>JASVER010000047.1:4620100-5048921 GCA_030449065.1 Oceanodroma leucorhoa | reverse complement strand
TAAAGAAAATATAGGCTGAAAGATAAAAGGGAGAAAAAAATAGAATAATAAACTTCAATTGCACATAAAAGGAGTAAGTGGGAGTATGGGAACATATTTGTAACTATTTTCTTATTGCTAAGTAGGGCAAAATGACTCCAGGAAGGCATGGGATTATTTAAAACACACTTGTATTTTGTTGATTCTTCAATATACAGTTTCCTTAAAGACAAAAATGTCAAGACAGATTGACCCAGGATATTAATGATAAGAAAACCAGTTGTTGGTTTTATATTATTGATTTTGGTATTTCTAAGAAAAGTGATCCTTAGTCATATGCCCGGTGTGGGTAATAGAGTTTTGCAGCTCCATTTTCGCTGTATCTCCAGCATCACTCAGTACTCGATGAACACCAGATCTCTGTATGCTGGACGCTCAGAATTGCAGTTGTGTTCCAAAACCATGGTGTTGCATTGACCCAAAAGCACAAATTCCCACCCTTCTTTGGGGGCTTTTTGTTTGTTTGTCTGTTAAGAAAGGAAGGACAGTCCTTCAGGCAGGGTGTGAGTCAGGACTTGGGAACCCAAGGCGCCAGGCCCTTCCTGCATCCAGACAGGTCACTTCTGATGTGATTCAAATCCCCCTGAGGACTCCAGTGTAAACATCTAGACCTCATGTGCTGGTTTTGGCTGGGATAGAGTTAATTTTCTTCACAGTAGCTAGCATGGGGCAATGTTTTGGATTCGTGCTGAAAACAGTGTTGATAATACAAAGACATTTTCGTTACTGCTGAGCAGGGCTTACACAGAGCCAAGGCCTTTTCTGCTTCTCACCCCACCCCACCAGCGAGCAGGCTGGGGTCCACGATGAGTTGGGAGGGGACACGGCTGGGACAGCTAACCACAACTGACCAAAGGGATATCCCATACCATATGACGTCATGCTCAGCATATAAAGCTGGGGGAAGAAGAAGGAAGGGGGGATATTTGGAGTGATGGCGTTTGTCTTTCCAAGTCACCATTACTCATGATGGAGCCCTGCTTTCCTGGGGATGGCTGAACACCTGCCTGCCGATGGGAAGTAGTGAATTAATTCCTTGTTTTGTTTTGCTTGTGTGCGCGGCTTTTGCTTTACCTATTAAACTGTCTTATCTCAACCCATGAGTTTTCTCACTTTTACTCTTCTGACTCTCTGCCCCRTCCCACTGGGAGGAGTGAGTGAGCRGCTGGGTCRGGCTCAGTTGCCATCTGRGGTTAAACCACAACATCTCAGTGAGTCACCTACCTTCCTTTTATGGCTGTTTCTAGAAGAACAGAATGCATCTCAGATCCAGTTCCTCTCATCTTAAGGTAAACATTTACACAGACATAAGGACTTATGCCCCAAAAGTGCCTGTTTCCTCTCATTGACCGCACAGGGAGCCATAGGTGACAAMCTCAGATGGAGATGTCTTCTAAAGGCAGACTTGTCTCAAGGAGGCAACTACCTCCTTAAGACTTCTCTGATTTTAGTGGGGTTTGGTTCTCTTTGTCTATGCTTTATTAACCATATAGCAGTTGGAGGAAGCAGCACCTCCTTGTTTGACATAGTGCTCTTGGGATTTAGTGATCTGAGGTATGCAGAAACTGCAGTAATGAAGTACSTAAAGTACATAATATCAATTTGCTAGAGTTGAGAAAATTGCACTGTTTTCCCAAATTGTCCTCTACCCCCATCTACCATTTATTAAGCTTCTCTTCAGCTCACTGCCTTTTTTTTTAAACCCGGTGTCTAACGACAGATCTGCTGGGAAATACACCAGATGATAGATAAATCACCGAATTTAATTTAAATACAAAAGGAAGATCTGGCTGACATTTAGAGAGACTGACCTTTCGACAGACAAGTCGGTGTGTGATTGAAACACTGCTTCATTCAAGGTTTTAAGAGGGCTATTCCACATAATAAATAATGTAAAAAAGAAAAGGCATCTGGAAAGCATAGAGTGAGGTCCTTTCATCTTGCCTGGTACCCAAGTAGAGGCTCAGTTCTATACCATTCAGTACTTCTGCATTATTTTACTCAAATGTACATCTTGGGGAAAAAAATTAAAAATAAAATTTTATTATTGACAGATCATTTAAACATTTCAGCAAAGACACTGTAACAAGTTAGAGAAGTGTTTTTTTTACTTTCTTTGTCATCTTCAATTCTCCCTTTCTGTTGTTTATATCATCTGGTTTATCTTTGTCTCTTCTTCAAAGRTCATTTGATAAAGCCATTTTTAGAAACCTTTTTAAAGCATTGTTTTGCCCAGCCAGAATCAACAGCCTTGTTACTATAGGCTAGCGCTATCCTGTTCTTATAGAATACAGAGCATTTGAAAGGGCTTTTTCAGAAAACTGAAAACAGAGACAGTATCATTGTATAGAGAAAACATTTAATATTTAAAGACTGTTAACCTTTTTAAGTCAAAAATATCTTGTGTAGCTTTTGTTTTTGTTTATAAATAAGTGGGTGGATCAGTCACTTAGGCACTCCCAGCATCTTGCACAAACCATTCCAATTAGTTTCATTTTCAGTCCAATTATAATCCCAAAGAAAGCAAAAAAGATAAGACGAGGACAAAATGGAGTAGAAAAAATGTGCTTTAAATTCATGAAACAAGATTTTTCACAATTTATCTTAAAGGTCTGGTCTTTTTCTTATAGAAATAACTTACATTTCTCCTGTTGGCTTCAGGATCACAGTTTGTGAGCTAGAAAATTAGGAGCAGTTCTGATTAAAATTATGCTATTAAAAACCAGCATTGGATATATTGAAAATCTACATTTTTCCAGCACCAGCCAATTTCTGAAACAATTTCTGGCTTTTCAGTAATTCCAAAGTGATTCAGTGAGACATTCAGCTGACAAGTTCAGGAATGCAATGTAAAGCTCTAATTAAGTAATACTGTAAGAAACACTTCCTACAGGTTAGCCTTCCATAGGCCATTTCACTTAACAAAAATTTTATAACCATACTTTATAATAATATATTATTTCTAACTAATTGATCTCATGCACTTACCACCCACAAAAACTCCAGTACTTGCACCATATTGAAGTGACTTGCTCATGTCACCCAGGAACTGACCCCAGCTCCAATCATCCCACCGTATTTCATTTTTGCTTTTTTCTCTTTCCTTTTCAATTCAGAGGTCAATTATCTGCACTTTTAAAAGCCACCAAGTAAAAACACGGTGACAGATAMAATTGCAAACTTTGCAGACCACTCATTGCTGAAAATGTTGCGCTGTACATTTCAATTCACACTTCAAAAAAAATGTCCAGTTTTTTTTATAAAGTACGATGATGTAGAAAGTGACTAGAGATATGTAGATCAGACAAAAATGAACAGCTGTTTGAAGGATGCTTTCTAGACAGAACTCTCTGATCAGCATCTCTCTAGCTCACTTTGCTATAGTTATTGGCCACTTGGCTGTATTTGAGTTTCATGCTGTTTTTCTAGTTGGATTGCAGAGTTCCCTCTCGTTTCTACCGAGGGAGGCTCAAGTCACGTCATTTGGTTACGGACTTCAGCCCTTGCAATTCCAAGTTTTTCAGAGACTGCATCTCTCTATGGCATTGTGCAGCCTTTCTCAGCCGTAAGTTAAGACTTCAGGGTTAAGAATTCAGGCTCTGGCCCCGAATTCAAATTTCAAAGATACGAAGGACAATTTGTCCAACTGCTTTACAAGCAATTAGATAGCTGGTCAAAATTACCTTCCCATTGGGGTACGTGGCAAACTCGGCTTCCTGTTACACCGATGCAAGTTAAGGTTTCACTGCAAGTACACATTGTTTCTGCTAATTTACATCAGCATCACTGAGAATTGAATTTGTCCCATGTCCAGAACAATTTCACAATATCATAAAGAAGCCCATTTTTTTCATGCCCTTATGATTTTCTCACTTCCTGAATATTATATTACTGTGAATTTGAGCATAATTAAGGTTCCCATCACTTCATCCATTGCCAGCAGAAGCAGAAGGGCTTTTATTCCATAATTGCTTGATTTTCAGTGTCCATGAAAATGATTGTTTGCATTCAGATTACTGGCACTCGCAGAGAGATAGAAGAACATGAAAGAGGAAGCATTCCTGTGTATAAATCTGCAAGCACCTGCAATGTCAGAAATACTGTGACCAAAAGCTTAATGAATTCCGGAGTTCTAAAGAACACATCTGAAGAAAATGCTATGATTCTGTGCTAAGATCTCTCTTCCTCATGGTGTTTCCTGCTCAGCTGCATTATCCCCAATTACATCTACAGTGGTGGGGATAGCTCTCGGAACCACGGTTTTGACAGCTGCCACAGCTGCTAGTGCATGAAAGCCAGAGAGCTTTTGAATCCAGTGTGCAAGAGGACAGAGCTCTTCCTCCCCATTTTTGTCTTTAAAAGCTGCAGTAGAATGGTTTGAGGATTGAGACTTTAAATGGCATCTGCTAGCCCAACGTAAGGAGGGTTTGCATTGCTGACTGCATTTAGACACACTCCAAGGAGTTTATAAAACTGGCATCATGACAAGGGCCTACATCTTCATGGGTATTGAGATGTCTCTCCCATTTAGATTGATAGGAGATGGATTCTGGTCTATTTGGCATTTTAGCACCCTGGGAATGCTAGATCAGCAGAAAGCAGAAGCATTTCAAGGTTTTTAAAATACTTGTAAATGCACTGACCAAGCAAACAACTTCTGAAAGCACCTAGCAGGATAATAGTTTTATCAATTCAGGTGCCAAAACACAACACTTACTTAAAAACAGTTTCTGAAGAGGTCCACCCAATTAAAAACAAACAAACAAACAAAACCAACCAAACAACCACAACCAAAAAAGCCAACAGCAAAAAGGTTTTCTAAGTGAAATAAAAGCTAAGAGTTTTTGTTTAGGGTCAAACAACACAAAATGATTCCTGCAATGAAACTGTACCTTATCCTGAAGACCATGTAGTATTCCAGTTATCTATATTCAAAGAGATGAGCAAAGGATAATTGAGATGACTAGGCTAAAAAGGAGCTTTTTTTTTAATAGATGAAACTTAGCAATTTGGCTTATTTAGTTGAGCATGATGAAGGCTGGGACAAGATATTTTCTGCACAAGCATAGCTGGAGGATGACCAGAGAAGAGCTAACAGAAAACACGTGCATGCACAGGTGCAAAGGTTGGGCATACGTGGGTCATGTATGCAGTTTGGCAGTTAGGAGACCTTCCTACCATCAGAGGAGTGAGAAAAAAAGATCCATGAGGTATGTCAAGGACAAAGTCTTCACGGGCGTTAGGCTGAATGGTGGTGAAGGCTACACCAACAACCACAGAGGACAAAGTGTCCAACAAGCAAACTGGTCTAACTAATGTATCCAGGCTTTGGAGTGTGGGACCATGTAGATGATTAAATGCTTCACCCAGGGAGTGGCAGGGATCCAGGGATGCACTCAGTTACCCATCAACCGATACCTCTGATTCACTGACTGTATCAAAAGCAGTATTTGAGAGAAAGCAAATGCTTGCCACTCTCTAGGAAGGCACCCTCTGAGGCAAAGAAAAAAAGATGACCACACATCTGGTACGCTGGGGGTGACTAGTCATTCTGTGTCTAGTGAGTACAGGGGAAAATCCATGGATAGAAACAAGGTCAGAAGCACTAAGGCTCCAATATTAACAATCTAATTGCTAAAAAACTTTTTTCCAACCAAAACAATTCATTAAATTMATGCATAGTCCTGGGGTGAACAATCTGTATTTCTTCTTAGCAAATAAAAAGTTCAGTGAAAAAAATACATGGAGTTTAGAAGGAACCATTTAAAAGCTAGATTCTAACACTTTTCTGCTACCACTGGTAAAATGCCAGCAGAGACTGAATCCAAATTGACRCCAGAGAGGAAATGAGAGGCATTAGGGGCTGAGTGCCTAATTCCTGCCTTCTGGCACACTGCCGTGATATGATTTTAAAAGGTGGGGACTGKCTAATCATTCACAACTGTGTTGTTAAAAGAAAAGGTTATCCAATTCTTGCAAYGGCAACCCAAGTAATACCACAGATTAGAGGTAGCAACAATTTACCTTCTATATTTAGCACCAAAAGGCTTACATTAATTTTATGGAAACAGAAGCATCGTGAAAGTGATTCAAATCGTGTTCTCTCCCCTCACTTGGGAAATGGCCGAGAGCATTGATCGCTGCCCTTGCCACGCTCTGTGAGCTGCTGCAGAAAGATACAGGAAGACATAATGCCTGAGCTAAGCTGTGCAGGGGTTCGTTTAGGAGATAACATTTTCTCCTCAGCCTCACAGTCACCGGYATATACTATGCATTGAGGAGAAATATATAAAGGCAATGCGGGCTCAAAAAATTTCTGACAATGCAGGATGGAGACTAGAAATTCTCAGAGGAAATATAACATGTACTTGTCCTATTCCTACATTTTTTCCTACAAATCTGCTTCAGGGCATTGTCAGAGAAATGAGCATTTAATTCAGGGAAGTTCTGCAGCTTCTATTGTGCAGCTCAACTTATTTCTTCTTTTTTTTTGCCTTTTAGAGGCTAAGCTTAGTTTAAGGAGGTAAATTGTGTGATAGACGATACAGTCCCTCGTCTGTCTGACCTGCCATTAACTGGAAGAACTGGGAAGACAGCAAAGGCAGCCCATGGAGGTGGAGGCTGTCCGGAGCTGTTGTAGCGATCATGCATACAAGGAGCACCATTTCCAGTCTTTGGTAAAGAGGCATAGAGCAAGGTACAGAGGGAAGAGAACCTGGGAAAGAGAAAAACAAAGAAACCAGAGGAGGGAATATGGAAAGATTGAGGTAGAAAGGACAGAGGGAGATAGAGGAAATCTTGAGGTGGATGGGAGGAAGCAAAATTAAGAAGGAGAAAGTAAGAATAATTGGAAAAATACTACCAGTTAGGGAAATAGTAGTGAAAGAGAAATCAGAAAAAKATACAAGTTAATTCAAAAAGACAAGCCAAGATGGGAAAATGAAACACCATCATCACCTACAGAAGGGAGCGAAGAAAAATTCCTCTTCAAACCCTCCTCCTCTCTGAGGTCAGAACAGGAACCAGATGCCAGCCTTCGGGGGGAGAAGTGGTGGCTGCTGCCCCTTTCACCCCCAGCACCACGGCCATGCTCACACCGCTCCACCTCCCCGCACGCAGCCGGGCACCGCCGCACTCTCAGCCGGGCACGGGGGCGAGCCACAGAGCACCKCAGTCCTGCTCAAAGCACCGGCGGAACCACTCAGCTGACTTCCAGGCATACCAGTTTGTCCCTTCTCATTCATTGTGCTACACTTTTTCATATTTTTAACTTAAAAGTGCACTGTGACTGAGATAAAGAAAGATGCTTGCTTTACGTTTTACATGCTAAGATAATATCAACTTCTGTTTTCAGCATCCTAAATGGAAATGAGAAAAACTTACCTGCAGAAATAAACCTGTTAATGATGAAGGGGATTAGCTGGAGACAAATCTTGTTCTTCTATCTGTGACTGACATTGGATTTTTCACTTTCAGATACTCTTCTGTTTAATCTCCTCAAGAAATGTTAAGCTAAGAAGAAAAATAAAAAATATTTAGAGCGCAACTTCAGAGCGTGTTTTATCACAAAGTCTCAGGAAAAACAGAAATTGCTCTTTGTAGGTGGCAAGTATCTCACCTCAACCAGCTACAGAWCAGTGAGGGGGTTTGTTTTTGTTTATTTTTTTTTACTTAAATGTCACCGATTTGTTTCTGACTGTCAAAAGACAGTCAACTAAAAACAAAAGCAAGGGAAGAAGAAAGAGTGCTGAGAAGTGGAAGATGCTTCTGCACAGAAGAGCATTGCTTTGAGGATAAGAAATATATTCTGACTTCACAGTGCTGCACTGCAGTGGAAGAACAGACTTACTGGAGCTAAGAGGGTGTGTTTATATATCATAATGTACTTGTGTCCCTACRATTTATTTTCACAGACGTAAGGCTACGAAGGAGTGTGTGAAAAGGTTAAACAGCTCATTTTAGAGTCACTTTTCCCCAGCAGATTCACAGGAGCCCAACCTTAAAAATCATTCTCAGCTGTTGACGTGCCTTAGACACAGCCAGGCTGCAGGAGCTGTGGTGCCCAGGGTGGAAGCAGAGCAGAAGTCCTCTGCTCTGCACATCCTCTCCGAAGGGACCAGAGCACACTGTCCTCTGCAAAAGGTGRTGTGGAGGGTCTGTTAGGGAGTGCTCGCCCTCCACGCACTGGGACGACCCGTGCAACAGAAGAGAGCATCTCTCTGTTGTCTTGCACAAATCAACCTCAACCTCAACGCCCAAAGCCAAGACACCACAGTGCTGGCCTGAAACTCACCTGGGGCAAGCAACAACAAAAATACAATCTCTGCTCTGGCAAGGCTCCTGCGCACGGTGTGGGCACGTTCTGCCGCTGTGCGAAGCATTAAGAGACCTTACAGCTATATGAATCCTTACATGCAGGATCCTCTAAACTGGGCACAGCAGGGTTAGACACCTGGTGATCATAGGGAAGGCACCTAGTTGCCCAGCTGGGCAACTTAAGCTCAAGGTAGAGAAATAGAAGAAGTGGACACCTCGTTTCTGAGGTCAGTTCTTCAAAGCAGGGGCTGTTAGTCCCTGTACATTTGTACGGCACTTTGCACAGAGTGGTCTTCATGTCAGCAGCTACCGCTCCGAGCTTATGCAACCACAAATGCTTATTAATAACTGTATCAATTTTGCATCTCACCCTCTAAGTCAGGTTGCACCTCCTCCCACCCCCAGCCCAATCAATCAAAAGCCCTTAAAATAAATCTTCTCATTCATGCTTATAATCAAGTCTCAGAGAGAAAATAACAGCTATCACACAAAACCAGGTTATTATCCCCAAATTATGCCTAGCAGAACATAAAAGGTAGATTTTTGTCTAGGCCCCTCTCAGTCTTGGTGTTATTTCTTTCTCTGACCTTGCTTCTTAATCCTTCATTGGTGAATGCTATTTTGAGTTCAACACAGAATTTGTTTATTACCTGTATTACAGGAGTTCCTCTCCTATCACTGTGAGGGATGATTCCCGTTGCTATTCACAGACCGTGCGTGAGCATCAGGGAGGGAATCTGCCCCAGACACCCTCTGTAAAGCCAAAGAGTTATCCACAGGCTGTGGATAACACTTGGCACTTTACTGAATGTACACTGCTGTTTTCGTAACAGATATTTATAGGTTTATCATTGAAAAGCACCATTTAAAATTTTAGTTTCATCCAGGAAGCACAAAAATCTCTCAGATATAGAAGGTGAATTTCAGATAAAATTTTGTAACTTTAAAGTGGAGGACATTGTCCAAAGGACGTTGTCTGAAGTGCTGGGCATTGTCTACCTGGATTTCTCCAAGGCTTTCGATACAGTGTCCCACAGCCTCCTTCTAGAGAAGCTGATGTGTCACGGTCTAGACAAGTGGTCTGTGCGGTGGGTGGGGAACTGGCTGAGAGGCGCACCCAGAGGGGGGTGGTAAACAGCTCCTTTTCAAACTGGCAACCTGTCACACGTGGGGTCCCCCAGGGATCGATACTGGGCCCAACACTGTTTAATATCTTTATCAGTGATCTGGATGATGGAATCGAGTGTACCCTGATAAAGTTTGCTCATGATACCAAACTGAGTGAGGAAGTGGACACTTCGGAAGGGAGAGCTACCCTGCAGGAAGACCTGGATAGGCTGGAAGAGTGGGCTAACAAGAACCTTATGAAGTTCAACAAAGTCAAATGTAAGGTCTTGCACCTGGGAAAACATAATCCAGGAGTGCAGCACAGGCTGGGATCTAGCTGGCCGGGGAGCAGCTCTGTGGAAAGGGACCTGGGGGTCCTGATGGACAACAAGCTCAATATGAGTGAACGGTGCACTGCTGCAACAAAGGAAGCCAACAGAATGCTGGGTTGCATCAACAAGGGCATCACCAGCAGAGACAAAGAAGTCATTATCCCACACTACTCAGCGCTTTTCAGGCCACACCTGGAACACTGTGTCCAGTTTTGGTCCCTGCTATACAAAAAAGATGTGGACAGGCTGGAGAGGGTCCAGAGAAGGGCCACAAAGATGATCAAAGGACTGGGAAGCCTGTCATATGAGGAAAGGCTGAGAGAACTGGGTTTGTTCAGCCTTGAGAAAAGAAGGCTTCGGGGAGACCTTATCCCCATGTTCCAGTATTTAAAGGGTGGCTACAAAGAAGATGGAGGCTCCCTTTTTACAAGGAGTCACACAGAAAAGATGAGGGGTAATGGGTACAAGTTACTCCTGGGGAGATTCTGACTGGACACGAGGAAAATTTTTCACAATGAGAACAATCAGCCATTGGAATAATCTCCCCTGGGAAGTGGTGGATTCCCCAACATTGGACACTTTTAAGATTTGGCTGGACAGGGTGCTGGGCCATCTTGTCTAGACCGTGCTTTTGCCAAGAAAGATTGGACCAGATGATCCTTGCGGTCACTTCCAACCTGTTATTCTATGATTCTATGAACTGAGCAAGTCATTAGTTAGCAAATTGAAAATCATCGATGTCCTCTGAGTCATCACATTCCAAACACAGCTTTTATTGTATTGGTTCCAGTGATGGCACATTTACAATACCAGTTTGTACAGTATGCATTCAAAAAATGCCACAATGTCATTTCAGCAGTAATTGCATCACAGGAAGAAAATATTGCAATTGAAAAATTAGAGACATTGCATTGAAACTGTAGGTGGACTTGCACATTCCTTGGCAGATGTAATCCAAAATCTATAGATGTCACACAAATATTTTAACGTTTCAGAGACCTGTTAAAAAAAAAAGTGTATTCACTGTAATTGGAAATGAGGCTCTATTAGAAAGTCAAGTATTTAAGAGTTCCTACATAAATCACCACTGTCTTGTCAGTGGTAACCCACCACACATTTGAATATAGGCATTATAATTCATTGCAACTTGTCTGGAGATTCACCTGGGGYATAGCCAGGGCTGGGAAAAGTTCACACACCCAGAAGAAAGATCATGTATATTCCAATAGGAAGAATGAAGAGACCTATATTACCTCTGCAGAAGATCTTTGATGACTACATGTGACAAAAAGGGTCATGGCAAGACTAGCTGGAGTCGTATCCAGCCAAGCAGTGTGACCCACTCGTGAGGATAAACAGCGACATTTGGGGAAGGGGGAAGCAAGAAGCAGAATTTGTTTTAAGAATATTTTTTCTAAGCTTGCAAATTTAATTTTTAAATATAATCATAAATCCTTATTGTTGAGGGAATGTTACTAGAGACAGGCCGTGAGGTGCTGCTGCAGGCCTGTCTGCACAACCCAGGCTACGTGGCAGATGATAAGGCCGGCCTGTCCTTGAGTGAGATATTAGAGGAATTTGGCGGTTGGGAAAAACAAGAAATGAGAGAATAACAGCAGAAGTRTTAACAACAAGAGGGACGAGCCAGGACAGCAGCAGAGTGCGTGTTTGATTATGATTAACCAATTAATAGCTTATAAGGCTGYGTGAACAAGCATTTGTAACCAATAGAGAACTTGTAGGTGCGCGTGATAAGTGTGGCTTGCTTATAAAAGTAGTGCTGTGTTCTGTAATAAACGAGGATGACCATACCCACATTGGGACTCATCATTACTCCGGTAACGCCTCCCACTCCGACATCTGGTAGCAGAGGATGGTTTATCATCTGCCACGTAGCCTGGGTTGTGCAGACAGGCCTGCAGCAGCACCTCACGGCCTGTCTCTAGTAACATTCCCTCAACACCTTATCTTTAAAATCACAGAAGGGGCAGGAGGTAGGAAAAAAGGAAAATTGAAAAATGTTTTTTCATCTAATCATTCACTGGAATATTTTAAGGTCCCTTACTGGCTGATTGGTTGAAATGAGCATGATACAAGGACAATGTAGAGTCACAATTTCTGGCGTATAGTACATTCCCCAAGAGTCACTCCATTCATTCCCAGAATGAGATTTACCTAAAAGAAAACAGCATAATTCCTAGAATTGCTTGTCAGAGGAATGTATATATTTCTCCAAATGATCTTCTTTCATGTTCTTTGCCATAAGAATTGTCACATTTTTTATTTTTTAGACTTAAAGGTTGTCAGTAATTACAATTCTCCTTGTGTTGTCTGAAAGGGGTGAAATAAAGGGCAGGTATTAAAACTTGTTAGGCTTAATTAAAATGTTCCCAGAATCATGCTCAGAGAAATGAGTTTCTCTTAAAAAATTGAAATATTCTTTTTTAATATTATGACATTTCCATCCTTCTTTTTGATTATACTGTTCAATCCATTAATATTTCCACTGAAACCTTTCCATGAAATAACCATAGTCCACCACAATTATGCTTGCATATTCTGTGCATACAATACCAGATAATAAGGCTCATATAGTTTTATATTCATAGTTCCATTAAAGATAATAACAATGTTTAATGGTTTCTTCACCTCTTCACTGACGAATTATTCCATTTGTACAGCTGCAAAGCACACAAGGGGAACCACGCTCTCTCACAAAGGAAATGAAAAAGGAAAAAAGGACAGAAAGGAGTAGAAGGAAAACAGAATTGTTAAAGTCCTACATATTGCTAACACCAACTGTGAGAGTTGAATATCCCTGTATAGTGGCAAAGTAAACCTATACAGTTCACAGATGCTCCTCAGAAAGGTGGGACATGGTGTTAAGGGTAAGGCATAGCTCAAGCTGCTTGCCCCATTAAGGACATAAAATTAGAGAGGACATGGTGATCTGGCATGAAAAATAGGTGGAGCTGAGGTCCATGAAACTTCCAGGTCTAGGTGCCACATACAGACTAGAAAGAAGTTGCCAAAAGAGGAAACATTTTACACAAGGGACGTACCAAGGTGTGCCAGTGTCCACAGTCCTCCTCCCTGAAAGACTTCGCTAGCTCAGAGCCCATCACTGCTTGCACACCAGATGCTTAGCTGAGGTCCCAGCCACCTACTTGGGAAGGGCTGGAAGAGAGCATCCACCCCTGCCGGTGCCCTGGCTGCTCACAGGAGCACCGGGAGCTCAGCCTCCACTAACGTGCAGCACCTGAAGCACCTACAAGGAAGACGTCCTAAAACACCTGCATATGCATTGCAGCTGCTGCATAAATGTGCCACACTGGTGGTGCAAGCCCTTCAGCTACCTATCAACGCCGAAGTTTCCATGCTAGTAAATGGTAAAGGAGCTTTTATACAACACTGGTCTGTTGATCTGTTAAACCACAGAGGTTATCTTAAATAAAGAGACCGTGATAAGGGAAGAACAACCAGGAGTGTCTGAGGGGTTCCAACAGAGGTTAAATACTTTTTTAGAGGTAAATCCTTAATGTGTACCTTTTCTGAGCATTTTCTTCAGCAGTTTCCCTGTGATGGGGATGACTTTGCATTTGGAGAGAGACACCAGTGATGATTTAGAAAGACCCTCAGGGATTAGTTACTCATGCAGAACACACCACCACTTCAGATACATGCCTGCTTGAGCATCCATCCCCAGTGGGACATTCTTCTCCTGCAGACAACCTTCTCCAAGGGCTCTAGGTAGGGCTGCTCCCTTCTCTGACTCGAGTGAAGATATTTCCAGTTTCCATTTATAACTCATCAAAACTTCTTTCGCTGTCTTCTGCAAGGACTCTGTGTGTGTGAGCGGGAAAGGCGTATGTACAACCCAGAAGTCTTGTCTTCAGGCTTGTCTCTTGATGACTTTTTCAACTTCCCTCAATTGTCCTGAGAGCAATGGTGAAACCAGAAGGGCTGAGGGACAAGCCATGGTTTCTTACTCTAGACTTTCATACCCCGTCCTGGTGCGCTGTGCCTGCCAGCCCTGCACCTTCCTGCTGCATCGTAATGAGGTCCTGAGGCAGAGCAACCGCACCTCTCCATCAATTTGAGTTTTAATTGCCTTTARCAATGGTCAGGTTTCAGTTATGCCCTTTACAGTGCAGGATTGTCTCAGTCTCATTGCACACAAAATGGAAAAAATCTCACATTTTCAGCTCACATAGATGGATTCTTTATTATTGATGAGGTCCTGAGTAATGTATGCACTCCATAAATAGTGTGTGAAAGCTGGCTAGAAAGATATACAGRTAGGATAGAGGATTGTCATAAGCAAAAGAGACACCTGGACTCTCAGTCTGAAAGCAGAGGTCTGTCCAAAGTAATGGTTTAAAAAGTGCACGTCAAAGCATTAA
This sequence comes from Oceanodroma leucorhoa, assembly GCA_030449065.1. Lineage (NCBI taxonomy): Eukaryota > Metazoa > Chordata > Aves > Procellariiformes > Oceanodroma > Oceanodroma leucorhoa. The sequence continues at coordinate 5,034,724 of JASVER010000047.1, read as the reverse complement.
TTCTGCACCTCAGAAGCACTATCTTCTTTTCACTAGACCTACTTGCAGTTGCTGCAAGATTCTGTTTCTTTCAGACAAAAGCAATACAGTAAATGTCAAGACCAGTGGTGCTGGGATGACTGGGGGAGACGCTGTGCTGTAATCTATAGAGCTCTGCATTTTCTCTCGATCCAGATTTCTAAAACTCTCTTACTTCAGAGAGTATCTATATTATATTTTAGAATTAGAGCCCCAGAAGGCACCATTCAGTCAATATGAAATGCCATCAAATCACTTGGGGTAAAACCTTTTGTTGACTTTCCTGACATCTCATTTTATTTAGTAATTTATTTTTTGGATATGTACAGATGAAGCAAGCTTTGCTTAAATACATTTTCTGGAATACTGTTTTTTCCACAGGGGTAATAGCTCTTCATTTTTTAAAGATCAGCCTTTGTACTGTGAAGTCTGTTTGTAGCTGCAGTAGAGCCTGCAACCAGTATATAAACCAGATCTCCATAACCTATTGTAGTTCCAGTGAATGCAAGGAGAAGCAATATTTTGCACCAATGAAAAATTTGGTCAATAGACTTAAATTGTAGATTTCTCACAACTGAGTCATGCATTTGTAATTGTGTGATTGAAGCAATAAGAAGCCATAGGAACTTGTGAGGTGMGTACCATCATCTGCCTCGCTTTCAGCTTGCACCTAATCCACGGTGCCTGGGTTTATCACCGAGCTTTGGCAGTAGTGCGATAGGGCTTTCTCGGCCATTTCTGCTGACCCTTGGCCCCAGGAGAGTGACTTGGAATTGGGCTGTTAATCTGAGGGCCCTCCCAGGGGTTTGGTTGCCTGGCCTCAGGTTGAGATGAGAGAGGGCAGCCAGTGGCCTTGAATGAAAGAGCTGGAGGAAGTGTCTGCAGATGCTCTCCCCACCTTTGTGGGCTTCTTTTAAGCTGAAGGTTGTGCACTTTGTCCTTAACAGAGTTACACCACACCTCCACCACAGGTATGTCTGCATCGAGTCTCATACTTCCCTAATCTGGAACTGTGGACTTGGTTCGCTGGCTTGACTGGCACCTACCCTGCTGCTGAGGACTCGCTGGGTGCTCACTGGACTCTCATCCGGCCCCGTCTGCTCACCTTGCTCTCGTGCTGTGGTCAGTCAGGCTGCTGCCCCGCCAGCCCTGCATTGCCCTGGGCTCCCCTTGCCTGCAGAGCAGCCTGCCCTTGCTTCTCCCTGACAGCCAGAAACAGAAAAGAGGAAATTTTCACCTCCAGAAATCAGTTTATCACACCTATTTGCTGGATGCTGTTCCCCCTTTTTCTCCAGTTTCCCCTAGACCTGGTTTTGAAATCCATTAATGCAATGGCCTCAAGGGGTTAGCTCCTCGCACTCTTTCTCCTTTAAAGTTGGAGAGACTTTCCTTCAGATATAGTTGAGGTAAGTACAGGTGACCCCTCCATGGCCCTTGCAAACCCAGACATAAGAATGAGCCAATTCAAATAGAAATTTGCAAAAAAAAAATGGAAATAGGTCAGACTAAACCAAAAAAATGGTCTGCCAGGCTGCAGATCCACCCTGATAGTCTGCAGACTGCCCCAGGTAGCTTCACCTCAGGTTCAGCTGCAGGTCAGTAGCAAACATCTCATGTCTTAGAAACCAAAGGTTTTTGCAATACAGAACAATGTCTGCTTGTTTATTCCTGAGGAGTCATCTGGGGATTTCAAAGGAGTTTGTAACCATTAATGAAGCAAGTAATGATAAGCAGCAGTAATCCACTTGTGATGTACTGGATTTTAACATCCAGTCACTAAAGTATCAATTTAGCCCCAGTAACTTTTTAAAACAAATAAACATGCTTTTACATAGAATGTTTGCCTCAAAGTCCCACAATGTTTGTGGGCTTTCATATCTTTTAAGACATCTCCTATCCTATACTCTTGCGCAGAGATCTCTTGATTTATTCCTTCTCCCATGCATGCAGACCTCTGCATCAGATCACGCCGCAGCAGCATGGGCAGCATGATGGGGGGGCTGGCCCTGCCGAATAGCACCTCGAACCCCATCTCCCTTTGAGGGTAGGTCTCCATCAGGCAGCACACTGCTGATCTCCACACAGCTCGGTGGCATTTCTTTCATTCCTGCACCTCATGGGCCTTACAAAGGCAGATCACAGGGGAGATGCTGGGATACAGCTCTGCAAAGAGGCAATACGGCGCGCAGCCAAGGAGGGACCGTGGGACAAGAGCCAGTTGTGGGAACATCTCCCCAACACCAGAGACTTGACAGATCAGTAATGCATAAGTGCACAATGAGGAGACAGGCTCTTGGTTTTTTTTTTTAGCAAGCTCTAAGCTCCTCAGGGCAGAAACCCATTTATCACTGTCTGCATGCACATATGACAATTATCATCACAGGAGCCTGAAGCTCCAAGTGGGACCCCTGRGCCAGACTGCAAGCAACAAATAATACTAAGCAGCTCCCCAGCTGTTTAGATTTGATTTCTCTGTRTCGTATGTAAAAATAGTTTAAAGTAAATGAAGGAATGGGAGAAACTGACCACAGCATTGCAGCGATGACCGTGTACAAAGTTGTAACATGACAGAGCCAGAAAAAGTTTAGTCTTTGATTTTTTTCACTTACATTAGACAGAAATTACTCACAGTATTTGTGGCAAAGTATCTTCCAAAGGAATAATCACTTTCCAATGTAAATTGGTAATTACCTTTAGCTGTTTTTATGAATTTGAGTTCACTCTCTGGTCCACCTCCAACGTTCCTCCTTGCCATTTATGCTGCCTCCTTGCAGAACTATGATGCTTCCAGCTGGAAAGATCTGAGATGGCCCGATGCAAGTTTTTGCTCTAATATTGATTAATGAAAGACACAAAAAGGGAGTTTTTAAGCAGCCAGCTTACGAAAGGATAAGCTAACACAAGAGGGAACTGAAGGACTTCTGATGCATGTAATTATTTTCTGGATTATATTCCCCACTGACACCATATGGGGAAATCAGGAAATTATTAACTCCAGCCATAAGGGCAAGGAAATTAGAGCAAACTGCAGTGTTTCAAACTATAGGCTGAACAGTCTGTAGATAGTGTGAACTCACCTCAATATGGAAATGCCACCAAATCCTTCCAATTTCTCTGCTAACCCCCAGAGATCAGCAAGTGCAGCCTGGGGAATGGGTTGCACCCCTGGAGCAACCTGGGATGCACATGTGGCCCAGTGCAGCTCCACCTCCCCACCCCAGGCAAGGCTTCACCTACTGCCTGCTCCATCTGCCCGGAGCCAGTCCATCAGCTCAGCAGAGGATGCTCACCCTCCCTCTGGCACCTGCGGAGCTTGGGGGAGCAGGAGTGGAGAGGTGGGTTTCCCCTGAGCAGCACTGCAAACCAAGCCTGTGTCAGCCTGTAAAAGCTCCCTTGCCTCGTCCCTCCAGGGAACAACCTTTCTGGAAGAAAGGACAACTCATGTGTGAGAGAGCTGCCAATGCCAAATAGCACCTGGACTGGCTGGGGTCTCGCGTTTCTGCAGGGAAAGCTTAACTGCCATGGCTGAGGGGTKGTTAGTCTTTTTTCAGTCTCAGAAAGCCATTTTAAGCCACAACTGTGGTTTCAGACATTCCCCAGGGCAGACTCGTCTGGCTCTGGAGGCTCAGCACAGAAATGAGAAGGATTCAGTGGCATTTCCAAATTGGGATAAGTTCAGAGTACCTAGAGGCTGTTCAGTCCCATAGATTGAATTTACGACCACTTCTCCCTTTGCCTACTGATTTCCTTCCCCAGTGTCCTTTCTGCCTGCCCCGGCGACATGTTGTTCTGGTGAGAAATACAAGGCATGTGCTTTCGTCCTGCCAGCCTGCTGCCCACCGCCTTCCCTGTTCCCCTCCCAAGAGACAGCACTAACACGTTGTCCGTGCCTGAAGCTGCCACTTCCATCCAGAAGCTGGAGAATCGCCCAAAAGGGCAAAAGGCCACATCAGCCTTAAGAGCTAGAGGATGACCCATATAAAACAGCTAAAAAGTACCAATATGATAATTTTGCAATAACCTAATCATGCATTATTTATAGCTATGAATGCAGGAGAGCTCCATGCTTAATCCTGCCTTATTTTATATCATCTTAATTTATGGTATATCATATAATTTATGTTACATCATATAAATTTATTTTTTCTTATCACATTAAATCTTTCTTCAGCTACAGCTTCTCATTCATATGCTTCCCTTGAACTCACTGACCGCCATGGAAGAATTCGGTCTAGCATGGAGAACCGTCTTTGGTCTTTAATATAGTTTTGCACTTGAATATTTACCGATCATGTCATCTCCAAATCTAACACAATTCATGTGAAAGAAGTTTTGCACCAACTCATTGCTATTGGCAATGCTGATAGGGGATGCCAAATGGTGCAGCCTCATCTGCCTCAAGTGACTAAGCAGATGTGGAGGGACACTCTGCTGCTGGTTTTCCCCAGACCAGCTCCTGGGTTACGCAGGAGGTGTCCTCACCGCAGGCAGGTGCCCTCAGCCTGTCTAACAGAGGGGGTAAGGACACAGTGGTTGAAGACAGATTATCTTCTTGTGAGTAGACATGAGCATCTGAGGAAGCTTGAAGAGTTAAAAAAATAAGGTCCCATATAATGTATGTATTACATACATGTGTATTTTATTTCATCATCACCAAACATCTAGCTAAATGCAAAGCATAACTTTAGGATAAAATATGTATTTAGGTAGCTAATTAAAATAAAGGCAGTAGCAGTGAACAGTGTCTTGAGAGAATAAAATTTACGCGTTATACAATTTAAACATAACACTCTCATCAGGTTTCTTCCTGCAAAGATTTGCAGTGATATTTCTGAGGCAGGGTCTCAGATTTTAGTAGAGATAATGTTCAATGTCATTCCTAGATAAAAACATTGACATACAATGTGAGAAACCATTCTTATGATACTTTTGCAATACTGATATTAGCAATCATAGGACATACAGATGTCTGATCACATTTAAATCTTGGTCTTCAGCTTATATTTTTCCAGTCTTTACACTGGACCACTGCCCTTTTCATTTTGAAACACTTTTCCTTATTTTCTGATGAAGCAGGATATCGGTGTGACGGCTTCCAAGATTTTAACTTATATGTGCTTTAAAACTACTAAATTAGGGTTAGCCAGAACATGGTAGAAGTCACTGATTTCAGAAGTCAGAGACATCAGGAGAGCATTTGCAAGCTAAACATGGTGGCTGCTAGTGTAGTTCAAATCTTAATGCGGAAGGTCAAAGAAGGAATATTTTCAGCTCTATGAGGTTATGAGTAAAAACGAATTTATTAATATAATAAAGTTTATAGTCTTTGCATGAAACTTCTGTAGATATGAATTGTATAATAAGACATGATTTGTAGTGGCTCATGACAACAGACAATATTTATTAGTGTGACTGCAGTTTATTAATCCAAACTTGTTTTATCTTTGTTGAAGTAAATTAAGTCTTTCATTGAAAAAAAGACATTATAATGGTATCTCCCTTCTCAAGCAGCACTGCTGAGCATAAGGATATCTGTAATGTTTGCCAGGCTCTAGGATTTATTGAGCTTTTAAGAAATATAATTTGTTTTGGTTTTTATCTGTCTGGAGAAAAACTTCTTTCTGCATGCAGCTAAGCAGTGATCACAAAGTGGAATACACAGATTATTGCATTTTGGAGCAGGATGGACACTTGTTTTGAATCTAATCATGCACTGGTAAATAAGAAGTTAATTTGACTCTCAATCTGCTTGCTTTTCTAAAAATTAAAACTGTAGATAATACAAGAGAAGCAATTTAATGCTTTATTTGTCCATTATGCTGCAGCTTCATAAAGGGAAAGCCTGTGTCTTCAGCATGTTTAGTCCCTGTAGTCAATCTTTCATCTATGAAGTGAAAATAAACAAAATATCATGGGAAAGGCAAAATGTTGAATTGGTAGTTTAGTTCTTCTCTTCCATTTCCGATATTAGCCACATCTGAAAGTATAGCAATTTTTAAAAGACTGCTGCCTTCTGAGACTAGAGTCAAATGCATTCACATTAAATATTAATTTCAGTATTTCCATACACACATATTTGAGAGTGCACAGAAATGTACATATGCTGAAAATACAAAAAACCATTCAGTTTGTGAAGGTAATACCATTTGCCTTCTGGGCAAGGTGAATGTCGTATTTATAAATAAACATGGTAAGCCAAGATACCAATCCGCTTGGGGAAAAGAAAAGCCAAAAAATATTTAAAAGAAAGTTCTGGTTTTAAAATTTGCATGTGTTTTAAGTAGGGGGTGCTTGAAGGAGCAGATAGTCCTGCGTGCAGGAAGAACCTGAATGAGTGATAAAAGTAGCACACCTAAGCAGTTACCAACCCGAAGCCCTCCAGACCAACTCCATCACATATTCATAAGGCCAGTAAGGTCAGAGCAGCGGGAAGGTTCACTGGTGATGCAGAGCTGCTCAAAGTAGTAAGGTCAAAGGTAGACACAGCAGTATCAGGAAGGACCTTAGGAAAATGAGTGACAAGGCGGGAAGGTAACAGATGAAGTGTGATGTAGATAAATGTAAAAAGACGCACATGATGGCAAACGATTCACACATAAAATGCTGGCCTCTGAGCCGAGCGTAACCACTCAGGAGTGAGGCCTTGGGAAACGGCAGCTATTTCCTTAAAGCCATCAGCTCACTGTTTGGTCGAAGTCAAAAAAGCAAAGAAAATGGAAGGAAATACCAGGTAAACAATGGTTTCAAGGGGAAAATGGGGAATTCCATAGGAGAGAGATCCCTTGGAGGTTACTGAACAGACAAGGCAGGACAGGCAGGGGAAATCCTTTGAGCTGAAATTGGTGGAGGTGGGGTAAGGTAGCAGGAAGAAATATCACACAGACCTCTCCTGCTTTTGTGCTTCCCTAGGTATCTGCTTACGGGCACTCTGGGGGCTATGTGGATATTTGCTCTGAACCAGTATGACTATTTCATGTTCTTATGGGACACAGGAGGGCTGCACTAAATTCCAGCTCATTCACTGAGACCAAGTATGTTCTTCGCCTGCTAACTTAATCTTAACCTTGAATAAATTTTCCCAGATACCTGAGTGAATGTAAAGTTTGTGGCCTTTCATAAGCAGTCTTATGCACCTATGAAAATTATTCCTACTGGCTTTCAGTAAACTTTGCAAAAGTGTTCTGAGCTTTTTAAACCAGGAGTCCTGGTCCTTTCATTCAGGTTAAGAGGCATCCAGCACACCTGTGGATGCTGGAAAACAATTATAATAGTAATTATTTGCATTTTAGTACCAAAATTATTAGCTTTAGTGTGGAAATTCAATCCAGTTAAGAGTTGGCTTCTGTTCATGCAAAGTCTGAATTGCTCTGCCTTTCCTTGAACCCTACCAGACAAGCAGCACGCTTTGTAAAGGTTACTCAGCAGGGTATAGAGCAGTTTTATTCCAAATGCATATAATGAGAGGGTGCGAGAGAAATGGTTGAGTCAGACACAGCTTGCCATTTGTCACTGCCTACATGGGATTAAGCAAGTGACCTTATGATGAAAGCCCCATATTAGTAGATTATTTATGAGGGCTGTTTGATATTGGAATAACACTTGACAAAAACAAAACCTTAACTCTTGTGATATAAAGATGTATTGGTCCTTCTTTGCTTGACTGCAAAAAATTCCTGTTGCACTTACACCTGATTAGCCCCATTTCAGCTGTCGATCCCCGCCTCAGCGATGTTGTAGGTGTACCTGTATGGATGGACTTTGGAGCCATGTTGCAGCTTCTTCCCAGCCCTGCCTCTGACCCTGTTTCCTTCTGCTTCTGGCTGGAGCCCTTGGATGGATCCTGGCCCTGGGTCATTGCTTGCCATGTCAGGGGCTGTTGGACCCCGTTATCAACTCCTGTGGGACTGTGCCTGTGGGTGAGGGCAGAGTTTGCACTGGGTCATGTTTGGCTCCCAGCTTGTCTCTCCCCATGGAGCAGCCAGCCCTTTCTGCCCCCAAGGCAAGACCCCCTGTCAATACGGTCAGTAATAATGGGTGATGCTGGCATTTTCACAACAGGTCTACTTGAGTGTTGTTTGAGTGGATATTAAGCTTGAATGAGTCTTTCATAGGACAATTATTATTGTGGCCCTCTGTGATAGTTACTAGGCTAGAACGGTCCTAGATGGAAACAGAACTTTATCCAATAATTCCTTCATACACTCAAACTTGTGGTTGCTCTATAACATATATGCAAGAGGGATGTTCTTCTAAAGCAAAGACTAAAGAGTGTGAAGAATTTCATGTTCTCTGCTGCTAGCTTAAAATGGCCACCTTCGGTGCTAAAAATGGTCATCATTCTCATAGTTTTACCTTTGTTTTCAACTTGAAGGCAGTAGATCTCTGCATATCCTGCAAAAGAATAAGGTTACTGCAACTTGAAGCTTCTTATATTTACATATGTTTGATCTGACTGTGTATAATACGTCATTTCATGTTCTTTCTCCCAACTGACACAGCTTCCATTTATTAAACTCTGTAAATACAAAATGGGAAACACAGGTCATCCCAATTCCATTTCTCCTCTGGCGTTACTTTGCTGTTTCCAGTCCTCTAAGGTTCTCAGTTTCCCAATGCCTTGTTGACTTCACTGTGCTTTAGTATTCATCTTTCTACAGAAGAATCAGTGGGGCTACTGAGAGTTAAAGGAGTTTAAAATGTCAAAGATGTCTGAGAAATCCTGCAGGGAACCTACATTCTCCAGCATCTTCCATGTAGGATTTCAAAGCACTTTTCCACTGCCAAAGGCAAAGATGCTCTCCTTCCTCTTTCAGTCCACACTCTTCTATTCACCAAATATTAAGTATGCTATTTTARAAGGTTTTTTCTTTTGAGCTCCTCAAACAAAGGTGACAAAGAGACTCAACTAGAAAGTTTGATCCCTTTATTAAACTGTGTCATTTGGTCTAATAAGGCATTAAATGTAGGTGTTACCTGTACCTACAAGTGTTGCTTCCCTGCATCCTTTGACCATTACAATGGTAATACTATTATCCCTTAACGTTAACTGAGGTGTTCTGTTTGAACTTTCAGGCTGCCACAGCTGAAAGCCAGCAATGTCCAGGGCACTTGTGAAAGCTGATGTTTATGCTGTAAAGGGAGTCTATAAGAAACTAGGACTGCAGATTATTCTATTTCAAACAGCTAGAATACAATATTTTAGAAGAACAGCACTGCTATCTGACATGAGAAAATAAACTCTCAGAAAGTCCTGACTGAATAAAGCCCTGAGCAACCTGGTCTGATCTTACAGCTGATCTTGCTTTAAGCAAGAGGCTGGACTAGAGACCTCCTGAGGTCCTCTCCAACCTGAATGATCCTATGATTCAATGAAAGTGAATCTCTCCCAAATCCAAAAGAAAGCACTGTGCAAGGCAGCTCCTTAACGGATATTTACTTTTGGAGGCAACAGGTAATTTCTTCTGGAAATCCAAACCTTGTGGCGAAACATTTTTTTCACTGATAAGCTCAGGTCATCCGTTTACTTTATTTTTACATTCTGGAAGCAATCCAAATGCCAATTGTACAGAGCACAAAGRAAAAGCAGGAAGAAAAGAGAAAGGAATATTAAAAGAAGCTAAATAGTGTTTTTATCACCCTCCTTCATACATCTAAAGGCTACTTACTGCCCAAATGACATAGTATTTATGATATGAGACCTTATTTAGTCTCTTCATGCTTTTAATGAAGATGCGAAGATGCTGTAAGTTAGACAAATGTGCTTGTATTGTTTGAGAGATGTACCTCATGGATTCTTAGAAAGAAAGGGCTGATGGGCTTTTTGAACTGTGGCTCATGGACTGTTTTTTACATTTCTGTGATTTAGCCTTGTCTGAATGCTTCAGGGCTTAGTCTCTACTGGAGTCTTCCCTAGAAACTGATTATCTTAGGCTACCTATTTCAAGGTTTCTTGTCTCTTCCTTTGGATATAAAGGAAAGAAACAGAGAGGGAGACAGTAACTTAGAAAGTGGTCTAAGTGTCAAATTTTAAATTGTTGCTATGTCACATGCTATGTCTAAGAAAAGGGTATAATAAACTGGAAAATATGAGTTTGGCAAGATCCATGTATAATGAATATTTTATACAGTGAATACTGCTTTCAGCGCATAATTTAGATAGTTTGAAAGAAGTCTTGCATCTGTTGTGATATATCCACCTCCAGAAAAACCCAGAATGCTGCATTTATAGCACCCAATGGGCTCTTGCCTCAGATCATTAGGGCTTTAAAAAAGGAGATGAGAAAACTCCAGTGCAAAGAACCAAGGAGAAAGGAAGAAACCTGATTCAGAGACTTTCAGGCATGGGCAAGTATATAAGATGACAAGTTGAAAAGAGCTCTCCCCTCTCCCTTTAAAAGACTGACTTCCACTGGAGGAGGATCAGGAGGTGAGCTTGGGAAGGCAGGGCAATTCCAGCAAAACAAAAGCACAGATGGGTAACTCTAACTCACCAGGGACACCAAGCCTAAGAGAGTGAAGGTTGTTAGTTGTCCCCAACCATCTGAAACACTCATAAAACAAAGCAAAAACATACTATGTTTTGTTACTTTTCTTTAGTGATTTTGTTTAGAGTTGTGTTAATTGGGAATGTAACCATTTCTCATAATACATTAGTCAATGTTTTGGTCTTAAGAAGAGAAAGTTTAGAGAGATTAATTTCAAATACATTTTGTAAAACAGCAACAAGTCCTCTTTGGTTGTCAGAGTCACCCAGCCTGGAAGAAACCAGGCAGTTGTGTGAACACGAGGAGATGGGACAACCTGGGCTTCTGATTCTCTACTTAAAGTATATCAGCCCCTTTCAGTTTTGCCTCCAATATCCCTAGCAGCATGCTAACCTATGGTCAGTGCTTGCTCTTGGTGACATCCGTGGCTGAATCCTCACTGATCTGAGAGCGCCAAATTTTGCCTCTAGTTTTCAAGAGTAGCTATGATGCATTTATTCCTGGGTACATAACATTTACTGTGAAAAAAACATCCTTTATAAATAAAATCAGAATTATCAATAAATCTTTCACAGCAAGCAATACAAATCTGACTACTTTTTATCACAGTTTTACCACGCAGAAAATCCCAAAACAAACCAACAAATGTAAACATGCAATGTTTGCATGTTTAACCACGACACCCTTTTCTGATGAAATATTCATTCATAACATACACTGGCCAGGAGAAATAGTATATGTTAGAGGCCGGTTAAAGGTTTATTAGGTCACCTGATGGCATGTTGTAGCAATATGACACAGATTATCATAAAAATCTTTTATATTTTTTAAACTTCTATAAGTTGCACCAGGGGAGGTTTAGATTGGGTATTAGGAAAAATTTCTTCACGGAAAGGGTTGTCAAGTGTTGGAACAGGCAGCCCAGGGAAGTGGTGGAGTCACCATCCCTGGAGGTATTTAAAAGACATGTAGACGTGGTGCTTAGGGATTTGGTGTAGTGGTGGACTTGGCAGTGTTAGGTTTACAGTTGGACTCGATGATCTTCAGGGTCTTTTGTAACCTAATTGATTCTATGATTATACGATTTTAATATTACAAAGTATTGAATATACCTGTTAATATGAATGGCGACATGAATGTAAACTATAACCTACCACGTGATTTCTGCTTCCAGTCCAAGCAGGGTTTTTTTAAACTTATGAAATAAAGTTTAATCAAAATTTCACAAGGATCTTCAATGTTTAAGCTGCAGCTCAAGTACAGCACGTAAAGAATATCTGGCAATTACTTGCAATACGTTTATGAGAGTCACAATCTGTTTTGACAATCTGAGAACAGCAAATGGAGAAATTCATCAAACAAGGAGCAATACTTGTAAACACATGGAAGGGAACTGAAAGAGAAAGCAGTAGTATGCTCGTAGTCTAACAGGTACATACCTGGAGGTGAGGCATCGTTCTCCTTTCAGTGTTTTTTTTTTTGATGACTATGAGGGATACGAATTGGTGAGAACTGAGCTACAAGCAGAAAAGGAAGGAGTTTTTGTGGGGTTTGTTCCCGAAGAGTGAAGTTCAGGTTTCACACAAGCACTGGTACCCAAACGTCACCGAAATAAGCCCCAAAGACTTTCACAGTGCTGCGTTTACGAGAGTTTCAGGTAATGCATAGCTGATTCAGGCATAATTTGACATCTGTTGTAGAAGGAGAAGCTGCCTGGTAATTCAGAGAAAGCTGATGAGATGCCCTAAGCAAGAAACCTGACTGCTGCAGTCACCCCTGGACCTGCGCTTGCCTGGTGCACGCAGAGGGATCACCCATGGGTGCTGTTCCCCTTCTCTACATACAGCTTTTAACATTCACCTGCAAATTAAGGGCTCTTCTGACAGGCTTCTCATGCACCTAAATAGGGAATACACTTTGGACCACAGAAAGAGATTGACCATCACCCTTTTTAATGCTCCAATGTCATGCCATAGGGGTCTGCCTCATTTTTAGAGCTGAAGCGTACTGAAAATGTAGTAAGCCTGTCTCAGCTCCACAACAGACACTGACATCATGCTTGACGTTGCTCAGCATCCCCATTTACCAGCTCCTTTCCTCCCTGTCATATGTCCCTCTGGCAGTGAAGCAAGGCTCCTGATTTCTCTGTAGCCCCCCTCCTGCCCACCCCATGGAGCCAACATGGCCAAGGCTGTGCCATCAGCTGGGCACCATTCTCCTTCCTCCTCTCCCCTCACTTAATAAAATCCCTATTCATGAAGTCTCCTAATATCTCTGTGCAGTCTGAAGTCCAGAACAATGTAAAATGCTTCAAAGATGCAGTGGGGCCACTGCAGCATTTTTGCATCCTCCTGCTGCCTCCTAAGGTAATAGCAAAGAAGTGCTGCAAATCCCTGGCTATTCAGTAAGTCAATCAAAGCCAGAGGTGGAGGGGCTGGTTTTGGGGTGGTGTGTACAACCTGGGGAAGGATTTAGCTAAAATGTGCACCCAGATGTGCCCAGCTCAGACAGTCATTTGTTTTGTGCTCAGATCATTAATGTGTGGGTTCTTGAGTATTTTGCTTCTCTTCCCTTGCCATTCAAATCTCTCCATCCTCCCYGGTTCCCAGGCAAGTTACGGTGCTAACAATGTTAATTACAAAATTCTGAGGTCAGATCATCTAACTGAAGAAAAACAGAGGAGAGCAAGAACAGCGTGCTCAAGCAATAGTGACACAGAAACAAGAATTAAAAAAGTCTTAATCTCAGATGCAGCAATCAGGCAATACCAGCTCTCCCACAGCCTCTTCCCCTGATCTTGAACTAGGACTGAAAAAAAATTCAGCAGTCATTTACCCTGGATGTTGCGGTATTGCACTGCCCAAGCTAAGTGCTGTCAGCCCACATATCAGAAACCTGACAGTAGAAACACTGACTCATGAATCTTGTAGCTAAACTCGTGTTACATGAATACGACTGCATGGGGATGCAAGCTGAACTCTATATTTTTATTGAGGCGTTAGACTGTTTTGTACACTTGTTTGATATTTCCATTTATTTAATAAGTTTCTTTGGACTGATTCCATGGCATTTTTTCTGAAATATCTGTCTATAGCAGAAAAAGAAAGGATTCATAGTTTATAAGTCCCTAACTGGAGCACCATCTTTAAACTRTAAAGTAAGTTTATCTGACTGAAAACTGGAAGAATTAAGCCATTAATGGTAGTTTTACCCCTCTGAAATAAGACTTGTCTTTAAGTACCTCTTATCCTTACTTTTACTTCTTTTCCAAGCATGAACCTCACACAGTAGAAATCAGGGTACCACTTCATAAGCTGCTTCCATGAATTCCAGAGATGAGGAAACATTTTTTTTTTGAGAGACAAATGAATTAGGCATTAACTTCCATTGTTTATGATGCTTCCCAGAACCCTCTTGGGAGAGTTTATCCCACTTATATTTGGCAAGACATGAGCCAAATCTATTGCTGGAGACATAAAAGCAAACGATGCTGGAGGCAGGGTTCATCTGAACATTACCCCATAAAAAGCTCCAGGCGATCCCTGTGTGGTGGGCTGGGACACAGGGGCTGCCTGCGGGTCAGTCGTCCCCTGCCAGCTATGCCTGTCACCAGAGCAGGGATCTGCACCCCCAGGGAGGCAAGTGGGGAGTGGAGTCCCAGTGTAATACAAGTAAGCTTCACATATGTACCCAGCTTCACTGAGACAAACTGGTGCCCTTTTACCACCACTTCATCTTTACCATCACTTGCCCCTGTACTCRGCACTGGTGAGGCCGCACCTCGAATACTGTGTTCAGTTTTGGGCCCCTCACTACAAGAAGGACATTGAGGYGCTGGAGCGTGTCCAGAGAAGGGCGAYGAGGCTGKTGAAGGGTCTGGAGMACAGGTCTTATGAGGAGCGGCTGAGGGAGCTGGGGTTGTTTAGCCTGGAGAAGAGGAGGCTGAAGGGAGACCTTACCACTCTCTACAAGTACCTGAAAGGAGGCTGTAGAGAGGTGGGTGTTGGTCTCTTCTCACAAGTGACAAGTGATAGGACAAGAGGAAATGGCCTCAAGTTGCGCCAGGGTAGGTTTACATTGGATATTAGGAAAAATTTCTTYACTGAAAGAGTGGTCAGGCATTGGAACGGGCTCCCCAGGGAAGTGGTGGAGTCACCATCCCTGGAGGTATTTGAAAGACATGTAGATGTGGCACTTCGGGACATGGTTTAGTGGGCATGGTGGTGTTGGGTTGATGGTTGGACTTGATGATCTTAGAGGTCCTTTCCAACCTTAATGATTCTATGATTCTATGATTTTATGATTCATAGCTCYCCTTTACAGAAAAGTGAAGGAAAATAAAACTAGCTTGAGTTCCAAAAGCTTTGAAAACTGTAAAATACATTTTAAAATTTGGAGGGGAAAAAAAAAAGAAAAAGCTCTAAGTCAAAATAACAAATGAACCGTAAAAAATACTGTGTCTGAAAGCTTGTGCATATTTCRCGAAAGTGGTTACTTTACAGCGCTCATCCTTCATACTTCTGACACTCAGACAACACATATTGCATCAGTTAGAGGATAATGTCCTAAAAGGTAGCACAGCCATAGCTGCTTCCACACCACAGGTAGAAGCCACCAAGGCCAGGACAATCCCATCCAAGCTTTGCACACTTCCGTCTGGCCCTGAAATCAGAGACTTATCTCCCTAAGCTTCTCTTATAGTCAATGGAGAGAGAAAGTCATCTCTGAGGRACCAACCCATGCTTGTTGGCACCAGTTGTTTCAGATTTTTGTCAGCAATCCGTATAGTGTTCGCCGTCAGTGCAACTGGGAAAGGAGCAGGAGATGAGTGCGAGTGCTGAGGYCTGTGGCAGCACGGTCATGGGGTCCCCTCAGCTGTCATACTCCACCACAGTAAGAGACAATGCAAGACCATAAATATTTCAATGAGCTTGTTTACACTGCAGGACATTTGAAGATATTTCCAAGAAGGTGATTAAATCTGTCTGGCTTACTGTCATTCTTACACCCTTTCATTGCTTCCATGGAGTTAATTGTTGGTCCAGAACCAGCACCGGCATTTCAAATGCCACTGAAAGGGATTTCCCTTTGATCTGTTGTATCGGTACTTTTCCTGCTAGTCTTTAGTGTTACCAAAACAACATATGTTTCACATAAGCTTAATAATGCCCAGAAAAATGATAAACAGTGTTCCCTGAGGCACTTGCTCTGTTTATCACCATTCCTTAAAAAATACAAATACAGAAAGCCGCAGGCTTGACCACAATAGTCAAAGGTGCTTTGTTTGAACTCCCCTACACAGAATGAGACTTTTAAAAACAGAAACTAAGTTGTTAAAATGAGCTCTTGAAAAAGCCTTTGGAAATATTGAACACAAAAGAGGAAAGTATTCAGCTAAAATGCTGGTTCACTCAAATGCTCTTTCCTCTAGTTTACTTATTTTTTTCTTCAGACAGCACAGGATGAGTTGGAGCTGGCTTTTCTTCAAAAATAATATTTCTGTAATGCTGTGTGCTTTGTCCCAGTGAGATATTGCATAGGAGAGATATTTTTAAATGAACATTTTAAAGCTGAACTTCACAACAGTGACACACCTGTAGGCATTTGTGTTGCATGAGTAATAGCGAAAAAGACTAATAGGTTGTTATAGCAACAAGCATTAAGAGATGACTTCATGAGAGGAATTGAGTGACATCAGAATAGCATCTTGAAAATAGCTGCTTTTGCTGTGAGTCYTGTTTTGCAGGACAGGCTGAATGCTCCTTTTCTCCCAGCCCCGGCAGCTCAAAGGAGCCGGGAGCGCAGGGGAGACCTGAACTCATGTCTCACGCTCAGCGCAGGGATGAGCACAAGCAGCTGGACGAGCGAGGTGCGAGCACTGCAGGTTTGGAGGATGTTCCCTTGTCTATCTCACAACTTGCTGAGCACTTCCAAGAAAAAAAAAAAATCTCTCAAAGTTTGCTTGCTGTTACCTCTTCAAATTTCTCCCAAGGTGCCAGACCAGCTCCTTGCCTCAAGTTTCTGTGTCCCTCAAGCTTTTGTGCAGAGGGTTTCTACCTTCAGACCTTAGCACGGTGTCACAATAAGCCTTCCAACACCCAAAGAAAAAGGAGGTCTGCAAAGGGCAGAAAATACGCAGCATGAATGGGCTGGGGGTGGGATGGCCATGGTGCTGTCGGAAGGAGTAGCTGTTATCCTGAGTGATATGAGAGGAGTCACTGAYGGTTTCCATACCCACAATGGTTTCTTCAGAAGCAGATTCAATCCCCTTTCAGGTCCCTTCTCTTGTTCCTGTTAGCTGAGAGGCTCAAGAGTCACTGGGTTTTTCCTTCAGAAGTTTACCTTTTTTTTAATCCAATCTTCAGTGCATTCATTCACCCTAGAGGCTTAAATAGGCACAGAGAGGTGTCTGCTTGTCCCTGTTACTTCTTGCTAGCAGTCGGGTTGGATGAGGCTACCTACCTTATGTCTCTTCCCCCAGATAGATGAGGAACTAAGGATTCAAGGACTTGGCAGGTGGATATAGAAGATTATCTCCAATTTTCCTTTCCCCTGGTCTCTTCAACTCCCTTAGCTAACCCATGGTTTTCTCTCTTCTGGACAGTTTCCATTTCTCTGTGGTTTTAGTGCCTTTTTTTGATTACCTGCCTGCTTACAGGCAAAGGGAAGGTGAACAAGGGCTTGGCACTCCAGATGGTAGGGAAACACAGGTGTAAAGAACATAGAGGCTAATACMAAAAAAAAGGCATTTTAGACACTTACACATTACTTACAAAAGCCAAAGAAAWGTTCTACAATAGCCATTTCCTTCTCTGAAGAACCTGATTTGTAGAAATGAGCTTAAAAATATAGATTAACTTTTCCATAACTTCAGGATGATTTTCCAGACAGGGTCCTTCCAGGCTTTGCTACATCATTGCCTCTCTGGCCCTGAGGTGTCACCTGCTGGATACGAGTGATCAGGACACCACACACCTGCTGATCTGATGTGTGCGGCAAATGGGAATAGAGTGAGGCGTTGCAAGACACGAGACAGAAATATGGCAGAGGAGGTGGGTGAGGAGGGCCAGATAACTTAGCCTCATGTATAATGCATGAAACATGRTGGATCTGCACATTTATTGCTGAGGACAAGCACTAATTGCAATGCAAAAGTAGACAGCACCAGCCGGTGACTGCTCGGGTGCTGCAAAAGCATCTAGGGGCATGCATCAGACCTTTTTGCTGKTTTTGTGCTTGGCTGGAAAGACTGAACTCATTGCAGAGTTTCTGATTCCGATGCAATGAAAGAACAACATCAGAGGCTTTCTGGATTAGTTGGTTTTAACAACTGAGAAGAGATTCCAGTCCTCTAGGCTTTTCTCCTTACCAGAAAAATAGGACATTTCTGTCAAGATGCTAAACAATAAGAAGGTAAGCACTCACAGCGGATAATATTTAGAACTGTAACCAAAATAGCCACAAACTCTCCAGATATCAAAGATACTGCATAAGTCACTAATGAGTGCTATAAAGGAGTCTTTATCTGTGACAGGATCAGAAAGTTACTTCCCACCACATTGTGTACTGTCGTTTTTTAATGACTCAGCTTGCTCTGACTTCAGGAAACCATGGTGTTGAATCTCAATTTATGGCCCAGCAATGGATAATGAACCTCAGCAGAGGAGACAGAGGCAACTAATTATTTGCACATTTGGACATCTGAGAAAAAAGAGGAAGAATAGAAATGTCTTAAAAAGATGGAGGAAAAAAAAGAGACTCATTAGCATGCCAAGGCATTTAATTTAATTGCGTGGGTAACAGATTTCTCTATAAAGAAAACAAATACCTACTCTGGCTTCCCTTCTCCCTCCATCTCTGTATGAACTGGCCTGAGAAGAAAGAGAGATGCTGTGTCCTTGGACACCTGCCCTTTACCTACAGAAAATAAAAAATGTGAACAAATGTGCCAAAAAAAAAAAGTGACCAAGAGAGGTCCCAAGTGTTTGTTGACTTGTAAACAGCGAATAGCCCAAATCCAATACCAGTCATAAGAGTCTGAAAGCAATTCAGAAGAAGCTAGCATCAACCATAGTGCTTCAAATCTTGCCTAAGAAGTTGAGGATAGAAGAGAAAACTGTTTTGAAATCTCACTTCAAGGCATGCACTCTTGGTAGGACATATCAGCTCGAAAACATACTGGCATCTTTCTGATGGAAGGTCCTTTCTAAATCTAAGAAAAAAATCCAACTGTTTGATTCAACTGTTAGCTTTCCTGAGCCCGAGGGGCTTTTCCCTTCCCTCTGCCCATGGGAAGCATTGAGTAAAACCCTCAAACTCTCCTACTAGTCAGTGTTGGCCACAGCTTCATAGCTGTGCAGTTTCCCTGCTCTAATTTCCATCCCCCCTGCCCTGAGGCTGGAGTGACTTCTGGTGTTGCACAAAGACATATCAAAGGACAGCTTTTCATCTCACCAAGAAAAKAAAGGGTTTCAGCCTGATCATATTGTTGCATAGAAAAAGGAAGGAAAAATCTGGGAGATGACCAAGAAATTATGCTTCAGGAGTAGTAAGATATAAAATTCAAGCATATATTCAAACTAAGAGACAACATATATATGGTGTGTGCATGTATATATATACACACACACAAATATACACACACACATAGCATACATAGATATATATATGTGTATACATAACATATCTTCAGAACAAGGGTGGACTCATAACCAAATGTCTATGATCTAGCAGTATATACTCCCTTGGAGAGAAACAGTCACCGACAGGGTGTGATTTATCTCTTTCTCAACTAAATGTCCACAACAGGGCAATTGAATTGCATCGCAAARGTGCCTATTTTTCTTCATTGACTATTGAGGGAGCCTAAAGGGACTAGCTGTTTGCATTCACAAATCTTAAAAAAGGTGCTGAAAACAGAAAGACAGGGATGCCTGTTGAATTAATACTTAGCTGGAAGAAACGCTTTCAGAAGAGGCCCATGTTTGGTACAACAGATAAGAATACAAAGCAGCATTTCTTATTTATAGAACTCCTAATAAGARCAAAGAAATCCAAGTTCATACAGAAGTCTGGTCCATAAGTAATTTATCTTTTTGTAAAAAATTACTTACTATTTTCAAACAATCTGATATGAATAATACAAACACATTTCCCAAAATGATGTGGTTTAATATTTGTTATACCTTCAGGAAGAAAAGAAGTTGTGAGGGAGGAAGGTGGTTGTTCTTCAACAACCATAACTCAGAAGTACCAAGCAGATTCAAAGAAATGATCATACTTCTGGAAAAGACCCAATCTAATCTTCCACAAATTTAAACGCAATACCAATTTCCATTAAAATGTTAGAYTATCTGTTTCTGATGCCACAATAGGGAACAAAACCACACCTTTTCCTAATACAGTTGCTACCACAAACTGAAATAAACTTTCTAATTTGTAAAGAAATGTGTATGCGTATTATACACTGAACTTTATCTCACCAAATTTTAACCATATAGTTGGGTATCTAGTCTGCATTAGGCTGCCAGTTTGAGGTCAGCCTTTCTCACCTCTCTCTATACAACCTCAGCACATGCAGATCATCCCCAAAGTCCAACCTGGGAGTACCCTACCTGTCCTAGCTATCCATAACAGAAGATACAAGCACTAGCAGAAGGTGCTTCTTTTTCTACAGTGATTTCAGATGAAACCTAGGCCAAATTTATTTCAGCTGCCCCAGTGAGGAGATCTGGGTTGAAGTCCACTTTACATTGCATGGTGGGGGAATGTCACAGGGAAAGGAATCTTGCAAAATCACCAAAGGCGGCTCCACATAACAGAAGAATGCAAAAAATGGTCTGAAATTCAGACCTTCAACCTGGTGTACGCCATGAGGAAACGCAGTGATGTGTGTCCATCTGGTCTGCAAAGGGAAAGGAAGGATCCTTGTCTATGCTGTACATGACCTGGCCAGTCCTGGGAGAGGAGTGGTGAAGCCTGGCATGGTCTCCACTGACCTGTACATCCAAACTGAGCCAAACCCAGATTGCTGTGAATCCCACCCGCTGCAGAACAAGACACTAATCAGGCTGTGGGCACCCAACGCCATGATCCACTCAACATCCTCACATAATGTGATTGCGAGGACAGGCTGGATCCACGCAGAGATCTGTACAGGCACTGCATGTCGCTGGCCTGATACGCCGCAGGTAAATGCAGCTAGCCTCAGAAATGTCTTTCAAATACTGTAGAGACACAGCCAGAGATGATTGGATGCTGCAGCTGGCAAAACTTCAGCTTGGGGAAAATTAACTCACTTGATTGCAGATCTGAGTCACATTCACCTGCAAATCTGCTTTCAGTGAGTCACATGTACACATTTTCCTTCACGAAAAGGAAACCACATCTGCTTCTTATTGCATCCACAAGATTTTCTGCTCTTCTCATGGCATTTTTTCCTCTTCCTGCTAAGGGTCCCTCCAGTTTCCCATTATCTTCTTCCCTGGCCTTACTCCATGCAGTTTTTCCCAGCTACTCACTGTCCTGACATCCTCTTGCCCTTCCAAACTCTTATCTTTATCTCACATTTTCTAGCTCTGTCATTGTCTTCTTCTTATTTTCCATATCTTCCTCCCACACCTTACATTCCCATCTGCAGTCTTCTGCACAAGAACTTGTAGTTTTTTTAGCAACCACTGATGACAACCAATGGTGGTAACCATTTTTATATGGGCAAATGTGACCAAAATCAGTTCTGTGAGAAGGAAAAATGAGAAGAAAACCAGACTAATCCAAGCCACCGTCTGGCATTCTATTTGGGTCATATAGCACTTAGACCTGCTCTAGACCAGGGTAACTGCACCCTAACACAGCCAGTGGGTTTTCCTGCAATGGCTCTTCCACAGACCAAGATATAATTGCACTGCCACAGAGCCTTGACCATGGGAATGTCCTTCGATTGACATGAAAAGTGAGTCTGATCCATTAGGCAAGTGGTGCTAATGATAAATTTGGAGAGATCAGATGAAGGGAGAGAAAGGTAGTCTCTCTGACATAAACCTGAAGAGTTAAATCTGAGGACCTGAAAGCTCAAAGTACCATGGCATCTGCAAGGTAGGGACAGAGCTACGTGGAATAGAGAATGAAAGGATCTCCTTGCTGAATTAATAATACAAAAAGGCKTAATCCTGCTAATTCCCATGGAGCAAATTCCAAAGGGTTGAAGAGCTAAATTCATATGGGAAACTTCAAATGAATGTTATTGTGCTTCACAATATAATTTTTTTATCACCACTGAACTCCACAAAGATTTCCTCCAGATTAGCTTTCTGTCTAAAACCATCAAATCTGTGTCCATTAAAGTAATTTCCACATAGTTATAGTCTTGTTGAACTTGTCAAGTAAAATTGAATTTGCAAAAACTTCCTTGCCATTGGGTACGTAGGGTTCAGTTATTAAAATGTACTTTAAACTTGGGAAAATGTTGTCAGTAAGAGGTCTATGGCTTTGTGCATTGATAAATATAAATCAAAAGAGTATCCCTAAAAAAAATTAATTGGATCCCAAAATGAGAAATAAAGAGACAATTTTGAAAAATCTGTAAACACAGTGACCTGAGGAAAGAGGAATCAAGTGCTTTAAGAGAATCCTTAAAACTGATAAAATACATTAAACAGCCCATTTTTGCTTCTTTATTTTAATCTCTTCATGTATAAGCTTCTGGCTCTAATTAAAATCTTCATGTTGCTCAACTACCATCTACTGCTACAAAGTGATAACAAACTTAAACCACGGGACTGGTCTTTTGAAAATGAAGAATTCTGGTCTTGAAGATAATTGGGTTTATAGGTCTTAATCGATTGTAGGCCTTAACTGATTATAAACCCAAGATCTTTCTGTCACATCCTAATCATTATTTATTTATTGATTGTCCTAATGCAAGACTCCAAGCACTGCTTAATCACTTAGGCCAAAATAACAACAGAATTTTAGACATAGTTTTAATTGGATTATGGGCACTGTCARGCTTGGCCTTTCATAACTGGATACTTAATTTCTCAGTCCTACTGTTAATGCCATGAAAGGTCTGCTTTTTTCTTGAAGATAAGATTCCTGCCAGTGCTTGGTCTCGCAGAGGAGTGCGAATGGACTGCAGTCCTGCAGATTTGAGCAAGCAGATGSAAAGCAGGGATGTGTCCCACTGGATGGGCCTAGGCAAAATTATCTGGCATACTAAGTAGGGCAAAAATATACTCCTGTGAAGAGCATTAATGATTGGCAAGATGACAAGACGCAGAGAGGTCTGAACACCAGCTTTGATTAAGAGTGATATGTTAATGGCAGTAAGGTGAATGCTGTCACGTGCCTCAGTAAAGAAAGACAGCACATCCTGTGAAATAATTCTGATCAAATGAAAACTAAATGCCAAACATAAGATGCCTAAATWTAACCAGCTAAATGTAGGTGGATCTCCGTCTCCATTCTGCTTTGTGAACTGGTCCTCAGCAAATCGGAAGAGCAGGTCACGCTTACTCACATGGAGCCAGTTTCTAACGTTAAACAATGAAATTAAAGACTTGGGCCTGTTTGATGGCAACAAAGAAGTCAGAGTAGAGGCAATAGATGCTATTCTGCATTTCCCATAACCTGATAGGGATGACACAGCTCAGTGGGTAAAGATGGTAATTTAGCAGTTGCCTCTTTACTATTTTTTAAATGACCTTCCTATTTCTTTCACTGTTTCTTCACATACAGCCAAGAATTTCCATGTACCAATTTAAAACATATTTTCAATACAACACTCTTCACATTTTTAGTGGCATTTCTCTATAAAACTACTGAGTAATTACAAATTCTCTGAAATTTTCCCAGAGTTAGCAACAGTGCTGGAGCAGGGCTCTCACGCAGGAGAATTACCTGTTTTTTCTTTCATTATTATTTCATTATTATTTATTTCATTATTATTTATTTCATTATTATTTATTTCATTTCTAAATACCTATTTCCCAGAAATTGGAATTGCTTCTAATGCTCTGCATTGAATCATTCATCCCTTCTATTTTTTGCAATTATTATTTCTCATCAGCTATGAAATATGCAGTCCTGAAACACCTTAAGATGGCTGAAAGTCTAGGTAAGTTAAGTTCAATCACTTKTTGTAAATTGAAAAATTACAAAAATGGCATGGAGACCAAAAATTTCATTAGTAAAAAGGATCAAATAAAGTACTCAATTCTCCAAAATTTTCRTCAGTTCAAATGTCCTTTTATGCCACTCTCTTTGGGGCAATTTTAAAAATAATTTTTATTATTAACCAGTGAAAGCAGCCACCAGGCTCCCTGAGCACACAGTCTTCTCCCTGAACCATGACCAAATACAACACAGAGGTGAAAGGAAAGGAAATTCTGGGGGCTCCGAACAGGCCCCAGTCGTGCAGCTGAGTGTGGCCGGTGCAAAGAGGTGGGTTGGTGCGGGGTGCGGAAACTGAGTCAGACACAGCTCCACAGAGGCCAAGGCAAACTCAGTAATTTAATCCATGTTTCTCAAATCCTGGCTCAACATCCTCTCTCTATTAGATCAGCGTAGCTAATGGCCAAAAAATGGTCAAAAATAATCAGTGCTGCAGAGGTTGAAAAACTTATCACTTCTAAACCGCAGCAGCAGTAGGTGCAATGATAAAACTTCCTCATGTCCAGTGAGAGGGGGTTTCCACACTCTTTTTTTTAAAGGTTTTTTTTTTTAAGGTCCTTTTATAAGGATTTTTTTCTCTTTATGAATTTTAAGGTAGATGTGGAGTCCAGCACAGAGCTGCCTGGGTCACAGGAGACACATGCTGTGAGAGGATATTTTCTTGTGGTTTATGTGGCAACACTCTTCCCTCTTACATTTGGTACAGGATGACGTATGGATTAACCCATGACTGGATACCCCCGGGCAGATCAAGAGGCTTGGAGTGTCTGGACTTCATTTTCCTGATGCACTTTTCCACAATTGGGCTGGATAAACTCCAGCCCCCAGGTGCCTGCACACTCCTCCGCTCCCCTCCTGGAGCATTTGGTTATCATGCAGTGTGTTCACTCGCCTGTCCATCATTGCTGGCAAAGTCACACTTCCTAAGGCTAGCTGCCTGACAACTTTTCCCCTCCACTCTGCTTTCATAGACCTGTCTTCACACAGAACTGTTAGCAATCCCATCCACCTGCATGTGCTGCAAGAAGAGATGGACACGAGCTGCTGCACTCACCAGCTACACAACTGCTGGAAAAACGAAGGCAGTGGCCAAGCAAAATGTCTCTAAAGGGTTATTAAAAGTCTACAGAAATCTATAGATATTTTATTTTCTGTTAAATTCTATAAGACTTTTCCCATAGGGATCTTAGGCTGAGGGCCCTGGAGAATCACAGCAGTCAAAAATCAGGATTAAGTCCTTTTTTTCACCACCTTCCACTAACCTGAACTACTCCAGCCACGTGTCACCATGGCCAGAGAAAGATTTAGGAAGCCCTGCAGCGGTGTGCACCGCGGCACCCCCGAACAACATTTCAGAARAGGACTCTTTGCAGCTTCAATGGCTTTGTACGAGCCAAGAGCCAGGGAGCCCTGGCACTCGTGGAGAGGCTTAACCACCCGTCGATGAAAACCACAGCTGGGTGCTCACACCATACCTGACCAGGCGGTGGGTAGTAAAATGTCCTGCCCCGCTGGAAGCCAGAACCCCACGGCTCAGGGGCAATCCCAGCCTCCCTCCTGGAGAGACATTCAAAGCAAATCTGATTCTGATCTCGCTAACTCTGCAATGCACTTAATTCCACAGAAAAAAATGTATTTAGCAACACCAATTCTTGCTCCCAGAGCAGGGCCACAGCGAGTCCCYCGCAGTGCCAGGCTCCCGCATAGCTGTGCGGTGCTGCTGGGTGGGC
Organism: Oceanodroma leucorhoa; assembly: GCA_030449065.1. Taxonomy (NCBI): domain Eukaryota; kingdom Metazoa; phylum Chordata; class Aves; order Procellariiformes; genus Oceanodroma; species Oceanodroma leucorhoa. The sequence goes on along the minus strand of JASVER010000047.1, from coordinate 5,009,322 downwards.
TCCAGCCCGCAGTCTGCTGCCTGCTCCCCCGAGCACAGCCCTCGGACCCCCGGAGCTGCCGGTGCTGCATTCCCCCCGGCAGGGCAGCAGCCCCAGACTGCAAGCAATTGAATACTTGGAGTCTCAGTACAGGCAACTGAAGCATCACATAAATAAACTATGGGTGAGAAGGAGGGAAGAATAGTCTAATAATTTTCTGTTGTGTAATTACAGTAAAAATAGCTAATCCTGAATAAAGTTATTGCTTCATTGTATCCATGGCAACAGAAACAGACAGTGACTGCTAGACCGTCTGCAARTGAACGTGGCTTTCTTCTCCATCACATAAAGTGCTTCAGTCTGCCCAAAAGCTTCAGCGGGCAGGCGAGGAAGGGCTTGGTCTCTGTGCTGGGGTGGTCTCTGCGCTGGGGTGAGCGAGCCCACCGGCAGGGAAACGCACACCCAGGCTCAGCAAGCTCTGTATAAGTCCGTTAGACTTCCAGAGCACCCTGCTCTGCTCCCCTGGCCCTTTTCTGAAGGCACGCACGGAGAAACACAGGGAAACACACAGCATGGGGAGATGCAGGCTTATCCCCAGCCTTCCCAGCCGGCCCCTCAGCCTCCCAGCAGGCTCCCAGCTGGGCTGCCCACACCAGCACGGGCAGTGAGCGAATACACTCGGCCTCTCCTGGCTCTTCCTTGCCCACCCATCTCCAAGGAAAAGGCTAATGATGGTGATTAAGRAGAACAGGCAATCCATGTGTCCGCTCATCTGTCTCTTCTGCTGCTGCTGCTGCGACACAAGACCTACTTTCTGCTAAAAACACATCATTTTTTGCATCACACTGCATTAAAAAATGAAACTACTCATACCTTACAACATCTAACACAATGTAGACAATATGAGTTTCTTAAAATTATTTCCTCTTTTGTGTGGAGTTTGTCTGTGTATTTGCCAGTCCTGTGCTACAGCTGTACATATACAAATTCATCTGCTGACCCTGTAGTGCTCTGGAAATGGAGCAAGTTGTTACTCCGGTCGTAGAGACTTCTAATACAGCCCTCCCACACTACTGCAAACTCTTCACCATGGATTTGGTCCTGCATGCTTGGCTTGATAAGGAATTTTTTCTCCTGTCATCAGGCACAGCCACTGGCAAAGCTACAGGATTGTCCACAAGTGTCAAACTAGGCAAGATTCCCGTGCTTATACAGAAATAGTGACAAATGCTGATGGAAATGGCCAAAATTAGAGCATAAAAAATAGCATTGCAATCTGCCACTGTAARCCAGCAGACTTTAAATGTCCAATTTCAGACCCAAAGTATGTGAATACAGTTTTWTTGGCACCTGCTTATACCATTTAGCGTACTATGTATTCCAAATCGCTTCTGAATAAAATGGCCTTTAGGGAGAGATTAGTTGACTGAAATGACTTTAACTTTCCCAACATCACTAATGCTAATACTGATACTGTATTATTACATTTCACAATCACAATTAACTTCTTGCACAGAAGTTCTTGCATCCAGCAGAAGTGAGATAAAAATATCAGTTACTGTGTTGGATGATCTAAAACAACGAAAAAAAGATGATGTAACTCTGCAGCATCCRGGTCCAGAGAGGTATGACTTAAAGTAGTGTGTGAAATTTCCTCTAGTGCTCATGAGGGCTTAATGATGGCCACCTACTTTGCACATTTATCCTCTTCCAGTCTTCACTATTCTGACTAAACATGTCACAGCCTTCTGCTCCTCTGGATGGGCATTCTCCACGAGGTTTTTTCTACATTTCTAGTAAACCAACACACCTGGAACTCGTGTGGTGGATGAGCCCTCTGCAGAGAAAGAGTATGGCCAGAGGCTTTAACCCTTGCTCCTGCTTACACTTTAAATTACAGTCTTTGTGCAAGATATGTGGTGTGTACAGCTGAGCTAGAAACTTCTTGGAGCAGAGGCCATACAGACCACTTCGTACCTGGCTTAAGGCTCCCTTGAGATSGGTTGAGTAGAGACAAGAGAGGTCATACCAGCTCAGGATCTGTCCTCTCTTTCTTCTCATTCTCTTATCGATACTTTAAGCTTACTAAATTTGGTATCTGGATGCTTCATAAGTAGCTAAAATAATGATGACATCTGATCTGGCATTCACTGATATCAGTGCTAAAATCCTGCCTAACAGACACATAATGGAAACTTGGCTTCACTGGATCAGCCACAAAGTGGTAGCTTTCCAGTGGTTAAAAAATGTCAGTATTGTCCCTTTCTGACTGTATATGGAGTAGTTCACACTTTTTTCTTTCTCTTTTCTGTGCTTAAATTTAGAATTGAGCTTGATATGGTTTGGAGGCAGTGCAGATCATAGAATCATAGAATAGTTTGGGTTGGAAGGGACCTTTAAAGGTCATCTAGTCCAACCCCCCTGCCATGGGCAGGGACATCTTCAACTAGATCAGGTTGCTCAGAGCCCCGTCCAACCTGACCTTGAATGTTTCCAAGGAGGGGGCATCTACCACCTCTCTGGGCAACCTGTGCCAATGTTTCATCACCCTCATTGTAAAAAAATTTCTTCCCTATATCTAGTCTAAATCTACCCTCTTTCAGTTTAAAACCATTCCCCCTTGTCCTGTCACAACAGGCCCTGCTAAAAAGTTTGTCCCCTTATCTTTCTTATAAGCCCCCTTTAAGAACTAATAGGCTGCARTAARGTCTCCCCAAAGCCTTCTCTTCTCCAGGCTGAACAACCCCAACTCTCTCAGCCTTTCTTCATAGGAGAGGTGTTCCATCCCCTTGATCATTTTCATGGCCCTCCTCTGGACCCGCTCCAACAGGTCCATGTCTTTCCTGTGCTGAGGACCCCAGAGCTGGACGCAGGACTGCAGGTGGGGTCTCACCRGAGCAGAATAGAGGGGCAGAATCACCTCCCTCGACCTGCTGGCCAYGCTGCTTTTGATGCAGCCCAGGATAGGGTTGGCCTTCTGGGCTGCAAATGCACATTGTCAGCTCATGTCAAGCTTTTCACCCACCAGTACCCTCAAGTCCTTCTCGGCAGGGCTGCTCTCAATCCCTTCATCCCCCAGYCTGTATTGRTACTGGGGGTTGCCCCAACTCAGGTGCAGTACCTTGCWCTTGGCCTTGTTGAACCTCGTGAGGCTCACATGGGCCCACTTCTTGAGCTTGTCCAGGTCCCTCTGGATGGCATCCTGTCCCTCAGGCGTGTTGACTGCACCACTCAGCTTGGTGGCATCTGCAAACTTGCTGAGGGTGCACTGGATCCCACTGTCTATGTCAGTGATGAAGGTATTAAACAGTATCTGTCCCAGTACAGACCCCTGTGGGACAAGATGGGAGAGTTTATTTTATTCAAGTGTTATTCAGTGACTCCTCGGGCTGGTGGCTGCAGTATCCCACTCCAGGTGCTCAGGGAATGCCACCGAGTCCACCTCTGCATAGAAAAGGATGACCGAAATAACAGCAGTTCTGAAGTGTAGCTACACAAATGCCTAAAACGAGGGCATGTGTTGGTCTGTGCCCCACATCCCACCGTGGGCACAGAGCGGCTGTGCTAGGGAACAGGATTAGGAGAAGTACAAAATGGCTCCATAAAAGAGATTAAATAGACTTGGTCTCTCCAGCCTGAAAAAGCCATAACTGAGGGCACCTACGCCAGGAGCCTAGAAAGCCAAGTGAGGAGAACGGAAAGAAGGAGTGCTTATTAATTATTTTTTGTAAAACAGAATTGAGATGACAGTCTAAGAAACAGGCAGGTGGGGGTTTCAAACAAACTCCAGCTAAACCCATAGGCAYTGGGTCCTCAAGGGTAATACCAAGTGATATCGATGGGTATCATCAGCATCCTTTTTCACAGTAAATAGTACTATACCCACCTTGTGTAGTTTCTCCTTGATGTAACAGGGCCTGTTTATGAAGTCCTGCCCAAGCAGACATTCCCGTAGGTACAGCCTAGGAGAGCGAGCACCTCCCAGTGTGTCTGTTCTCAGCGGGGTAAGAATTCACCAGGAAAAGAGCCAACACAATCTCTAAAGTGACAGTCTTACAAGGTGGCAATTTGTAAGCTGTGAAAGAAACAAATGCAGATCATTAGATCTTGTCAACTAATTAACATCCTCCTAATGAGAACTGGCTGTAACAAATGACTTTAAAAAATGGTCTGATGATTTATGTCAGGATCATTCCAACTTGCTGGGGAGTGTTTTCCTCCCGCACACAATAAACACCAAAAAGAAAGGAAAAACTTGTGGAACAAAAAGCTTTGTTTCACCCCAGCTATAGTCCCTTCCCTTCCCTCCACTATGCTCACAAAGCATTTATTCTGTTAGCAGGAGAAAGTAAAATTTATAGTTTCCTGATCACTGTTATTTGGCTCATGTGAAGGCAGGGTGTTTGGCTTCTTGGTCATGAATCACCAAAAAATCAAATGATAAATGACCAGCTGAAGTGGACCAACACTTCTCCATGTGTAGCAACAGGTTTCAGTGCATGCCTTACTTGAACTAAGTTGCTGAACGGGACGGTTTGCATTCTGATATAGAAAGGACCTTGGTGCGTTGACGATAATCTATTGACACTAAYATGCTTGCACTTCTTTTGTGAAACTTTATACATATCACTGCATACCAGTGAGCAGCAGGTCAGTGTTAGTATCCCCATTTCATCCCCACTGAGTGTGTTGAAGTTACGTCAACGTGTTGATGAGCCCGTCAATATTGTCTGGAAAAWAGTAACCAGCACACCTGTACAGAAGCACACCTTTAATTCCCAGTTGGAAAATATCCCTCATTTCAAGGTCTGTTGCCCTATCTAATTTTTATTCTACATGTGGATTTAAGTCCAAGAGATTAGGGCTGGGATACAAATTTCAAATGTCATGCCTAGGCGACAAGCTGCCGCGAGTGTTGTATCCCAGTCACATCTGTGTTTATTTGCATGTTCTCGTCTCCTGCTTATGATTAATTGTTGGTYGTGAAATTCCTCCTTGTGAAATGGATACCAAATTTGATTATAATAATAAGTTTTCATTTGATATTACTGTTCCTTTAAGTACAGTGAATTGCACTGCATTTTTAATGGAAAATCATGTAATACAAAATCCTATAATGTGTTCCACTGGTGACATAGCATTGTAGTGAGTTGGGTGTCAGTCTCTTTTCCCAAGTAACCAGCGATAGGACGAGAGGAAATGGCCTCAAGTTGYGCCAGGGKAGGTTTACATTGGACATYAGGAAAAATTTCTTCACCGAAAGGGTTGTCAAGCACTGGAACAGGCTGCCCAGGGACGTGGTGGAGTCACCATCCCTGGAGGTATTTAAAAGACGTGTAGGTGTGGCACTTCGGGACTTAGTTTAGTGGGCATGGTGGTGTTGGGTCGAYGGTTGGACGGTTGGTTGATGATCTTAGAGGTCTTTTCCAACSTTAATGATTCTATGATCCTATTAAAAGCACATAAMGTTCTTGCAACTCTATGCATGAAGAAGCAGCTTTTCTAGTAACAGTGCTGGGAATAAAAAAAACTTTGTAACATAATAGTATCATGAGCATTGCGAAATGTGCCCAGGCGCTGCGTGGCAGAGCCRGAGCTGCCCCAAGGCTGTGCCAGGGACGTGCCAGCAATCCCGCAGTACGGACAGCCTCACGCCAGTACTGGTAAAGCCTCATACTGGTATGGACATAACTTGTGTGGCTCAGAGGCAGCTTAGTTTTTTACAGCAGCTGCTCATCTGAAGGTTAGCAAAGAGCTCTCACTGTCAGACTGATGTTAGGAGTTAATCCATCATGCGTTGTTTGCAATTGATCTAAATCACTGGTGTAACTGGAAGAGGCAGTGATGGAAGCGAAAGGGAAGGACTGCTGGCTGATGTCTACTCCAAAAAAATTTGCTTCTGGATCCCGAGGACATCTGTATGACAAAGCTCCTGTTTTCCTCGATATCTGTCACATTGATCAACAGCAGCCTGTACTATCTCTAAAGCCCCTTGCAAAACCTGTCGCTGTGTTCCTTTCATCTAGTATTTCTGCAGCCTCCACCTCTTTTCCACTGCCGCCTTCTCATGCATCTTTAGCCCTACCGATTGTCTCCGTTGTCAGCTATTCTTTTCCTCTGCCAAAACCAGCCACATCCATGTTAGTAAATTGAACACTGTCAGGTAGGAAGGTCACCTTGCTAGGAGGGTCCCAGGTGCAGTTTTGGCCAGGTGACCTACCACCACCCCAAGTAATCCCTAGGAAGGGTTCAGGGGTCGGCACAGAGAGAKGTCCAGGAGTTACTTCCAGCAGGCAATTTCAGTGCAGCTTCTATTTCAATGCAGTCTCTATTTTGAAGCAGAAGAGAGCATGACATTACTGACGTGGCCAGGCCATGCTGTGCTAGTGCACTCTTGCGCTCCCAAACCGGCTCTCCTCTTCCCCAAACACAGGGAGTCTGCACCGGTTTTGCACAGARAGTGGATCCTGGCACCATTTAGCATCTCAGATATGAGCTAATAAGCAGATGTAGCAAATGTGATGGCAGTGTAATGTTAGTTATGGCATTTAATTCCTTGCTGCAAAATTTTAGGGCTTCRGTTACTGCCAATCTACTCTCCTAACGAGCTTATTCACTGTTTGGACACAATGACAAAAGCCCTCTATCCCATTACGATGGAAGGAAAATGTTTTATCAACACTGGAAACTGGAAACGCTGTGGGTACGATGGAGGGACAAGCTGAATATGTGACCACAAGCCGAGACAGGTGATGCCCTGAGTGCAACAAGAGCTGCCAGGGAAGACAGCATCATCAGGACAGCGGCTGCACCGGGCAGCAGCGGGTCCCACCCCGTGTCCCGCAGTGCCAGAGCGGTGCTGATGGAAAGGCCTGACACCTGACAGCCCCCCCTCCAGAAGCACTCCTGCACACACCGGGGAGCCATTCTTTCACCCAGCTCCAGCAAAGTACGTATTAGGGAAATACGTACACACAAGGGAAATTACTGGGTTTTGCCTACAGAAAGAATGGTGGCAGAAATAAATACTTGCCCATTACTGTCAAGTATTTTCTTTGACACCTTTCGATTTTTCTTTCAAAACAAAAAGAAACCCAAGAAGAAATTGCCCAGAAGCAGTTTCTGAAATATCCTCCTATGTGTTTTCATTAATGAATGGTTGTTTTTATCCCTGTTTTCCCTGAACAAAATAAAACGTATTGCTACAGAAAAAAAAGTGTTAATAGGAATGTTCTCTCTGCTACAACAGCAAAGGACCATGGTTGAGTGAGACAGTATGGGATGCAGGACAGGTACGCGTGCACAGCCCTGTGATGGGATTGCGTGAGGTTTAATCTTGTTTTTTGAAGCTGAATCCTTTCCTGTAAAGCACAGGTGAGCCGGTGTGCAAGAACGAGGGAAATCCTCCTGTAAGCCACTGCCGTGTTGGGAGGATTATTAGTCCCAGGCAGTTTGGAGGCARTTTGTGAAGCACCCACCATTTTTACACAGCAGGGCTCTGCCAAAGCCACATTTGCAAGTACGGTTCATTTTCAGAGGCTCTTTTTTTTAAATCAGTTCCAAAGTTTTCTGTTTGAAGCCTGCCCTGCCTAGGCTTGCCGGGGTTAAAACCCTTTCCTCCTAGCACAGCACTGGCAGAGATAACTGGACATGATAGGAGGCAAAGCTGCTGATGGTTTCAGAGACCTGGAGTCACAATTATAAGTGAAATGAAGTATTTCAGAGACAGCAACAATAAGGCAATRCAGAATCTGGCGATTCACACTTGTATCTAACACTGTAGCACCTGATTGAGCTGACAGGGTCAGAAAGACATGCAGCTTTTACACGAGACATTTTTATGTTGTTAGTGAACGGCCTCCAAAAAGACACACACACACACATACCCCCATTTGGGGCTGGGGGGGAGTGTAATGTTGGCGTTGCTTTTAAAGTGATCCCACGTACCTTCTGAGTGCAATAAAATTGCATTACTAATTCCTAAAAGAAATACGTTACTGAATATATTTTCAAAAGTTTTCCAGGTTTCCATAAAATGGTTAGTAACATCATAATCTGAATAAATATTAATTTCCTGGGAATGTTTTTGTTAGGGTACGATTTTTTTCTTTTGTACAGGTTGTAAGAGCAACTATCCCTGCCCACAAAAACCTTATTACTGTAGCTGAACAAATGACTGCAATGCATAATTTATGTTGTGTATTTATTTATTTCCATTTGTGAATCAYCTAGCTATAATTTTTGCTGTTTGCTCTTTGCGATTGTTTTAGCATTTTTAAGTTATTACATTTCACCCTGTCGGATGAATAAGCAGTTGCTCACGRTAAGAAGTGGATATGTGAATTCAGTGAGTAGGCACCTAAGTCACCCAGTATAACTTCCACTCCCAGACTTGAAAATCTCACTTTCAGTAGGCCCTGAACCTAAATAAATCGTGGGTTTGTACCCTCAGGGTGGCCCAGTTTGGGAGAATGAGGTGTGACATGTTTGGGATGCTTTAAAATCTTCCTCTTTCCCATTTACTTGAGGTATTTTTGAGCATAGTAGAGAGACCAGGGTGACAACTCAGAGACAGCCAAGTATTCAGTTCAAAGTAAAGGAGATGCAGGAGACTCCAACATAGAGATTTCAGTTTTGGAAAACAGCAGTGGCCTCTCTCCCCAGACCACTTTGGCATTACTGTGCCATCACCATTACCCTGAACACTGGATGAGACCAGGGCCCATTGGGTGCTGTACGGACACAAGGCTTGCAAGCCCAAAGCTGTGAACTCTMAGGAGTTTACAGCTAATCTTCTCAGGATTATCACATCCACACAATTTCTGTACGTGCCTTCAGACACGTTTTATCAGTTCCTCTCATTGGCTACTCGTTCTGGCTGGTTTTGACCTTGAACTAGACTTTACTGCTACTTGAAATAAACTTAACCAAAAATGTATTTGGCCTGACTGTCAAGACRGAGTTTCTCAGAAAATGTGGGTTCTTTGCAAACTCTTCCTTAGGAAACCATTTTCTCTAACAAACATACAAGAGGCCCAGGTTTCAAATATTTCTTCCAAACCTCCAGCTAGCAACAGACAGATTAATGCTGTAGTGTTGCAACTATTCAGACAGCCCAGTGCCACAGSGTAAGGTATAGGAAGAGCTTTGTACTGCCTGAGAGCGCAGGACTGAGCGACGTGCAGCCCCGGGGAACGTGGGTCTGTTTCTACAACGGCTCTTACCGCAATGAGCTGGGGGGGCTTCTTCAACTCTTGTTTTCCCCTTGYAATCATTTTCTCAGCCAGTGCTTGTTCCATGTCCTCAGTCTTTCCTGGGGGTCAGGGACCACATGCTGAACAATTTGTCAAGGTTTTCACTGGGGCCCTCTCTTTGTAATCTCCTTTTTGCTCTTTCAAACCCTGGGAATCATTCCAGACCCAAGGGACCATCAACCCGACAGTGAGGATTCTCCCTCTAATGACAGCTTCAGAAAATAAGCCTTTTCTAATACTCTTCTGTACAGAAATTATAAACCTCGGTAAATCCTTTGCCAGTCTTACACACCCATCAGCAGTCTCTGTGCTGTTTTTCTCCCAACTCTCTGCTGAGTCTTTTCCTTCTGTACTCGCTGCTGTCTCAGGTGTGCCTCTTCCCCACTGGCAATGGCTGTACTTGRAGAAGGACCCTTCTCCCACCACACAGCCCACACCTCGCCCTGGGACCCAGAGAAGGTGTCGTGAGCAGACCGCTCCAGCCCTGCAGTCAGACGCTGTCTCAAAGAGAAAGGCGAGATGCTCCCCCAGCCCTTGTGGGCAGCTCAGAAATGGAAAACTTGCTCCAGCCTCCAGCCACCAGCTTCTATCGGGAACTTGGAGCTTAGAAACCTTGGTATGTCTATAGATGCTTACACAGAAAGGCATAAATTGAYGTGGTTTAGCATCACAAGGAATCCCTGCCCTAATATCTGTAACTTCATCCAGAGACACAACTGTCTCGCTCTGCCATGGTTGCTAACTGTACTGCATCCAGTAAGGATGGGAAGGTCTTTGAGACCCTCTGAAGGAAGGCATAGTACCTCCAAAAGCATAACTTCAAAGCTGCTAAAGCAGGAGGCAGCCACTGGAGCTCTTCCTTCCAGAGAGACCATGCCAGGAGGGCAGTTACATGCCACACTGTCACGTTGGAAGGTCTCCAGGATTTGTGGTCTTCCAGAGTATGCTGCAGGTTTAAAGCAATAGTGTCAGATTTTAACAGTCACCAGATTATTTGAAACATGATAAATCATATTGCAACTGTTGTCTCTGTCCAGTAAATTATGAGGGACACTGCAAAGCAAGCCTGATTCCACAGGACCCCGGTGAAGCTACACCAGTGAAATCCCAAACTACCTATTAAATAGTTCAACCACAGTTTGACTTTCTGCAGCTTCTCCATAACATGCCTCTTCAGGCTTTCATAAAGACAGTAACATTTTATCTAAAGGTCCAAGGCAGAATTTAAAGTATCACCAGCTATGCAATGCTTAAGGATAAGCATTTAAAATATGCCAATGAATAGTACTGTACACATCAATTATTGTTTTAAAAAGCATCCATTCAGCCTCAGTAGTCACAGTAGAAGAACTGGTGCTCATTATTAAGAAAATTAAACAGGAATGTACTCTAACGTTGATCATAATTGTACTAGTCGTAGAAAGTGACAGGTCTCCTGTGAGCCTGTACTAGTGGAGGACACTATTAATTACCACAGTGGAAGGAGGAATGATTTGCCTCTGTCACAAAAACAAACCTCAGCACTTGTTAACTCAACAAAAGAAAAAGTACTGTGCAATGTGTCATATTAGAATGAATCTGGAAGGTCAGAGGAGTGTTTTGATATTTAGGAAATGAGAAAAATTAGATTATTTGTGAGATTAGATTGGTCTGACACTGAGGACAYTGATATTAATATAAGCCTCTGTAGTGCTAAAGAAATGTGTTAGAAACCACCCTGAATGATCCAAACGCTTTACAGAATCATTTATTATTGTTATTTGCATGTTAAGGGCACACAGAARCTTTTTTTTAAAGGTTTCTGCATTAATTCAGTATTTCACATTTAGATTTGGTCTTCTGTGTGTCACAAAATACAAAAAATAATGGGAGCCAGGAACATTTTGTGGGTGTTTCTGAGTGGCCAAACCTGCTTCAGCCTGTTTCTGGTAGGCTGTGAACTGTTAACATCCCAATTCCCTTCTCTGGGCAAYGCAATATAAGGGGTAACAGGAGAAAAATAACTGAAGAAACACAGTCAGCCTGATCCTCCTCTCAGACTGCTWTCTTGATTACAGTATTTAGGAAGCTCCCTGGGGAAGAAGTTGCAGGCACTGAAAGTCTCGGTAGTCTAGCAGGGAAAAGCGAGAAAGCCAAGGCTGGAGGGTGCAGTTGAAAGGACACGGGTGTACCAAGTCCAGCACTGCCCAGAAATGCTGCGGTCACCTCGTATGTGCAGGATGCCTGCAACAAGCCCAGAGCTTCCAGGATCATCAGGGCGCAGTGCGCACTGGGCACAGGCATCCCATGCACAAGGAGATGTATAACCAGAGGGGCTAATCTACAGTACTGGAGCCACCAGAGCCAGACTGCTGCTGAGCTGCCCCTGCAAGCAAGCTGTCAGCATCAGGTAAACTGATCTACTGGTACACCAACACTGGTCAAGACACAGTGAGTTTTGTTCAGAAGTGCTACTCTTCCACCCGCACTGAATCGTCCATGAAAAATAAACCCAGAAAACAAGAAAATGGAAAAGCAACTTACCAGCTGACAGCAGAAATTAAAATTCTGAAAGGAACCTTCCTCTGTCCCATCATCCTTTGAAATTACTCTCAAGACTGCAAAATAAACAAGATAAGCAATAAAATTTGCATTGTACCTCTCCACATGCTGAACTTCAGGAAGGAAGTTCTCTGCTCATCCAACTGTGGGGTGATACGATTTACTCCTGTGATTTTCTTTTGGGTTTATATTTTCTCTGCCTTTATTTATTAGCAATAAAGTGGGGATTTTTATTTAACTCTCCTTGGAAACTCAAGTGATTAAGGTGGTTTGGCAAGATCTCAAATTGTATGAGGCTGAATCAGGACAAACAAGGGGACTTTCATCCAACTGCTGCTGTTGTCACTGGGAGCATTTGGGAGTTGTTTGGTTAAGAGAAAAGTATTTTTAGCAAAACTTTCCTCTATTTCTGGATGTTTTGAGGGTTTGTCATATAGCAGAATTCACAATGGGGAGAGGAAACTGTTTCAGGAGATTTCTGTATAGAACAGTGGCCAGTGGCATGAGCTTGGGAATGCCCAACCATTGCAAAGTCAGACCATCTACTCTCTTCCCAATGTGTAGAACATATTAGTAAAGGTATATTCCMTTTTGATACGTAGGGACTTAGTTAAAAACTAGCTTAATCTACCTATTGCTCAGCAAATTACTTACAAGTCTATTTAGAGAGACTATCACAGTTAGAAACTTATGTGGGATATAAAGCAAGGGCTGAAGAAGAGTAGAGGTCAGATAAAGGCTTAGTGGACTCACGAAACACACTGTCTTCAAAATGAAAAATAAGACTTGACATGATGCAAGAAAAATTTCTAGAGGTAACCAAATCACCTATGCAGGCAAAGAATTCACATTAATTTGATCTCTGGTTCATCTGGTAGCTCCAAAATGTAACCATGTGCTGAGACCCCTGCATTTCCAATCAGGCATAACTAAATATGTGTAATCCTCTGTAGCTTTTGGAGAGGTGACTCCATAAAAGACATGCAGGAGGAATTGTAATCGAGGTAAAATGGAATTAGTACCATTGCAGAATGGAGTGCTTGGTAGTCTGTGTCTGGATAATAAGGGTACACCAAGCTGAATCAAAATCGTGTTGGTTTGTTAACTTTAACTGCACCTACATGCCTAATAAAATTTTAGTGCTTCTTTAATTTGGAGAAACACTCTGAACTCTTCRTCTCATTAATTTGCACTTACTTTAAATTGCATGACTTACTTTCCATCATGAAAAGAGTCTTATAAGGTGGAAGTCTGTAAATATCTGAACTCCCAGCATCAAGTCAAGACACAGAATCAATAAACAGTTTTCTTTTAACCTGATACTGATATTCTGGGAAATGTAACTCATTCCCATATAGCTGGTCCAGAGTGATGGGACTGGGAGAATTTCAAATATTCCTACAGTAATAAGTCATCCCAGATGCTAGAATAGCATCCGAGATTATTGTTAGATGGCTGGCAGCAGAGATGTGGCCAAACTGCCAGGGRTATTCCTCCAAGAGTTTATTGCAGCTACAATGCAGAAAAGCCACACGTGAAGATGTATGGAGCATGAGAAAGAAAGTCTTTCTGGTTTATGAAAGACTGGCTCTAGAGATAGCTTTACAATAGTACYGACACAGAACTGGGAAGTACTAAGCTGGGAAGGAGAACCGGAGAGAAATCTCAGTACCCCTTTGTAAACCGATGGGTATATCACACAGGAGACTCAAGGTCAAGGCAGAAGGTACCAGTATTCCTTTTCAGCAAAGGCCAGGCTTCATTGCTGCTGCCTCTAAGAAATATGTCTATGAAATTCAAAGGATGGAGGTAGAAACTTAGGGAATGCTGATGGAAGATTTTAAAAAAGATTTTGTTTCTATGGCTATGAATCTGCACTGAACAAAAATCCTCAGTCAGTCATGTTTTCGTGACCTGGATGATAAAATATAACTGAGGTTATAGCTGTGCAATGGCATGCTCTGCCCCTCAGCCGGAGCCTGGCTCTCACGCGAGGTCTGTGAGCACTCGAGCCTGTCAGTGAATGCTCAAGCAAACAGCATCTTTCTACTTTTGAAGGGTCTTTGTTTTACAGGARACCCAGTTTATTGCCTTTTTTTGTTTTACAGTGGCACAGATGCTCAGCTACCTGCCCACCCTGCTGATAATGAAGCATTTTGGAGAAATCTCTCTGAGCAGTGAAGAACAGCCCAAAGAGGGCTTAGAAATGCATCCAGAGGCTCATTCACAGTTAGGGCTTGAAAATCAGGCAGAAGGCCTTAAGATTGTGGTTTCTTCCAATATTTCCAGTGTTTCCTGGCTCATTTGAGCCAAAATTGCTCAGGGTGGATGAACCCACCTTGCCAAATTTTAATAATCCTCAGAGATGAGGGTTCACAACTCAAAATTTGACTTGATGCTGAATTCRTCCCCATTTCACTTAGCAGAAAACACAGGAAAAGGAGGCAGAAAGAAAAATGTAATTCTAATATGAAAAACTGTATGCATATTGCATCCAGGCTTAACCACTCGTAGCAGCTAAGCATTCAAGTGCAATCTTTTTTTTCTGTTAAGAATTTTCTTTTGGATCAAGTGGAARGAGACATTGGGGAAACCACAGCACTTCGGTTCATAACAGCCTATAATTTCATTTTCTCTAAACAGCCAGATGATTATTCTTTTGTGCTTCATTAATTGTGGCCCACYGAAGGCACTTGAAAGGCTTAGTCAACCAACCCACAGAGAAAGGCTTTTTAACGTGCCTTGAGCAAATGACATTTGCCCTTKAAAAAATCATCTGCAGTGGATGGAGAGGGGAGCTAAAATTAATTTCCAGAGGGAATGATGGGTATGAGCATTGGTACTATTTCTATATAAGTATGTGTGTGTGTATCTGTCTGGTTCCCGGACACCCTTAAACAGAGCTCACTTTGAGGAAAAARAGGGAATTTAATAAAGAGGAGTGGCAGAAAGCAAAAGATCAGTGTCTTTCTTCTTCCCCATTCAGCGTGTACACTTCATCTTTCCAGAGCACGGTTCCCCTGAATAAAATAAGACTTAGAAAAGCTTGTTTGCAGCAAGAAAGCCTCTCCAACAGCAAYCATGAACCCTCACCGGTGAGGTCAAAATGTGCAGCAATCCAGGCAGCCAGAAGCAGGTTAGTCGATGCTTCGGCTCCCAGCCTGGATCTGAGCGGCTGTGGTGCCGGGAACCGTGCCACGGGCTGCCAAGGCAGCCCCAGCAGCCCCGCGAGGGAGCCTTTTAGTCCTTCAGCAAAGTTATCTGAAACTGTGGCTCCTGGGGAGAGAAGTCCTGCCAGCCTCCCCGTGGGGCTGGCGAGGGAAACGGGAAGGGCTGGGCAGTCACCCCTGCTCCCCCCTCCCCAGCTGAGAGGAGAATCACTGCTTCGTCTTACTCTCCGTAKTGATGACCCTCATATTTGAGGATGAAGCACACCCAATACCTTCTGAAATACTTTCCTCCTTCCAGAGAAGGAGTTTTTCCACCTTCTAGGCACAGCTGGTTTCTTCAAAGCCTGACTACAGCAGGACAGCATGTTTTTAAAGCAATAATTGTTGTGTTTAGTAGGAGTATCATATCAAATCTCAGAAGGCAAGTGCAAGTCTGAAAATAATAATGATAATAGTGAGAATAATAATACTAAACAAAAGGGAACACAGCCCTCCTGGAGCTGATGGGTAATTTAGGGAAGCTGACTGCTTGCTCTTGTAAAGCGAGCACCACGGTCCAGGAATCACATTTATCTGGGTCTGAGCAGAGGCTGTGACGCAAAGCTCTTCCATGCTGTAAGATACGTGTATAGTACTTCATCTCTCATTTGCATTACACCTGTGATGAGATTTGTAAAGAACGACAAGCAAGTACACTTCAAGTAGGTAACACAGAAGGTTGCTGCTACAGCAGAAACTTAGGCAACGCAAACATGAATGCAACGACATTAAAAAGAGAAGAAACGTTAACAGCTCTTCTTTGCTTGTTTTCRTCTTTCCTTTTGCCTTGCATAGGTGCTAAGACCTGGTGCATCCACAAGCCTGAGCTCTCTGGGTAACAGGTTTTTTTATTATTATTTGTAATATAGCAATTATATCTACACAAAAACATTGTGGTAACACTACGTATAAGAGACCGAAAAGCCTTAATCAGACAAGGTAGGGAGAGGGAAGGGAAGATGATGCCAAAGATTAGAYGACCTCGTGAGGCCCCTTCCAACCTGAACAATCCTGTGATCCCATAAAGTCAAGCCACCATCATTTTATAAAAGTCAAGCTGAGGAACAGCGAGAGCTGAGAAAACTCACTGCCCTCAGGCACCGTGGCAGCACCAGGAACCCTCACTGGTTTGTGCTCATCTTTCTCCTGTTTCACAGTCATTTTTCATCCTCCTCCCTCTCGCTTTTTGATCTGCCTCCTTTCAGCCTTCCCCTCTTTTAACCTCACTAATCCGTATTCTCCACCTTCAGCTGCCATCCACTCCAAAAGCCGTTCTCACCAATATTWCTAAGTGTTACTTCCTTCTCCCACATCACCTCTCTCACCTTACTAAGTGCTTTTACAAAAGTGCCACTGCGAAAGGCGCATCCTCCCTTTTGCCTTTGACGCTGCACAGTAACCACTGACCCTGTACCCTCTTCATCCCTAATCAGTGCTCTTCTCTCCATCGGTCCCACCCATACTGCTGGAGCTTCTCCTGCCGCTGCCCTCCTGCCCTCTGCTCCCACTGGGGAAAGGAGCCTGGTTGGTGAGCAGAGCAGGGCCCTTCTGCTCCCCCTTAAATCTAGCCGGTGATTGCAGGCTCTGTGCAGGCTAAATCTGCTGGCAAAACAAGTCAGAAACTCCCTCAACCAACTGAAGAGGAGGCAAGAGTCACCACATAAGCAAGGGACAGAAACAGCCCGTTAAATGATATTTTCCAGTCCATTTATGTCTGGCCCTTTATGGTTTGTGATAAAAAGAGACACTTGGAATATTCCAGTAGAATAAAATTAGCAGGGATGTGATTATCAGACATGCAGCKCTCTCTCAAGATCTTGTCTGTAATGCTGGTTCATTAACCTGCTGTTTTATTAAAGACTCATTTAGAGGCTCTGAGACTATTTCATGTCATGTGTTTTCTAGTATGAAATGTTCAGGGCATGAACGTGTACTGTTCAGTATTTTGGGAATTCATGTATATTTATGTCATCAACACATCACTTTTAAATTTCCTAATTCACTAGAAAGCCCACTTCCAGCACCTCCACAACACAGTAGGAAACTAAAAAATCAGAGCAGCTGGAAATGCGCAGACAGACATTCATTCATTCATTCCTCTGCGGCTTGTGCTTTCTTGCACCGGGCGGAGATGGATGCGCGGCCGTCGGCTCCCCTCTGCTGGCTGGTACCCGGACACGGCACGGAGCCGCGGCCAGACCTTCCCAGGGGCCGGTATCTGCCAAATGAAAAGCAACGAGGGCCCAAACTGCTCATAATCATGAAGCGATGTTTTTCCAGGCAGGTGATGAGCACTTGCATGACTCTGGGCAAGGGCAAGCGCACCTGAAAGCAATTTTCACAAATTCTTTACGCAGAGACCAATAACATATTGCAGGGGGACTGGCTGTACAGCCTGGGATCAGAATGTCTTGACCCTCCCGTTGTAAACACCAGGTTTTCTGTGATTATAAATATTGCGATTATAAACTTCTGTGATTATAAATTCTGTGATTATAAACTTTAATCATTATGCCTGAAAATTTCCCTGTCAGATCTCTACCTCAGGCTGATTCTTTTTAACTTTCTACCAAAACAGCTCAGTAATTTCTGAAAATTAATTTAGGGAAGAGCAGAATTTTTTTCTCCATATTATTTGCTCGTTGGTTTGTTTTTTTACAATGTTTTCCAGCAGAAACTTGAAATTCAGCAGCATGTGGTCGGGAACTGCTTTATACCACCAGCTAGAAAGTACGTAGCCAAGTTATAAAACTCAGAATCAAAAAATGCCTCTCCGCCCATGAGCAGCAAGAGACTTCGGAGTTTGGCAGCAAACCTCTACAAAGAGCCTGTCTGTGCTGAGAGTACACTGCTGTTTTTAGCCCTTCTGTGAGATAGCACATCCAGCATCTTGTCAAAACACTGCCCGAAACGAGCTAGTAACACCCTTCCTACTGACGACAGCAACTCAACGGACCTGCTGGGAGAATACGTGGCAGCAACCCTCCCACCCAGCAAAGCTCCATGCGCTTTCGGCGGGCGACACGGAGCCCAGGATTGCTCTCAGATTGTGTCCTGGAAACAGGGCAGCACGTTCAAAGCTTGATTGTATCCTTAAGCAACAACTATAACTCAGGTGTGCTTTTCTTTTACATTATCTGCTTAAGGATTTGATTTTTTTTCTAATCATGGGAATTTTGCTACTGACTTCAAGAGAACAGGGCATGACTTTTTAATAAGGGAAGTGCAGGCGTGTGTATGCAGGGCATTTCTTCCTAAGTACAAGAGGTCTGGTTTGAATCAATTCTGATACCAGAAAATTAAAGAAGTCTCACTTACCTGGCTCAATGCCGAGAAAGGAAGCTACTTACCACTATTCATATTACTACCATTATTTGTATTAAATTATGTATGCCCTGCATAATAGACTCTTAAAACTTTTAAACACCAGGGATAAGGGTGTCTTCCAGAGGCATATGGATGCAATTCTGAGCTACAAGTGTGTCTGCCCAGCATAACACATCACCTTGCAGAATAGGAATAGCCAAAGAGCTATCCCGCGTAGCAGGGACAGGGTCTCTCAGAGCAGCTTTCTACCTGGGGGACCAGATGCTGTCCCCCTGGCAGAGCTTTGCAGCTTTGAGCATCTTCTCAGTGGGAGCCCAAATCTACTGCAGAAACAGTATGCAGGCACAACACTCAGGGCTTCTCATATACCCAAAGAGAAATGAGAATAAAGGTTGCCTTGGTCCCCGAATCTCCTTGGATTTTGGTCAAAACCTGGTTTGTTTCAACATTTTTTGTGTAATATGGGAACATTCATGCATAATGCGCCTGTCCAGATGTATTCATAGAACATGCACGTGTTCAATTACACATACTGAGTAAATGACATTTTTAAAAAATCCTTAATGTTTTGTCAAGCAGAGAGAGATTTATTATATTGAAATTGCAAAGAACTTTCATTTCACCACTTGCCTGAACACAAAATAGGGCCAACGTTATGTACAAGGAAACAAGGAAAGAAAACAAAAATAGTACAAAATGCTGGCGTGGTTGTTTGAATCAAGTTTTCATTAAAATGATCAGGTTTATGTAAATTCATAACCAAGCTACAAATCAAGCACAACATAAAAGCACTCACAAATGCAATGATAAATGGCTGGCCACTTTGCTCGCTGTGTCAGTCACACAATTATGATCGTGTTACCAATTACAGGCAAAATACACAGTACGGCCATAACAAACAGCACTGTTGATTGATAAGATGGTGTTTCAACAAAGGGATGCTTTGCATAGCAAACAGAAAATAATGGGAAAATGGTATATGCGGAGAATATTCTATATACTGTAATAACTGCTTCTAATGATACATCTTGCAATAATTTCAGATC
Organism: Oceanodroma leucorhoa; assembly: GCA_030449065.1. NCBI lineage: Eukaryota > Metazoa > Chordata > Aves > Procellariiformes > Oceanodroma > Oceanodroma leucorhoa. The sequence continues at coordinate 4,989,966 of JASVER010000047.1, read as the reverse complement.
CAATTTCACCAGCCACTGACTGCAGCCTCATGGCTGATCATTTGCTCGATGTGTTACGTGATGCAAAAGCCCGTTTGCAGTAAGTGTGTAATTCCATCCTCCCTGGCACGCTCAGCGGTGGGTATGGACGTCTTGTGAAGAGACTCAAACCAGCATGGGAGGAGGAGAGGCTGAAATAATTTGAAAACCACTTCCACCACCCTAAGTGGCTCCCAGGACTAGCAGCTACTGTTGTAATGTGAAAACCATTTGGCTATCTTTAGGGACTTCCCTTCAGCGGTGAAAGATTTCTCAAGATGTTTTTGAAGATCTGATGAAATTTTATTCGGAGAGGATTTACCGCAGGGAGGTTGGCCAGTGGGGCCCACCTCGTTTCTTCTGCTGATTATATGATACAGTAAGAATAATGTTTTCTGTTCTTCCAAACACCTACTTAAAAATGGTTTCTTTTCAGTTTCATTAAATTTCTATCAAGACAAGAAACCCAAAAGCTCTCTTGGACACAAACCTGTGTTGTTCATATACCCATGACTGGGATGACTACTCACAGGTTTTGAGAGGACAGCTCTCTTTCACGCTTTCCAGGGGCTGTCAGACATAATTTCCAAACACCAGAGCCACTCGACACCCCAACTGTTACTCTGCACAAGGCCATTTAAAAATAGGGCTGTAATAATTTTACTTAAGTTATATCTTGCACTCACCCTCAGTAGGAAKGAGAATAATTGAAACGTTATTAAGAAAAACTCATTACAAGTTAGCTGCGGGCTGCCAATCAGGCAGGGAGGTGTTGTCATTTCTTCTTCACATACTGTTAAACCTACTTGAGAAAATTCTTCCAAAAATGAGGAGAAAACCTGTGTTTTCCACTAGCTTTAGGAAAGGGCAGACAAACACATGCACACAAACCCAACTTTAACATTTCTGCTTGTGTGTCCACCTCTCAGTTCTCATTAAAGGCTCCCAAGTGCTTGGACTTGCCTCRCACTCACCACCCTGAATAAATTTGAAGTGGCTTTTTTTGTCTTGCAATTCCCAACAAAAGTTGCAGACCAGCCAGSGGTATGCTACACTTCTCAATGCCATGCACAGGCCAGTTCTCCTGACCTGAGACCTGCCTTCCTAATCCCAGCCTCCCAGGACAGCCGTATTTCCCTGGGGACACCGTGATTGCCCATCATCTGAGGGCAACAGGGGACACAGAGACTTTGGAGGCGAACAGGAGAACATGAGGGAAGGAATATCTGTGGGCTGCATGCTCCAAAAAACCAAAAACTCTCTAGTGCCACCACTAAAGCCCAAATCTGATATTTTGCTCCTTTTCCCCTACAAAATAAACTTCTCTCTGGCCTTCCTGTGCTTTTATCTATACACTAGTAATAAGACTTAAAAAGAAGTCTCTTTTCTTTGTATCTACAACTCAGCAGAGGTTCTCAGGTGTGGGGCCACAGGCCGCTGTTACAAGAGGCTGCAGAAATAGCATGGGATGTGTTTGCAGCCACTCTACTTTAGGTTCATTTTAGCCGTCACTCCCTGTTTACCTGTACCCTCAGTTTTCTGGATGAAAAAATATGATTGCTCAATAAGCTTGAGAAATGGGCCCATGTGAACCTCATGAGGTTCAACAAGGCCAAGCACAGGGTCCTGCACCTGGGTCGGGGCAACCCCCRGTATCAATACAGGCTGGGGGATGAAGGGATTGAGAGCAGCCCTGCCGAGAAGGACCTGGGGGTACTGGTGGTCAAAAACCTGGACATGAGCCGACAATGTGCGCTCACAGCCCAGAAGGCCAACCGTATCCTGGGCTGCATCAAAAGCAGCRTGGCCAGCAGGTCGAGGGAGGGGATTCTGCCCCTCTACGCTGCTCTGGTGAGACCCCACCTGCAGTCCTGCGTCCAGCTCTGGAACCCTCAGCACGGGAAAGACATGGACCTGTTGGAGCGGGTCCAGAGGAGGGCCACGAAAATGATCAGGAGGATGGAACACCTCTCCTATGAAGAAAGGCTGAGAGAGTTGGGGTTGTTCAGCCTGGAGAAGAGAAGGCTTTGGGAAGACCTGATTGCAGCCTTTCAGTACTCAAAGGGGGCTTATAAGAAAGATAACAGGACAAACTTTTTAGCAGGGCCTGTAGTGACAGGACAAGGCAGAATGGTTTTAAACTGAAAGAGGATAAATTTAGACTAGATATAAGGAAGAAATTTTTTACCATGAGGGTGGTGAAGCACTGGCGCAGGTTGCCCAGAGAGGTTATGGATGCCCCATCCCTGGAAACATTCAAGGTCAGGTTGGRTGGGGCTCTGAGCAACCTGATCTAGTTGAAGATGTCCCTGCCCATGGCAGGGGGGTTGGACTAGATGACCTTTAAAGGTCCCTTCCAACYCAAMCTATTCTATGATTCTATGATTCTGTGATTCTGTGATTGCATCGATCATGGAGGTACTGCTGCTTCAGGCCCAGGTACCCCTTCTCAAAGKACAGAAAAGGAACAGGAAAAAAAAATCATATTAAAATTTTAATTCCAGGATCTGCCAGATGGGCAGCTTTCCCCCATTCCGCTGGTATGGTCCCATTACCCTGCTCCTCCACAGAACCCCAAAGACCCCACTCCCTGTGGGACTCTGACAGGGAGGATGAGGAGAAGGAGGAGGAGGAGGAGGAGAAAAGGAGGAGGAASAGGAGGAGGAAGAGGGGAGGAGGAGGAAGCCTTTAGCCACCTGCTCAGCCACAGATTTCACAGGGAGAGGGGATGAAGCATCCTTCTGCCTTACCTCTCCCCTCCTGTTACTGCCGCCCCAGAGCTGTTTGTCCTCTGGCAGGTCCCTGCCACTGTCCTGCCTGTCCCGCACCTCCTAAAATCCATCCAAGAGACACTGCCGTGTTATTTCCCAAGGCTGCCAAGTAAACCCGCTCCAGCCTGTGGTTAGAAAAAAAGGTCTCCAAAGAGCTCCTGCTCCTCCCCGAACACAGCTCCCCGCAGCGTGCTTGCCACTGGCCATCAGTGAGACCTTCATCAGCACCTCACTCACCTTAAAATTGACAAGGACTAATTTTCCTGGACTTGGCAGCCCGTTTTTTTCTCATTTAAATCTGCATCAATAAGGCTTTTCAAGAAGAGGCAAAGGAAGGCATTCATATGCATGACTACTTTTATTTAATGTGCTTGTTCCATTTCCTTCAGAGTAGCTTTTTTTAYATAGTTTTATGTCTAGATTTATGCACTGGTAAACCAGCTGATTTTGACAGTGCTATGTGTGACGTCAGATATCAGCTCGGTGAAGAGAAAATAATTATAACATCTGATGCTGTTTGTGAGAGTTTGTAAGAAGATCAATAAGGAGGAGCACTTTGACTTTTCTTAGTATGGTTTCTCTGGCAACCAGGGGAAATAACACAGGTAAAATTATAGTCCCATCACGCTCCATGTACTGACAGTACATAATATATAACTGCATGCTTCCCACCAGAAAGCTTACTTAGTATAATCCTATACAATCTTTTCTCTCACACTGTTTTAGGTGTTTCATCATTTCCACAGCTTGCAAAGCCCTGAAAAATTAAAGAAGAAAACAAAACCCCTTGAGTCGGTTTTGCTATTGCCTGGCTTTGAGAGCTTATGACAGGRCTAATTTAGTTTGTCTGGCAGCAATAATCCTAGATTATTCAAAACTAAGAAGAGGTGGGTGTGTAAATCATGCAGTTTTTCTAAAGACACTTGGTTTTGCAGTTTGCCAGAATCCTYATCCTCCTAGAGGATGAACTTCAATACTTCTAGAGCATCTTTACTTCTGAAAACACCCGACATACATAGGCTACTGATTTCAAAGAAGACGTGGTGGKCCAGCATCTTTCTTTCAGCATGCACTTTCCAATAGCTTGTGTASGGCAGTTTGTCAACCCCATGTGTCTGCCTGTCTGTGTTTTGAGTTGTACTGGTCTCACAATTCAAGAACACCCTGGGCTTGCTGAAGGTACTCGGGGTACCTGGAGAAGAATCAACACTTTGCTGTGACATTTCTACCCCTGCGACATTTATKAACCAAAGGGAAGGCTGCTGGGCATAGAGCACAGCCTGTCCCAGTGTTTGAAATGAGAGAAGCTGGATAAAACAATGTAAAAGCTTGCAGAATTAGCTCTAACTTGCAGAAGTAGAGGCCAGGATTTGAAGCTCTCGCCCTTCCCTGCCGGTGCAGCTCCCCAGTCCCCGTAYACAGTCCTTGCCTTGCCTCTGCCCCACTCAGTATTTTGGAACCCAAAATAAGTTCAGCTCTTAAACCTGCAAACAAGTCTCTGTTGAAATAAGCAGCCTAATTTATTAAACTTTTTGCAGGGTGCTCTGTGAGCTAAAGAACATGTCAAACCTAATGAAACCGCCATTGCTCAAGGCTATGGAAGTCAAACACAAACTCTTGGTGAGGCCAATGGCACTGCATCAAGAGCTGAACTTTAGCCACCTACCTCTGGATATTAGTTTAGGACATCTGAAGAAAGAAGTAGAAAACAGCAAAATGAAGATAAATTTGCTGTAAGTGGAAGATTACCTCTATAGAAGGTAAAGATACTCTGGAGATGAGAGTGTCTCTGTGGAACGGGAAATGATGAGAAGAGGAGCAATTAACAGCTTTGGGTACCACAAAATACTTGTAAAAACCTTTAAGGCTTTTCTTTCCTCCAATGCCAAAAGGTGTTCCATTAATTACCTAACACTGGGAGCCAAAGTAATCCCGGTGCTCTGCAACAAGCTTCTRTGTGTGTTTCTGGGGAGGGTCCTGGCACTGTCTCCTGCGAGAAGTCCACAGGCAGCAGCCGTCAGGCACTGGCTGGGTTAATGCACTCGGCTGGATCACAGGAGGAGGCTCTGCTAAGCCAAACACAGGTGGGACCCGCTCCGCCTGTCCATAAAATATCTTGCCGACACCGCCTGCCTACAGCTTCACTGCCTACACTCTGGGATGCTGTTCTGCATGAGTTAAACACAGTGCAGCCATTGGAAAAATCACTTAAAAGGGAAAAAAAAAGGGTTGGCCTCTACCTTGYTTTGCCCCCTCTGCAGGATGGGAGGCTAAAGTATGAATAGGAGGCAGTACTGGTCATGGAAGCAACCAACCATTTTTAATCCCTGTCCTTGTTGCCTATCCTCATCTTCTCCTCCTTTGCAGAAAGCTCCTGTTCAGATTTCCCATCATCTATTTTCAGTGAGGACACAAACCACATGACTGTGCTCAAGACAAGCTAACCCTGGTCATTGAAGAGAGCGCTTTATTTTGTAGTGTATCTTCCACACTAGTTTTTTGTTCTCATCAGAGTATTTACTTGCAGATTCACTTCTCAGATAAATGCTTTTGAGATACTGCCTCAGCTGTAACATCCAGAATTTGGGTTTTAATAAAGCAGCTCCCTTTTCCTTCATCTAGAGGTCTTGTACTCTCTAAAGAAGCAAGCCATCTATTACTTTAATACACTTCATTAATCCAATCTCCGTTTTACTTTTACCAGAGAGCACTTCAGATGTCTTTGGGATGTTCTGTGTTTGTTTTCTCCTTGTTCTGTTTGTTTTCTAGTGACAGAAATTAGAATTACAAGCATTAGCAGGATTGCTCTATTGACTGAGGATCAATACTAGATTGCTTTTCTCCCCTCATAGCTGACAGCTCCATCCTCCTCTAACTCCAGAAATATTCATCAGAGTTTCAGTCATTTTACAGGCTTTTTATCTTAACACTACCATGAATGGCTTAGCAGACACAATGCTTTCCATCTATCACCTCCTTTAATGCTGCCTTTTCTTTCTTATTGGAGAGACACAGAGATGGCCGATAGTGTCTTTCTGGGGAAGGTTACAACCATAATTCAAACCAGCAGAGGCATAATGTCATCCGCACATTGCAACAGACTTAAAATAGCAGATAAACCTTTATACTACAAAGCTATGGATTTCTTCTTTAGCGTAAACTACTCCTGAGGTTTGGCGCCTTTATTTCCAACGTTAAAAAGCTGCATGTTGCAAAAGTGAAAAACACACAGCAGTTCAGAACGCAACTGGGCTTTGGTCGAAAATACGGAAGACTGACAGCACAGGTTACGGCATCCCCTAGTCCAGAGCTGCTGCCGGCTGTGCCTCCATAGCTCCATTTACAGAGCTAGTGGTTTCTATAGCAGCCAGTGCTATATAAAAAGCATGACTTTTCCCTCACCTAAGTAACCTTTATGTGATGTAAGGAAGCTGGGAGAGAAGAGGCACAAACCTGCATCTGTGTGTGCTGCAGGCGGGCTCTAAGCAAGCATCGCACCGGAGGCTCCGTGGGGATCAGCTGCCTCTGGGTTTCAAGACTCATTTTCCACTGATGTTTTGTAGCTATTACTTTTTTCTGATCATGTCTATCAGGGAGGAGGTACCCTGAGGATTTCCCAATTTCCCAGCCACTCCATACTAAACCCACCTCTGTTCCTCGGCTCCCTGCGCTGGTGGGGGCTGTTCTCTGTGCTCATACCCACAGGCACAGCCCCCCCATGGGTGCCACACACCACATCCCCCAAAATCTTCATCAGTACCACCCCTGCTGCAATACTACCCCAACACCTCCACACCTGCCTCCCACCACCCCCCTCATAGCATGCCCCACGGCTCCCCCCAGGCTCTCTAGCCCTCCCCAGGACTGCCCCATAGGCTTCCCACCTTTCCAGTACCAGCCAGCCAACACCCCCAGTCCACACAGAGATACACTGTGCCCACCACCCTCAGCCTAAAAAGTGACCCCACTCTGCTGAGCTCATTAGGGTGTGCAGATACAGGGTATCCTATATCTGGTGGCTCCTGGTTCCTATATACATAGTCCTTCTGCTCTATATGCTGTCCAGAATGAATTCAAATGTTGCACCTGATCCTCAGTTCTTAACCCCAATACAGAAGAGATAAAATAATATTCTACAAGGTAYATCTCATCTGGTTCATTTGAGGATCATAGATGTCAGATTTGCTACTTGGCTGATATTTTTAAATTCCAACCATGCAATGGCACATTGCTACATTTAGCACGTTGCTTAAGAACACCGAACAGCATTGCAACACAGCTTCTTGTGCTAAAGCAACCATTGTTTGAACAGTGAACCCAGCTCACAACCACTGGACCTGTTCGTTGGCCTGGTTTTGGTTGGGATGACGCATGCTTCATTTGTCCAGTGATATCATCAGAAGCTACGCCATCAGCTGGCCAGATACCACATTTATATTTAAATTAAAACACAGGTATCCCACAGTATACATAGACATGAGTGGGAACCAAATCAGAAGCACATCATCACATACCTAACCCTGCCCTGCCTCCTAATCGGCTTCTGCAGCCACCCTCCGTGCCAAAACCCACGAGGGCCTCACCAGATACAATATCCTCCAAAATGGTGACTCCATCCCAGACGGACCCTCCCCCCGACCATGCTTTCTGCACCACAAGTATAAAGGCAAGCCAGCTGAAGGACCAACATGCACGGATGAAATCTCTAAGGAATGATTACCCTTTGGAATAAAATCTTGCCTACTTGCATATTAAAAAAAACAACCCAAAACACTGCTAGCAACAGTGTCTTAGTATCAGTTATGCAAAGGAAAAAATGTCCTTTCCTGGCATATCCTTTAAAGGCCTAAAATCCCCCTCAGCTAGGATTTTCAGAGGCACATAACTTACTCCATGAGCTTTTCTCAAGCAAAATGTCCAGCTTAGTCAACAGAAGTTTTCCTTGAGTAAAAGCTACTTCTTTAACCAAAAGATGAGGAAATTATAAACCAATATGTCTGGGTTTTCAAAACACACATAGAGTTGCTCCCATTAAACAAAGGGAGTTTTAATATTGATTTTAATAGGAGAACTCATATTCTGCTGAGTGCTTACATGAATCTCTCCCTCAGAACTGTCATGCACTTTCTAGTACAATAAATAAGTCAAAAAATACCTCTCCCTACTGGGTGGCCGTGATGTATTATTTACTGATTCACCATTTAAATATCGAGCGTAAATTTGTCTTCAACTTATCTGCATTAATCCTTTTGTTATTAAACCAATTAGCGTACTGGTTTAGAAAATTCCTCAGGACATAAATTTCCACGGCACAGACGTTGATTTGAACTGTAAACAGAAGCTGAGGGTTGCTATGGTGTGATCTTTTGCTCAAAGTCTATTTACTTCTCCCAGCTAACAACAGTACCAATAGTGGAGTCCATAAAACAGAAAGTATAAAGTAAAGTAAAGCAAAGCAGCCGCCACACACCATGGTGCAGAAAAGTCCTTATTCTAAGGAAATGAATTTGAATGCTCACCATAAACGAAGGTATGTAGAAAAGCAAGATACACTTTTTTGTTTAAGGTTAAAAATGGTATTTTAATCTGTATTTTGTGACAAAAGCTTTAAAAAGAAGCAGCAGTTTGAAAAGTCTGCTTTGATTGTTGCTTTTTCCTAGTCCTCTTGCAAAATTCTACGTTTGTGCAAGTTAAGGTATGCAGCCTAGGTGAATATTCACATTATGGCAAGTTAATGAGACTCTGGAGGAACGGGAAGAGGCAAAGAGATACAACACAGCGATGCTCGTTGTCCCCCAATTAGCCATTTGCAAGAGTATGGTATCACTTTAACTACAGAGGTAGTGCAGGCTATTTCCAAAATGGATATTCTCATTCACCAGCAAAACTTCCTGTGATCTGCTGTCCTACTGGAATTGCAAGTATAAGAAACTTTCTGCTTTTATTTTATGCTAATGGCATAGGTGGTTTTCATAATCAGACTTGCAAAAAAGGCAGTCCAAACACATCCTTAATCCTCCAATTGTCAGGTTCAAATATATAAACAAAACTCTTATGAAAGAAGAATGGCTGGAATTAGGAATATAAACCGTATCAGATAGAGGAGAAAAAACACATACTTTCCTCCAACACAAGACTGGAAATTTAAATTATTTCTTCTATGAAGTCCCACCCAAATTCTCCCTTTACTCCTGGCTAACTCCCTTTTTAAACAGCAAATAAGTAACAGAAAATACCATGCAATATAATGCAATCACATAATAATAAACCTCTTCCAATAAGGTTGGGAATGCTTCCGACTCCCACCCAGAGCGCGGGCCCCGGCACTATTTTTCTAGTGTAGGTGTAGTTATACCTTTCTTTCATATTAAGAAATCTCATTTTCAACATCAGCATGTACGACTCCATAAGGGTATCTCCACCGTCCCTACAGGTAATGGAGATCTAGGGAACGTATCTACAATAGCAGGTAGTGTGGACTTGTGGAGTGAAGCCAACTGTTGTTGGGGACTCACAAGGACGTTTAATCCACCCTGCGSGCCAGGGGCTGCCTGCTCTTTCCTGGACCGCAGCATCAATGCCCATGAGCAGCTGGAAAGCGGGTGCAGCTCGCCTTCCCCAGTAGCAACCCAGGAGTCCCCATAGCCTGCATGTTCCAAGACCACCCCGTGGCACAACCCAAAATACAGTAAGTGGAGATGACTGGGAGATTTGCTTGAAAAACACTCTTAACTGGACCTCAGATGTGAATATTGATGCACTCACAGCCATCCAGTGCAACATGGCAGCCATGTTCCTGCCTCTCCCTCCTGCTGTTGTAGAAAGACATAGTTCTCTTGCAGGTTCGCTATGGATCTGCTGGCCCTGCATGGATTTCTCAAGTATCTTAGGACTTTCTAAATGACAGTAGATGTCTCTGTGTGCGACTAACTCAACTGACCCAACTAATTTTGCACAGGTTAGTCAATCTTAAACAATTTAGAATACATTTAAAAGAGCCCTAGCATGCACAGCAGACATGCCCTCTGTCCTGGGACTCCAGATCCTGTAAGCATTTTGGAAACCCTGCTTCTCATTCATCAAAGATTCACTGATCTCATTATATTTCAAGATGCAATATTTCAGGTTGAACACGTCAACAATTTTCCCCAATCTCAGTTTTGCTGAAAAGTTTATGATGTCTATGTGGAAGAAGCTGGTAGGTGCGCTTATGTCAGTGCTGTGATCAAAGCTGGGTTTTTAGAGAGAGGTATATAATCCTCATACKGCACATGGGTAAACTATGTGGATAATTCACACAAAAAGTAGGATAAGGTCTTGCCCTTTTCTCATTAAGTGGTCAGTTGTAAGAAAGTAGGATTTTATCCTAATTCTGCAACTGTATTTTTAATTGCATAGCTGCTTTGGAAGCTTTCTAAACTTAAGCAGTCACATAAGCAAAACGTTTCCTAAAAACTGGGACCTGTCCTGAAAACTGGAATATAGCCCATCCTAAGAGCCAGGCTTTTATTCTCTTCATGAAACCATAACAAGATCTTTAATGAAGCATCTGGTACAATGAAAGTCTGGCCTGAAAGCTGTTCAAAGTCCATTTGGCTGCTCTGGCCATAATGTCTCGGGCCACAGCTGTTTTCCTTTCGGTTTTGCCTTACTGTTTGAGTATTTGCATGTGAACTGTTGCACAACTGAGCTAAAAATACAAAGCTCCAAACACATCCAGGAAGATTTCACATTGTTCTGGCTGTCCATTTCTTCAGGGAACAAAAGTTTCCAGCTCCATAGCAAAACAAAGAAGCTCTCTACAACCGTAGAAGGAATAAGGTTGAACTGAACTATGGAACAGTGCAGGTGATSCAAGAAAAGAATGGCAAAACAGATTGTGCTTTCCCGGTACACTCTGTTACTTTCCTTTCTAGGTCTCATGGAGCATCTGTCTCATTGGGTGTGAGTGTATGTGGTCAAATCAGGCAGGGATTGAGAATGGAGTTAGGTAAACGTCTGACAAATCTGTGTAACACAGGCAATGAGTCTGGTGATCAAATCCTGCTCAGCCTGGAGCAGAGAGGCTGTGGGGAGACCCAAGAGCAGTCTCCCAGTACCTGCAAGGAGGTTATTGGAAAGACACAGCAAGGCTGCTTACAGCGGTGCCTGGTGGGAGGATGAAATAAAATGGGCACAAGTTGAAACGAGAAGTTCTGATTGTATATAAGGCAAAACTTCATCATGAGGACAGCCAAGCGCATTACCCAAAAAGGTTGTGCAGTCTCCATCCTTGGAGGCTTTCAAGACCAACAGCACAAAGCCCTGAGTAGCTGGTCTGATATCATAGTTGACCCTGCTCTGAGGAGCAGGTTGGGCTAGAAACCTCCTGAGGTCCCTTCGGACCTGAATTCTGTGATGTCAGGAAACTTGCCACCAGATTCTAGCATATCAAAGAAAAGGCTATACACAAAACCCCCTACATCCAGTTATGGGAACATCCTGCCTTTAGGAAGAACTTCCTTCTAATCCCCAACAGTCAGAGTTGGCCAAACATCAGCCTGAAGTGTGATTTAACACTAGCTTCTACATTGAAGAAGGAAACCTATACTAATAGCTGCAATGAAGATGCTAAAAGCTTTGCTGAAAAACAGGTAAAGCTTGTGATTGACATGTTCAGGCAAGGTTTCCCAATTTTAGACTCTGACACTTATCTTGAAAAAAACTAAAAGGAAGTAGCTCAATTCTCAGCCAACAGAACTTGAAAAGGTTAAGAATATTTGAAAAAAAACAGATCCCTTTCACTTAATAGCGAGAGACACAATTTAAAACAAATTTTAGGTACGCCAATTTGAAAATTTTGCCTAACTTGCAGCAGAGAATTTTTGCTACCTCACATCAAAACAGARAGTTAATGTCCTTTCTGAATATGGTGAGCAGATGGTAGATGAAACATTTAGTGTATCGAAGTGCAGATCRACAAACAGACTTAGCTGCTGGAGGAGATAGCTAAGAAACAGAGAATAATCCAAAAATAACTGAGCAGTATCTTGAGCATTGCGATATATGGCGATACACACCTGAAGGATTGTCATTCACAGGATAAAATACTTCTGTAAGTACTACAGTGCCCCTGGTAGCAGAGAGAGAAAACTGAATCTCTGTACTATTTGTGAAGTACCTTCTCCTTGGCTGTTATAAACTGACCTGTAAGCTGATACTGCTAACGCATACCACAGGAGGACAGAAAAGCAGGGCTACACCAGACTTCAGAGGTCAAACTGCTGCCTTAGGTACTTAAGCAGTACGAAGCACAGCCTTTTCAGAAGTACTTAATCCCTTTATACACTGAAATTTTCTTAGATCTGTTAAAGACCTCTGCAAGAAAACAGCGAGGATGAACRGAATAAAGGCAAGCTCCACTATGCAGTTACCAGAGCTCCCTGACGTGGCGAGGATGTGACTTGAACAACTCTGACTAACACAGACAACTTTGGTTGTCCGTGCAATATCGCACTTCTTGACAGGAYCTAGCCTCTAAGACCAAAATGATGTGAAATACCAACTGAAAACATTCCTCAGCCAGTGAGGAACACTTCTTGTATTTATAGCTCTTTCGCCTCAAACCAGATACTTCCAAACATCCCTACTCACACACCAGCCCTGCAGTGCTCCCTCCCTGAAATCCCATCATTTTGCTCAGGCGGCAGATTTAAGTAGAAGACTCTAATGTAACAGGCCTGCATATTCTACGGAATAGCTGCTGTTTAATATTTTTTTCAAGTAAATAATATTTTTTCAAATAAATCATTTTTCTTTCAAATAAAGCAAACTGCATTATCAGTAGCTAACATATTTTGTAACACTAGAATTTATATTAAAAGAAGGGGACGAAAAAAATTCACAACAGATTTCTTACAGTCTGCATTACAGCTTTGATTTTATTTTGAAGTGTCAGACTCTCTTGTCACTGGAAGCAGACATTCCCTCAGTGGTATTTGTACGCTGCCGACGCAACAGACGCTCCACTTGCCAGGCTCTCTCAGCAGAACTCCATTAAGACAAGAAAGAAGTTTATATATTTTTATGAAAGCTACAGCAAAACTTAACGCATGAGGCCTTTAATCAAGCAGCTACCTAMTCGTTTAAAAGGAGTTTTACTCCAAACTGGCAGTTTGCAGGATTTGTTTTCATTTTGGCGGCATACAGTGACCGAAGGCACTCTGTTCCTGCCAGACCAAGACACAGCTTGTCAGCAGGATCTGTCACCTCCGGGCTTTCTAGGGCCCTTGCTGGTTAACGCCCAGGGCCAGTGAGAAAGCGCCACAGTAACGCTCTGCCATCTGTCACTTCTCTGCTGGGYGCTCAGCATCCTCTGACTGATCATCCAACACCCCGCCCGGCTAACCATCGCCATGACCCATCTTCCAGCCTGCAATCTTGACTGATCTTTATTCGAGGAAGATGATGATGAAAATGCAAATGTCACTATTTGAGGGAGGCAACACTGCTCATACTGAAAGATTTACATGGGGGTCTCTGTCCCATTCGTGAAATGGCAGAGATCTTCTGAATGGTGATCTGCTCTGAAAAGCTGGTCTCCAGAGATCTGCCCTCTCCTCCAGCTGACGATCTTGCTTCTGCCTCTTATTCACATGTAACATATACACTGCACTTGTGTTTTTAAATGTGTGTGTTTCTTAAATCTCTGCAGTATCTCACAAACACCAACTTTCTTACATGCAAATTGCCTTGCTGTCCATCAAATCAGTATCACACCCCACGGAAGTTTGTTCTTCATAGATCATGTGATATGGCTCTGATCCTTCCTCTTTTGCAGGGGGGTTTGTTGAGAGACAGGCAGGCATACCATCTATCTTCCCCTAAATTCAGGAGCRGATCTAGGAGTGGGAGAATCCAGAAACCTTTCTAGCTCCCTCTTCCACGGTCTGAACTGTACAAAACATAGCATGAACATTTGGCAACACTGTCCTTAAAGTTTAGAAGACATAACTTTTGTAGGAAAGTATCCCAACACAGTACTAACTTAGGAAAAAAAATGCAAACCAACACTGGATGTATACTGTAGAAGACTTGGATGTAAAGGAGAAATCTGGCAAACACAAATGAGCTAAAAAAGATTTCAGACCTTATTCCTGCAAGTAGGACCACATGGGAAAATCAGATCAGAGTCTCACTGACTTTGACAGCGCCCATCCTGGACCAACACGCACTTCCAACCAAAGCAGCAACACACTCATCTCCTGCTATTATTTCCCTTCTGTAACTGACGTATTCTTGCATTCAACCAAGCATTTTCCATTAAGTTTTTCAGTGTTTCTGAATAAGCTTCTGAAGTCTCTGTCTTCCAGTGAAATCTATGAGAACTTCTTCCTGAGCTTCAAGAAACTTGTTACATAAAAAACAAAAGMAATTTTAGAAAAACCAGCTCAGAAATTGCCTTTGGACAAGGACATCAAATACTGGCATACAAAACCTGATTTTCTTAACTACTGCCTAACATAAATGATCAATTTTGAGAAATGTGTATTTTAAAAATAAGGCAGTGCATATAAAGGCAAACATTAGCTCAAGTCTTGCATAACTGATACTGCAATACCCTCTTGTGGTCAAATAAAAATGATTTGTCTAAACACCTGGACTTTCTCCTCCATAAAAAGCCTCTCTATACATCTTTTCCTTTGACAGGGGGAAATAACTCACATGTTTTTCACAGATGAATTTGTAGTGTGTATCATCACTTGTCTGGCTACAACAAAAGACTAACCTCAGTCAAGTTCTTTCTCAGAATGATGGGCACCAACACTGCTGGTCAGATAAACTAATCCCAAAACAAACTCCTAAGCAAAGGCACCATCTCCTACAGTGACACTCATAACTTTTTTTCAAGTTTCATGTCCCCAACCAGAAAAAATAAAGATGCTATAATCAATTTACACAGATAAATATGGCATGAAGCCACAATAAACATCAACCTATTCTACTAGAGGATGAAAAGAAGTATACAGTAAATCAGTTGTACCAATGCAAATGAGCTCCCTGCTTAAACGCCCCAAGTTGTTATAATGAACAAATAAAATGCTAAACTGGCAGATGGTAATGAGGGGAAACAGTTCAATATCTGCAGCAGTTCTGCTGAGCTGTTCATCTAGTAAAAGGCCTAAATGGGCTACTAGTGTATCCAATAAGGAATCTAGAGTAATGCTCAGAAATGTCATCCTTGCACTCATCTTGGTGTTCTTTAATGGTGCATAACCACTCCCTTAATGACTTCTGGTCCCAGCAGAAAACGGGATAATTTTCAAAATACCAGCTTTTAGTGATCTGGTTTTGGAACAGTAGCTACATTTTAAAGTCATATTATTATAATATTTTTAAAAACACAACTTATTTAAACAGCTATGATCCCATTCCCATCTATTATTTCCAGAGAAATGGCTTGAACACTATGAAGTGTCCAATACCTGCACGTAGACTCACAGCAACTTTTGTTTAAAGCCTGAAGAAGTCCTAAACAGTTAAGACTTCCTTCTTTTCTGAGGTTGTGGGGTCTCAGACCAACAGGTGTGGCTTTAACCTATGAGTTCACTTTCAGTAAGATGTTCTGAGAGGCACTTCGTAGCCCTTACACCTGCATCAAAACCAGGGTAGTTACAACTCCTGCATCTTTGCAGACACCACTCAACGGCATAGACTTTAAAAACCTGCTTGTAATCTTTCTGTCCAGTTTATTCAGTGGCTACTAGTAGTCATTTGGAAGCTATGTACTCAGCTCAATAACCATTTTTAGTTTATTATTATGTTTAGTTTGCAGAAATTGACTTGAAGGAAGGATTAGAATTAAAATAACACAAGAACTTTGTAAACAAGAATTAAAAAGTGTTCCATGCACAGGAACAGACTTCCCATCAGGATCCTTTCCTGACCTGATCAGGAGCTAAAATCTCACACGCACTGAATAATGCGTTGGGTCTTCCAAACATGCCTCAGCTTCCTTTTAAAGCAGTTAGATGCTCCTAAAACCCCATTCTCCAACCAGCTGCACACACTCCAACTTGGAGAGGACCCTGGAACAAATGCAGCAGGGTAAGCAGATTCCACAAGAGGAACAGAGACAACTATCAGGCCAAGTTGGCAAACAGTTCATTTCTTCAGTTCATGATAATGCTGTGTGGATACATGACTTTTTTTGCTTTTTGGCTGAAAGAGATAAAAAACACTGTTTAGGTTTCAATTATCTCAGAAAAACAAGCAAACAAACAAAAAGTCTACTAAAATTTCATTCAAACTCAAAGCAAACGCTGTGGTTTGAGGTGGAGTTTACCTCTTCTTAAGTTATGTTATTGCAATCTTCAAAGTCAGAATAATCTTTCCAAATATGTAAGTACTTCTTGCTCAAATATGCTCAAATATACATGAAGTGTTCGGATTGTTGTATAGTTGTAACTATTTTAAAAGAAATTATTTGCCAAATTCAGCATGTATTTCCTGATACTGCAAGCAAATACGTTTGCCAAAAAAACCCTAAAAAAGTAGATTCAAAGTTCATTAGCATTTACCAGGAAGATGAAGCAAGAGGCTAGAATTCATCTGGAACTAATCCAGACTACTCAAAAACAAGTCAGTCAAGAATTTTATTTATAAATATAATATATAAATATTATATAAGTATAAATAGAAGGAAATTTATACTTATTATATATTTATACTTAAGATATTCCATTTTCCTGCAAGTTCACAAATACTTGAGGAAGTGACTTCATACCACAAAAGCCCAACAGGCTGACTGTAAAGACACTGACATTTTGGAAACTACTTTGAAAATTCTAACTTTGTATGCTAATAACCCTTTAAAATTACTTTAAAACTACTTCTCATAGTTGCTTAATACCTTCTGCAGGAATCTCTAAGTACTTAAAAAGGACTTTTGATGATCTCTGGCTGCTCTTTTTTTTTAATTCTGAAAATAAGGAGCTCTCAAAGCACAGATTCATTTAAATAATACCTTATTTTAAACAAACAAGCTCTGCCCAAATAGAGTTCAAGGCCCCAGCAGCTGTACCACTGGGTCTCTGCTCCGTTTCTGGTGAATATTCACAAGCCAGACTTGTTTCCAATAGAGACAGTAAACACACCAGGGAAACCAGCAGCTTTCAGGAGATTTTGCTCCTGCTACATAACCACAACAAAAGTCCTCCTGACATACTCAGCAGCAATCTCCACAGCACCCTTTGCTACTAAACCAGACTTTATTGTTCTGAGGATTTTGAATAGAGGCTGGTCTCAGCTGCAAGCAGCAGTAATCACCTCATAAGCTGAGAGTTTGCTGGTTACAGCTGGAGAGACGATGGCTTTCAGTAACAGTCATTTCTTACAAAATTGCTGTTACCATGAAAACTCCTTCAGCGTTCAAGCAACTAAGCAACATAAAGCAGTAGGAAATGAGCATTAAGTAAGAGGGAAGTAAAACAGTGCTGAGCACTGCCTATCAGTGCTGCCGTGCATGTTGGTTTTCTGAAAGCGCTCCAAATCAGCAGCTAAAAGAAAACATTAGGAGAGAAGGAGCTTTGAAAGTGCAAACAATAGCAGGTTTAACTTTCCTAACAGTCACAATATACCTAACAATACTGGGGATACAGTGAGTCTCAAAATGGACAAGTTGGGAAAGGGCTCTGGACTCAGGAGAAATACCTTGGTTAGGTCTTCGCAACCAGCAACCACACCTCTGGGGCAACCAGCCTCAGCTCCATCTGTGTCTTGTGGCAGCACCCAACCCAGAAGACCTGTTGTTGCACAACCAGCTACTTGGGCCTGGGCAGACGAGCAGGCAACACTGCAGCAGGACCAGGTTCGACAAGATAAGATCTGGAGAGAGTCTGTGGAGGCTGAACAGAGAGGAAGAAAAATCTGGTAAGTCACTTGTTCCAGTTCATGCCTCTTCTATTCATCTTAACAATGGTACTGATGTTCCCTGACAGTCTTAGGGCTTGATCCAAAGCTTACACTATCAAAGGAAATTTTCTTCTGCAGGGACTTTGGATCAGACCCTAACACCTTTCTTTCTAAGATTGTATTATCTCTGTTTTCCTTCACTGGACAACATCTATGCTAGTATCTCCTGGCATGCTGGGCTTAAGCTTTAAGAGAAGAGATGGAAAGAATTGCATGCTAAGTATCTTTTAGCTTTATAGAGATTTCCACAATGAAGATATATACAAATGTGCCAACCTTTATAATTTATTGCAGACACACTGATATTATCACCTCTTCTCATATTCTTGGAAATGGCTGAAATGGAAGCTGAACAGAGTGTTCTGCCAAAATATGATTTTGTATTCCCAATCTGTAAATCTGCTGGACATGCCCCATTGTTATAGTGTGTCAGCAGACTGAACGGCACACATACAACCTAAGCTTTGACTGTGTATACACCAGTGACCTGAAGGAACCCCAAATTAAGATCCTCTTCTGTCTCTGCCACATATCTTGAGTGTTTATGTTCATACTTCAGTACAGAGCATGAGCATGCCTATTAGAATATCCTTGGCAAAAGTAAAATCAGACCCAGTTCCAACTGCGCACTAGCCAAGCTAAAGTAAAGGGAGGAAGAAGAATACCACTCTCAGGRTTTTTTAGAATGGGAAAAGAAACCATCTGAAAACCCCCATCTTCCTCAGCTTTCTAGAGGAGATACAGATCACTGTTCTGATTTCCCCAGAGACGCATTTGCACTCCTGTCTGGCTCCTTCTACCTGAGGGAAAGGCTGACACCAGGACTGTGACTCACACAAAGCCAAGGCCGTGGTGGCAATGTTACTCTCTCCCAATCGTGCACTCAGACTCTTCCCAAATGGGCCCAGCATGTTCCATACTTATTCCCTAGCTAAGGCAGCAGGACGGACTCTCTGTCTGCACCTGCACCCTGAGGTTCACAGTCATGGATATTGGTGCAAACTCACTTTCACGGGTATGTAAGGTAACACATCATACAGCTGATGTATGTCCTGCTCTTCAGTCTCAGCTATGAAGACAGAAACTTGTAAAAGAGTAGGACAGACATGTGAAGGACAGATGCCTAAAGCTGGATTCATCAGACTACATATGCTACAGCCTCCAGAGAAATGTCCTTCAGCTCCACATCCCAATCCCAAAAACGATGGGGAAAGGCTGCTACGTGTTGGTGGTCTGACTTGAAGTGGATATAGGTAAATATCTGAGACCCAAGCATTTCTCAGTAATTAGCACCATCCAGTAACACCCAAATCTGGTATGTTCAAATAGTGACTGGCATAGCAAGATAAAAAATTGTAGGACCTCTATGCTGTGCTGGTATACCAAGACATATAGTGGTAAACACAAGTGTCATAAATTAGCTTTTACTTGCACTTAGAGCATATCTGCACTGGTCGGGGGAGAGCAGCACAGAAATCCAATGCTCCTAGTTCCATGGGGTACACGGCTGTGCTGTACAGACGAGCTCAACTYGGAAGGTCGTACAGCTTCAGCACTAGATGGATGAGCTTAGATGCAGCACTGCGCAGACACAGGTAACCAGCTCAGAGAGTCAACCCAGGTGTCCCTTGGGCCCTGCTGCAAATACACCTGTAAATAACTGTTTCCTCTATTGACCTCACAGTACTTTTACAATAGCAGGTGAACTTTTGTTTTCTCCATTTCAGGCCAGGGAAAGCAAAGGACAGAAAATCAAAGGACCTGCCCTGTAGTCCCACACCAGGTATAGAATAGAGCTGAAGAGCAAAACTCAGGTCTTCTGACTCAATTTGCTCCTAGCACAGCTGCCTATCTGCACAAAATACTCCCGTGGGTGTTTGCCTGCAGCAAATACGGCTCTGGGAATTCCTACCAGGGATTTCTTCCAGCAGAATATCGGTCATTTAAAAAATAAGAAGCTGTGTCTTGCTCAAGGCATGGGACAAAAGTTTGCTAGAGTGACTCAGGACTTTGCTAATTTATCTGCATTTGTACAAGGAATACATTGTGGACATGCTATCCTCATCTTCCTTTAGCAAAAAAGCCCCACTCATGTAGTATGGGCTGTATATGGGAATAAAGAAAACCCTCGGCTTYACCACAGAAAAGACAGGTTTCAGTACAAAGAGTTTGCAGGTGTAAGAGCTGGGCTGTACGTATCAAATTGAGCAGTTAAACAGGCATTCAAATATGACCAACATTAACTATTTTATTTAAAGACAGAAAATTTTACACTGCACTTTTTACTTCTATTCCAAGGTACCAGAACTGGAGTTTCCTGAAGGACTTTGACCAAATGGTAAGTTTTGAACAAACATTCAACTGTAATCCAGGCTCTTTCTAGTTTTCGTCTATTTGAGCTAGGCTAATATTTCAAATTGAAGCATACTTAGGCATAATCGGCAAATGCTTTAAGACTAAAATCTTTAGGAAAAATAAAAGAGAACTGAAATGCCTTTCATCTGCTACCTATGCCACAAAGAAATACAGTACATGCGTGTGTTCCATCTGTTTCAGTATAAACAACTTAATAGAAAGACAAGTGCTAGAAGAACCAACTTCCTAGGAGAAAATTTGTAAGATAATGTCATCACGCTGAAATCCAAGCCACTTACTAAAAACGAAACGAAAAACCTCCCACATCACGACCATTCTAGAGCAGGCAAACTTCTGTCCCAGCTGACATTTATGCAACACATTTGAAAACGATTCATTTTCCTGTGTTATCCTATTTCCATGTAAGACGACAGGAAAAAAAAATCATTTTACTTTATTTCTTCAACACTTTCATGTACATTCAGTATGACATTTTAAAGTACATTCAAATTCTAATTTCAAAAGCAAAGTGCTGATATTGCAAATAATCTCAGTAATTCGTATTTTTGTAACAAGCAACGGATGTAATTCTGAAAACTTATTAATGGTCTTTGTTTTATCCAGGGTAAGAAAAAAGAGCAGACGCCACTGCCAAACTATATGCCTGTGTTCTCAAGCAAAGTTCCCAACTCTACCAACCAGACTATTGGCAGTCGAATGAATACTGAACTTGGCAGGGCTCTCGTAAACATGGATTACTTCTTCAGCAGTGGAGCACGAAAGAGGAAACTTGAGGGTGAGCTCCAGCTTTCCTAGCGCTTCAGTAAAAATATAACAGAACAAAGCAAGTTGAATGGTTCTAGCCAAGAGACTCCACAGCATGTAAAAAATTCCACAGTCTTTTTCTGATAGACCAATACTACTGTCTAGCATGAATTTTCTTTCAAGACCAAAGATGGATGTTGTCCAGCAATGCTGTAGGAGACAGTCCTCTTCGTATTTGGGATGACAGAGACTTAGCACTACCGATCTCATCCAACTTCCCATACAAGTCTAGAGTAAGGTTGCCACTAACATCAGAAAGAACAAGATTACAGCCAAAAGGCAATTTCTTCCTGAATTTTTATCTCCTGAAAATAAACAATCATCAATGGAGACCTGCTCAGATGAGTCCCAACATAAACAACATACTTTCGGTTCTGAAAGTCAGCGTAATAAAATGCAGCAGCTTGTTGCATTTCATGTAGTTAGCCAAGGATTCATCAGCCTCTGTCATCTGCATGTTTAAGCTTGCTCTAAAGAATAAAATTTAAGGCACGTGAGACATGTTCTGTGCTTTTTCAACCCCCGCTGCTGAGGGAGGGAGACTAAATTTTTTTCACACTAGTTTTTATTTTCTTTCTTTAGACTTGCTGCTCTCAAATTCCTTTCTCTTCCTCTTTTTTTCTGGTTTAGCTGATGGAAACTCACTGACAAGGAAGCAGGCTTACACATTTTGCTCTGAAGGTGTGTTGGCTCAGCAACCTGTCTTGCACTCATAGGATCATCAATCTTGAATTTAACAGATTCATTGTTCCTAAAATCTGTGGTTGCCCAGGAAAACCATCATCAAGCTAAACTGACACAATACCTAAAGCCTGTTTACTAGTGCATCTTCATTACGTAGACACAAACTTTGTTTATGACCTGTTGTTCTGCAGGGAAAAAGCAGTGATCAGCAGAGCACGGAGAGTGTACATACAGTATCTGCCTTTTGAACTGTATGTAGCTTCTGTAGAACCATGCTCAGTCCTAGGTGGAGATCAACATAGATCAAGGCATTGCCTTGATACAACAGGCTGCAATCTCTCACCAGACTGAGGTGGAGATGTGTATACTTTTGCTATGCAAGTAAGGCTATTTGTTTTTATGATTAGACTTCAGCAGCAGAAGGCAGTTCARAAGTACAAGCGTGGTCACTGCCAACATCCAAGTGGTCTCGAAAAAAAMCAAAAGACACTGTAGAAAGAAGAGCCAAATCCCACTCACTGAAGTCATGGCACCAAGCAGTTCTCCTGGCTTCCTCGATGCAGTGAGAACTGGAGGATTAAGGGTTTCAAGATGACAGCTAAGCTATCTAGAGAAGAAAGAAGACCACATCATGCAATGAGCCCAGGTGAGGAGGACTTATTCTACTCTGTGCAGATATGAATTGTGGTGGACAACTGTGTTCAGACACACCAAAYCCGAACCTACTCAAAAGACATCTTCTTGTTCAGCTAAAATGCTTTCTACTCTCTCCTGTGAGCAGAAAACTGCACCAGGCTTCAAACATCTGAAAGTGGGAGAGAGCAGGCCAAGCCCTTCCTTGTTCCTGTGTTGTCCAGAGCTTCTTCCAAAAACTGCACAGGCCACTCAGAGGCTACATATTTACTGATCATTGCATAATACTGGAAAGTCATTACACTTTCATGCCTTACTCTCAGACATACTGAGCAGCCTCAGCTCTTGCTACGGGTCACAAACTCTATACTGAGTGGCAGATGTCCAGTATCTGTCAGGCTCAAGCTCCTATTAATGCAAGAACATTTCATTTATATAATACAGGGGTTTTGTTTTTCAGCATGAAAGCATACAGAGCTCCTCGTTTCCTAACCTCCAGGTGGCACTCACTCCACACAAAGTAATACACTGACAAGCACACCAAGTTATAGCATGGCAGTGTTACACAATTCCTTTTTAATTTCAAGGCACATTAAATAATTCCAGATTCTTGACTCTGCTGTGTGTGAATCCAGAGAATCCCTCTCCCAGAGAGTTCCCGCAAACTGGAGGGTATGGGAAGCAGGATGGTCTAAGCAGTGCACAATTTAATCCTTCCACTTCACTGGGCACTGGCATTATYTCAGCTGAAGCAATTCTCCCAGTTTTGGACAAGACCTTCCATGTCCTACCCTGAAGATGTGGGCCACTAAGCAGAGTCTAGAGAAGCAATGATAGTAACGGAGGTAGGGTATGGCTTATGAGGAAAGCTTAAAAAGACTGCTAAAGTTTAACCTGAAGAAGAAAAAGCAGTCTGGGAAGTGGATAGCAGTCTTTAGATACATGTATAGSTCTGGAATGAGAAAAGGAATCATTTGTATTTCATGGAGTAGCTATATTAATTCAATTCTTCAGTTAGATACACTGCTTTCTCTGGTAGACTTTTGAGGATTGTTAATATTAATCGTMACTTGGTGCATAGATGTTTCCAGTGCCTCCAAATTTTGTGTGTTCTCATTTTGAGTTCTGCTTATGATAAAAAACTGAAAAATATGTTTTTTAACAAAACATATGTAAGTTCATATAAATCTGTATTCCTCATACTTTCAGAATAGTCTTTGATATAGTTCCCAGGTGGCATCTTAACTATAACGTAAGGAGTCCCGCTACAAACTAGTTAATAGATTTTCCCTCTTTTCTTCCTCTCAGTTCTTTGGCTTTGTTAGGTTTTAGGTTAGGTTTTAGGTTAGGTTTTTAAGTGTGTATGTGGAGGGGGCAGTTTTGGTCTTCTAGGCTCTTTCTAGTACTACTTTTTAGCTAACCATATTATTTTAGATAACATGCAATTACCCAGAATGGCCTTCAGTTAACTGAATAAACCATCTTACAGAGCAAACACCGCGTCAACAGGGTTTGGGGTTTTTTTTGCTTACAGTACTTTCACTCAATTTGTGATGCTTCTATTCAGCCTAACATCAAGTAAATCTTACATAAATACAGCCACGTTTTCAGTTTGCCACAAATATATATAACATACTGCACGCAAAACCAATGAACTACATGCAGCCTCCAATGTTTCTTTTATACTCCTATCACACACACTTGTATAACATAACCTCAAACATGAAGTACACAGGGATCCACTGTACTTCTTTAGCAAGAGAATGTTCTTCAAATCAGAGCTGAAACACTATCATTCTGCCACTGAGGAGTCTCTCAGCCCAGAGATAATCTCCTTCCTCACGGTGAGGTTTTGTGACAACTCTGCATCAGTCTTACTACTGAAGTCAATAGTAAAACGCCCAGTCCTTAGGTGCTACAGAAATGTTTGGAAAATACAATCAAATAGGAAGAGCAGCTAGAATCAGTGTCATACCTTTTTTTTTTTTTTAAATCTTGATCATTTTTACCTTGTTTTTATCTTGATGCCTCCAGTGGCAGAATGGGGCTCAAATATGCAGCTTGCAAAAGGAATAAAGTACGTGAAATCACACTTATGTTGGCCAGAAGGGACCTCTGGAGGCCTCTAGGCCAATCCCCTGCTCCAAGCAAGGCCAACATTTGACGTTACATCAGATTGCTCAGGACCTGGTCCTGCTGAGTTGTGAAAATCTCCAAAGATGAGATTYCAGAGCCTCTGAGCCCCTGTTCCAGTGTTCAGCAGTACTCCAGGTGTGGTCTCACAAGGATCACTTCCATAAACCTGGAGGCTCTTGCTAACACAGCCCAGGATGAARTCATCCATCTTTGCTGGCAGACCACAACACTGACTCAGGTTCAACTTGTTTTCCCTTAGGACCTCCCATGTCCTATTCCTCAGAACAGCTTTTGATCCTGTTGGTCCCCAGCCTTTACTGATACATGGGGTTACTTTGTCACAGGCTGCAGGCTTTAAGTTTTATTAAACTTAACCAGTTTTCTGCCAGTCCTTCTTTTCAGCCTGCCAAGATCCCTCCGGGTGGCAGTTCAACTGCCCAGTGTGTCAAAGGCTGCCCGCAACGTGGTATTGCCCACAGATCTGCTGAGAACGCACTCTACCCCTCAGCCAGGTTGTTAATGCAAAACTTAGAAGAGTATTGGCCCCAGTATCAGTCCCTGAGAAACACCGCCCACAATCTGGCCACCCACTGGATGTCAGTCTGCTAACCACTATTCTCTGAGCCCAGCTGCTCTGTTTTCCACCAACCTTCTGGTCTTCCCATCCAGCCTGTATCTCCCCACTTTCACTACAGGAATGCTAAGTAAGCCCATGTCAAAGGCCTTGCTRAAGTCAAAGTAAATGACATCCACTACTCTTTCCTCATACACCAAGCCAGCTCTCAGTGAAAGCMAGCAATCAGGCTGACTGAGGCACAAAATTTGCCCTTGGTAAATCCAAACTGGCTGTTCCCAATCACCATCTTGTCTTTCATGCACGTGGAAACAGCCAGAGGAGGCCATTATGGAGGATTTGCTCTGTAATTTTCCTGGAAACTGAGGTTAGGTTGACCAGCCTGTCATGCTCTGGATCCTCCTTCCTGCAAGAAGATATGACATTTGCCTTTYTCCAGTCATCCAGAAATCTCATCAGACAACCACAACCTGGCAAAGATGAAAAATAGTCAGTGGCCTTGCAATAATGTCGACCAGCTCCTTCAGCACCCTCAGATGCATCCCATCTGGTCCCATGGAGCAGTCTTTGTCCAGTTTGCTTCTGCAGTCCACAACTCTGTCTTCGTCTGTCATGGTTAGTATTTCACTCCCTCTAACTGCGACACTAGGCTCAGAGAACCCCGGAGGCCTGTGAGCAGACCTTGCTAGTAAAAACTGAGACAAAAAAGGCACTGAGCACCTTGCCTTTTTGCATGCCATTCTTAAGTACGTCCCCTACCTTGTCGAAGAGCATGCCCACATTTTCCTTCATCTTTCGTTGTCAAAGTAATTATGGACGCTTTCCTTGATGGTGTTCATATCCTTTGCAAATTTCAACGCCAACTGAGCTCTGGTCTCTGAACTCCATCCCTGCACGCCTGGGCAATCCTTTGGTATTGCCTGGTTAGCTCACCCCTGTTTCTACCTTCCAAATCCTCCCTTTTAGTGTTTGAGTTCAGGCAAGTGTTGCCCATTCAGCCAAGCTGTTCCTCTGCCACGYCTGCTCACATTTCAGCTCACTGGAGACTCTGGTTTTCTGCTGCGAGCGTAGTGTCTTTGAGCATCAGCTCACTCTTCTAGGCTCCATCGCCCCCATAGCAATTTCCTGAGGGATACTGACAGGCAGGTTTCTTGAACAAGCCCARTTCTGTTCTCCTGAAGCCCAGAATCTTTATTCTGCTATTTACCTTCCTTACTTCTCTTGGGATTTTAACTCTAAGGTCCTGGAGTCACTGCTGCCAAGGTTGCCCTTGACCTGTACATTGCCTACTAGTGTTTCTGAGTAACAAATCCAGCATCTAGGTCAAAAAAAATGTTCTTGATGCCCCACAAAAATTGGTTGGACTGCTTTTACCCCACCGGGTAGCTCCKCCAGATGTCAGAGCAATTTTACATTCCCAAAGAAGCCCGGGCCTACCATCACAAGCTTTCTTCTAGTTATTTAAGGTTTCATGTGCTTCCTCTTCCTGATCAGGCAGTTTATAGCAGGTGTCCCCACAATGTTCCCCATGCTGGTCTCCCCACCAATCCCGACCCCTCAGATCTCAGTTGGCTCATTCCTCACTCCAAAGCGGAGGAAAGCTCCAGGCAAAGAGATGCTTGTTTGTATTGAACACAGAAAGCTCCAGGCAGAGATGCTTGTTTGTATTGAACACAACTTCCACTCATTTCCCTGCCTGCTTTTCCAGAAGAGCTTGTATCCTTCCATCACAGCAGTCATCATGAGCTATGCCACCCTGTCCCTGTGATCCCAAAGAGGTCACAGCTCTTCAACTGTGTTGAYACGTCCAATCCCTCCGGTTTCTTTCCCGGGCTGTGTCTGTTCACACAGTATCACAGCCCCTTCTCGGGGCAAGCGAGCGAGCCTCCTGCAGCCTGCTATCCCTGGCCAACTCTGTCCACCCCCAGCCTTCCTCCACACATCCCCTGGGGGYTGTCTCCACCCCCACAGGTTCCCCATTTGTGGATCTTCCTTTATTTTAACCTGGAGCTTGAAACACCAATTATCTATAAAATGAACTATTCCCTGCTAGCATGCTAGGCTGCGGAAATAATGAGCAAAAGAGCACTCTCTGCATTCCTTGCAAAACCACAAAATTCAAGGCATTATTTTGCTTAAAAACTCAGCTATGATTAAGCCAACATCATTATTTGAAAAAAAAATTATGGTTTGGCTTTTTGTCTTTGGTTATTACAGAAAGATTATTTTCCTTCTCTATTTTTTTTAATAGGAATCAACATTTGCATTCCTATTTGAGGTGCAGCAGCGTTCAACCACTGCCCATCTGCTGCAAAACAGTCAATCTGCACTGTAGATTCGAATGTAATGAATTTATTCACTGAACTGTAATTTAAAGTGGTTCTACATTCTGCTGCAACTTAACAAGTAAGAGAATCTGAAATTTGATATAAAACTAAAGAATTTAAACAGAATAGGAATAATTTCTTATAATCTTCATAATTTTGTCATCACCTTGAACAGGGCTGTTCAGCACTGTGACGTCTGTTCCTTCCCTAAGCTGCTACTTAAGTAAAAGTGGCCAGTAAACAGATGTAGAGCAGTATCATTACATAGACAGGACAGGGGAAGGACAGTAAATCATTTTGCTTAACTGACTGCTTGCAATGCAAAGCAGGATGTATTTTTTAAAAAGCTGAAATGGTGACTAAAGGTAAACATTTCATGTCCTTTTTAAATATAAAAATAGTTGAATAAAAATATGCTCGTGGACCTGCTTAATAGTTTGAAGASAGTTCAGCTTCTTGATTACTCTAGTAGGATACAAGGCAGTGCATATTATTGATATTTTTACAGCATTTTGTTGGATCAGCATCCAAACAGTAATGCAGATACACAACTTCTACCTTAAGTATTTCTCTATTATTCTCAGATTATCAGAAATGACACATTTATACCTCAGACCTAATTTTAAATGAGATAACTTCATCTTGTGTGATAGGTTACTCAACTCTTTTCCCAAGTACACAATACTCCCACAAGGCTAAGAACTCAGTTTATCAAGAAAATCTTGGAACAGTTATTATTTTAAGGTAACTTCAAATTTTCTTTTCTTCTTTTATTGTCTTTGAAAAGCTTGATTAATTTTATTAAGAGAAACACATTTTTTAAATAAAAATTCTGTATTTGGGGGGGGCATCTCAAGCGTTTTGTACTCCTACGTACCTGCTTCTTTTTTTTTAATGACTGAATTACACAGAGGGCAACATGACTTACAAATTAAGCATTAGTAATAGTTTTAAAATACCAGTAAAGGTATGTGGAATGAATGCAATAAACTTGATCATCATATCATATTATCAGAACAACAGAAAACAATTTGAGAAATGCAAAAGAGCTGAAACAACTAAACCGTGTTAAGAGCTATTAGTCATACAGAAATAAAACTTTCATTAAAATGAAAAAGAAGGAATTTTATGTCTGCAAATAACCCCTCATGTTAAAGCAATTACACTGCAAGTAGAAATCTGAATGGCATGGATTTGACGCTCTTGAGTAGTCCTGTCCATATGGAGGCATGAAAGAGCCAAGATTCCGTATGTGTGTGATCGGTATAAATGTATATTCCTTGGATAATTGTGCTTATTTAGTTCTAACAAGCTGGTAAGTACAAAAGCTTTAAAAACTGTGCTTTACTATTTTTGTGTATAACTGTGTATGGTGGGTAGGTGTATGTTCCAGGGAAGTTGCTCCATCTCCGATAATCTGACACATCAAGCGTTCAGGAACTTTCTGAACTTTCTTTCTGTGCAACCAAAAGTGACACTGTCAAAACGCCGCCATCCCTACTGCAGCAATTAGCACCGCAGTGATCCAGACAGTGCGACCCGAAAAACACAGGAGCTGTAGCACTGGCAACTCCACTTTGGGGGTGAAAACTGAAATCCAGCCTACAGCTCCAAACCAAGAGCTGACCCACACCACTCCTAAGTGAACACAACTCATGGCTAACCTTTTACACCAACACAGTATCTGATGATTACTGTTCTGTGGATTTTGTTTAAGGTAACAAAGAGTAATTTCAGGACCAACGGTCTCAACCTGGAACTTAACGTTGCTCGACCCTGACACCAAGGAGCGTTAGCTGTGGGCAGGCCTCAACCAGCGGCACGGAGACTACCCGGGAGACCCGGGTGCCTCCCCGGCCCCTCCCCCGGTCACCGCGGCGTTGCCCAACACGCCAGCACGGGGACTGGGGGGTAACCGGCCCCTTCCCCCGCAGGCGGCTGACAGGAAGCACTCCGCCTCCCGGAGTCGGAGGAAGCCGCACCGGCCTCCCCGGGGTTGCCAAACCGCCCGGCAGCGCGCTCAGGCCCGGCGAGGCCCGAGGCTGATGCGGAGCGTGGGAGGCCCGCTGCCGGGCCCGGCTCTCCTCTCCCCACAGGCCGGGCGGCCTCCACGCCCCACGCCCCGGGCAACGCGGGCGCCATGAGCGCTCCGTGACGGCTGCCCCCGCGCCAGCGGGGCCGGGCCGGGCGGGCTCCCTGCCCCACCCCGCCACGCCGCACCGCAGCGCGGGTTCCCCATTCCGGGCTGCCGCGGGTGCGCAGCGCAGCGGGATGGCGCCGACACTGCTGGACCTGGCCCACTGGAGCACCTGGGCGGTGTGCGCGGTGATGAAGGTGCCGCAGCTGACGGCGGTGCTGGCGGCCAGGTCGGCGCGGGGGGTCAGCGTGGGCAGCCTGCTGCTGGAGCTGGCCGGGTAAGGCGGCGGCGGCGGCAGCGGCGGCGGCGGGGGGACACGCACAGACGGGGACAACATGGCGGCCCCCCCGCCAGCGGCGCGGGGGCTGCGCGCGCAGCTCGGGGGGGCGCGGCGGGAGGAGCCGTTGGGGTGCGGCGGCAGCGCCTCGCCTCAGCGGGGCTTCCCTCAGCGGCGGGCGGGGGGCGCCGGGACGGGGAGGGGAGGTTTGCTGCGGCCATTAGTAATTAGATTCCTTCCTTCACAGCTCTGGTCACGCATGAGAGYGTGTTGAGTGGCTGTTTGGAGGGGGGGCGAGCAGTCCTTGCTCTCTTCGGTTTTAAAACCTCTCCTTTCTATAAGGTGGTTAGCAGGTCAGAGCCTGCTGACTCTTCGTGTGCCTGTCGTGCAGGTGCCGCATCCTGCCTTCACAAACTCTTTGGAGCAGAAACTTCCTATTTTAAAGTGTTTCCGCGCAGTTGGTTAAAGGGACACTCGGCTTTTTTAACTTGCCCAAAACCAACCCGGCCTACTCGTGTAGCTGGAGACGACACATACTGTTGGGTTTAAGCCATGTATTTAGGTTATTAAATGGCCTGTGTGCCCTGTTGTGCAGGTAATTGTACCAGTTAGACAGGCTTCTCTCACCCAAATAAGTAAAACATAATCACTCTTTAAGAAAATTACAAGCCATGTCAAACTCCAAAGATTTGTCAGTCTGTAATAAGCTTACATGGGCTAGACTTATTAAATCTTGCTTAAAGAGGATTGTATGGAATGAAAAATAAATAGAGAAACTGTGTGCATGTACATGCAAATGTGGGTACAAGCATGAGAGAAAATATCTTGAAGAGCCTTGTGTTTGTGGCCAGAACATCCAGCTGGATGGCTGCTAGCTCTCCACACCAAGCTGAAAAAGGGCTTTCTTTTCAGAAAAATCACCTCACAGAACCAGCATGTCATTTCTGAACATGGCCATGCCTCATCTTCCGTTAGGGGCACAGCCCTTGACCCAGTCCGGCACAGCGCAGGCTGAGGCGTACAGACACCGTTCTGCACGTAGCTGTGCAGAATCCCCTTGGTCTCCGCTGTGGCCATTYGCTGCCCATGTTTCTCCACGGGACTGAACCCCTGTTGTTGCTGTTTACCCTTAATACACCTCGTAGTACGTGAACTAAATTCTAGTTCCGGCAGAGATAAGCCCCACAGCCCCAGCCAAAAAGCAGTGGTAGCATTTTAAAATCATTCATGTGTGTTGGTGTGCGTTGAAAAGGCTTTATAAGTAATGTTTCGAATAAGCATGGAGAAGCCATAAATGTCTCCTCAGCACCTGCGTAATAACCACAGTACCTACACYGCTGTGGGTTCTGCACCTGTTCTGGGCAAAACTATTTTGGAAGAGTTGCAACAAGGCTTTTTTGAAACGTCTATTGGGACTATTTATCCTGCAGCCTTTAAAGGCTTTGGGTCCAGTTGCAGAGAGTTTTGGGGATACTGGTACAAACTGGGATGGTTCTGCAGAGTCAGAATGCAGAGACCTGGCAGAGGAGTGACACAGAAACATGGTGCTGATGGCAAGGAGTATAATTTGACCCTACAAGAAATAAGACTTCTAGGAAGTCCAGATATTAAAATTCTGAATACTGTRTTACAAGCCAGTTTCTTACAAGGCAGGCAGTTTCTTATGCCATCTTTCTATGCCAGGAACTATCCRTTTTTCCTTACATAAAACTATGCCCTAAGTCCTTTCTGTTTTCTTTGCAGCCTTGAAGTTTCAGTCTAACCCCAAAGACTTGCATGAAAGTTGAAGAAAGTAAAGAAAACATGATAGAAGTTCAATTCCTTTTAGATACTATATTGTGGAATAGCAGGAAGGAAAATTGCCATTGTTTGGTGCACTTAAGAACAGGCTCTGTGCCTGACTAGTACAGCTACATTGGGCAATCTTCTAACATTGTAGTCTAGGCATCTTGGAAGATGTTTTCTACTCCTGTAAAATTTGCTTAATGTACAGATTGAACTTCTGACATAAATAAAGAAAACAGAGTTATCCCAGAGGTGCCAAGGCAATTGCAAAGAGAAGGTAGCTTCTATATCTGGAAGCCTTTATTTCTGTCTCATCAGTTGTAATTAATGAAATCATGCCTTTCAGTCTGTGACACAAAGACCTTGACAAGAATTATGGGCAGCTCTCTACATCTTACTCTATTTGAAGGTAACAAAAATAGACTACAGAATCATCAGGCTTGCACTTTGTCTTCGTATTTGTTTGATCAGTTTGGCAGCAGGGGCTACACCTATCTGGAGCCTTTTGGCACAACCGAAACAGTGAAAAAGAAGCTGTGAAGGAGCTGTCCTGTCCCTTCGTGCCGTCACACTGTTTTGTGTCTTTCTGTTCAGCTTCCTTGTGTTTCTGAGGTACCAGATTTATTATGGTTACCCTCTGCAGACATACCTGGAATATCCCATCATCATTGCACAAGGTAATTTTTTTAAGCCATGTTTTGGAAGTAAAACAGGGCTCATTCAGCACTCCAAGACTTGTAGATACAGTACTCCACTGCGATGACATGTATCCATTGACCAGTTCTAGTTGGGGTCGGGGGGAAAAGGGAATGAACATCTCAAACATAATTGAATTACTATACATTTTATGAAAATAGATGGTCAGGTAGAGGAGAAAGATCTAATTAATACACACAGTGGAGTTGCAGCGTAAGCTCATCCTTTCTGCACATGGGAGAGAAACCTTATAAATGCTCCAGATTCTGAGAAAAGTTTCATTTTAGAGCTTGCAGTGGTTTGGACATCAATCACATTTGAGAGACAAGCCTGTAAGATACCAGTTTCWATAGACATGATGCCCAGTGGAACTAGTTACTAGTTCCTTCTGACTAGAGTTGCATTTAGGCCCTTTCTCTTCCTCCTCTGACAAGCAATCTTCTTTTTATTTCAGATGTCATTCTCCTTTTGTTTATTCTGCGTTTCAGTGGAAACATGAAACGAGCTTTGTTCTATGCAGTCATGTATCCTTTGAAATCTGGGAATTTTTGTTTATATAGCTTGTTTGGTAGTTCTTTGCATAGTAGCTATGTCATTGTTTGTTTTCTGCTACCATTGTAAATCATTTTCAGCCACCCATCAACACGCATTCCACCTTCACGTGCTGATTTCTTGGATCACAGTGAAGTCTCTATGAGATGAAAACTTTATATGTAGCTGTGCTTTAGAAGGCCCACAACTGATAAGGAGTAAGACCAATTCTTAATTTACATCTTTGCTAGAGATGCAGGGTGGAAATGATGAATCTTTTTTATTTGGTTCCTACCCATGCAGATTGTACTTGCTATGATGAACACAGCAGTGTATTGTTGCTTTTTTTAAATAGGACTTGGGCTTATATCTCAAGTCCTGTGCTTTGGAGAAGGACTTAAGAAACTCTAGGCACTGTTCAACCAAAGACTGTGTGAAAAATAGGAACACTTAGTCTTTGAACCAGTGCTTAATATGTTTTATCTAGATTGTATAGTCTATTATAAAGTTTCAGTAAGATTATTTCCAGATGTTTAAAAAAATATAATTCCCCAGGCAGTTTTGAGAGCTTTGGTATCCTAGAATTTTCAGTGCTATGAAACTTAACATAATGTAAGATTCTGGGGGGGCTGGTACATGCTAACACTGCGGAAGTGGATAATAGACCTGGCCATGGTAAGTGCTGCATGACTATTTGAAATTAGGTCCACATATGAAATTACTTTTTTTCTGGATGTCTTGATCAGTGAAATCTCTCCTTATATTTGTCCTTGGAAGAATTAATCATTTGGGTTAGCTTTCAGAACAACCCCAGTTTTCAAATACGGCTGTTCCACTTCCATGAGTAGCTGGAAAACATAGCACTGGCAATAGAGACTCTATGGGTGGAAAAAAAGTATGTTCTGAGGTTAAGTTGTTAATTGTGGTGCCTTAATTAAAACTAGCAAAGGTTTAAGATGTTGAAAAAAGATTCCCTCTCTAGTCCTAATGTCATAATTCCCATTCATAAGCCTTTAACATGAGAGGAAAAGAGCATCAGTCAAAGCATTTGAAATAGGGAATGTTAAATATTTCACAAGATCTTTTTTCCCTTTAGTCCTAGAATTTTGCAAGAAAACTATCATCTCATAACGCCCTACATAGGTTACAGATGCCCTTTTTATCAGAAGAGAGAAAGTTAAAATTTAATTGAGATTAACTGGAGTTGCTAATGCAAAAGATGATACAAATGGGGATAAAAGCTTCTTAAGCCTAACACCAATCTTTACTTGCAAGGGAAATCCGGGCATGCCACAGAGACCCATGTGGAGGTCCCCTCTACCCACTGCCTTTGCAAAATCCCCCTTGAAAGGATGACAGGGTGAATAGTCTGTTCCCTTCATTACTTTTTCCCACCAATTGGACTCATTTTCCACACATTCTTGTCAGTTTTCTCATTCTTTTATGGTTTTGTTTGCCAGACATAATGGTAACAGATGGTCTGAATCAACCTTGCTGTTTAGACTAGATCAGTCTCATTTTAGCTAACTTTCATAAACAGTTTTATGTAGCAGGTTGAGAGGCTTTTTTATTTCTTTGCTTCTTACTGTGTGTGCCTCTATCAAGCATTTGCCAACAGCAGTAGCAATTGTTGTGCTCCTTGAGCTTCTTCCTGGGCAGTACCTCAGAAATGCCTTGCTTCTGGCAACTTTAATTTTCTGCTTCATGGTTCCTTAGTAAGAAGCTGAAACGCTTGGTTTGCAAAATACTGAAAAAGTATATTTTTTTATTCTAAGTGAAAAAGCTAGTCCTGATTTTCAGTAAGTAAGTTACATACTAACAGCCCTAAGCTAAACACTCAGATAATACAATGGCAGAAGCAGAGGTTCTTCCTCTTTTCTTACCTGCTTTTCAGAATTTGTGCACGCTCATCAGTGCGGCCAGTAAGCTGGCTCAGCTGCGGTGTCTCTGGCAGACAAAAGATTCTGGACAAGTGAGCGCCTTGACCTGGAGTATGTCTGCATATACCTGCGCAAGTAAGCTACGGGCAACTTGGTGTGAAGCACTGAGTTTTCATTTTTTAAAGCCGTATCTCCTCCTAATGCCTCTTTCAGTAGATCTTCACTCAAGCTTAGTAGGTAAAAATCTTGCCTAATGTAGTTTCCCTTGATGCCGACGTCTGAGACGCAGATACCACAGAGTCTCTTGAAATCAAATTTTATCATTGACACCAGTCACAATGACACTGACTTAGAAAACATGCAAATATGGTCAAAGGAACCTGAAATAACTGAGTGTCTTTACGAAGAAAAGATTTCAATGTTCTAGAATTTAATAAAATTACTAGTGATCCAGCATGAAAAGGTGCTAAATTTTGTAGTTAGACAGTCAGACAACGCTAATTCTGAAAAGTAATCTACAAATAAATACACAGTTAATGTTAAATACCTTTAACTCTATGACTACATGTAAATACGTTTCTCAACAGAGAATTTAAGAAGTACCCAGAACAGTGATTTTTGCAGTTCAYGTGTTAATTACCTAGTGGTCTGCATGAACAGTTCTTCTAAAGCTGTTTGTCAGGAGTGCCTTTGTCATATTCACAAAACTTGTTTAAAATATTCTTACTGTAAAACATAGTGATGCTGGATCTATTTCCCTGTGAAACAAATGTTTTTAAGTGAATAATTAGAAGTCGTGGTATGTTCACTGAACAATGGCAATAAACTCTGTAAATGGTTTTAGTCTGCTGCAAATGTGAAATAATTAATGTTTAGATTTGTTGTGGGAAGGAAAGCTGAATTCCTTATATTTGCAGAAGCCTAAAAGCATGCGTGTGAATGTTTACAATGGTTAAGTCATGCTAACTCGATTGTGGGTGTAGCTCAGTATCAACTACTGAAGCAGGGGGCTGAACAGAAAGAGAAGCAGTAAACTCTGACCACACCCAATCTAGTGAGATAGACAGATACAGATATAAAAATTCTAATTACATCAGTGATTTTCTCATTAAAAAAGACCCTTAGTACAGTGTCACTCAGCTTTGAGAGCTTGATCTCTGAAGCTAAAATAGGGTGGATGCACTAAAAGTGGGAATGTCTATACAATGTGTATTTTTATGCAAGATTATCCTCTATTGAAAAATAGGTATTTCATCATTTTTTGAAGGTATAAACGTGTCGTATCTAGTCCACTAATGAGAATTCATTCAATTTACAGCAAGAATAGTTACAACTGTAATGACTACGAATGATCTTGCAGGTGAGTAAAGTATGGAATTGCCCGCCTTTCCAAGGTAACAGCTGCCATGGTCGTTTTCAGCTGTTTTGTAAAAGCAGTTATCTGGTCTCAGAAGAACAAACCATGAACCTGGTGGTTTAGCACGGTGAGGGAAGGAGTTACTGCTTAAAAAAGTAGCACAGGACTACAAATCAGTCAAATACCTGGAGAAAACAAAAAAACCTGCAAGTGGTCCAAACACCATTATTTTTTTCAAAAGGCAAAAGCACTACAAAATTAAATTAACTTAATTATGGAAATAGCAGAATAAAGCATTAAAAATCTAGTAAAATACAACCTAATAAATCTGTAATAATTGAGAATAAATCTGTAATAATTGAGTGATAGCTTTTCAAGTAATAAGCGTTTCCTTTTCTTATTGTGGGGTTTGTGCGTTAATTCTTCTAGAAAACTACTTAAAGTTCAGCTTAGTGTATGAATAGTTTTAGGCACAACATTCAGAAAGTTTATGGCAGGCTGAAAATGAAATGGTAGGCTGGTAAGAAACTCACAAAAACTGGCTTAAAATATATAACTTGCAGCTGATTTAATTAAAAAGCAAATTTATTTAACAGCTGCTTATTGTCATGACAAAACTGAAAGAGGTAAGGAGTGCAGCAGATTTTTCAGTAAATGGTTCAAAATCAAGACTTGGTGGATGTAAGAACAGTAACCAAATGACATTGTAGTTTATTTGGCGGATCCTTGTTCTAGTTCAAAGCTGGTATTTCATCAGAAACATTATTTGAATGGATTTATTTTTTTTTTGAAGCAGTCCTCTGCAGCACAATAAGGCTCTAGTTTTACAAGCAGTTCAAGTGGCTCTTTCACTGGAAAAGGAAGTCCCTTTTTCAGTCATTTTCACCCCTGTCCTTGCTKCTTTCTCTTTGCCAGAGTAAGAGTTTTGGGGCCGTGCAGTTAACTGGATTACAAAAAAATTGGCATAACACACACGCAGAAATTTWGTCCAAGTCAGTTATCGAGCCCAGTTCACCCACAGCTACACACTTACACTGATTAGAAGCGAGAGGTATATTGAGGGGAGGAAGGAAGGGAGGAAAACACCATGAAAGTAGAAAGCTGGCTCTTGAAAGTGAAGTTGGCTTTGGTTAAAGCTGCTTTTCAAAATACAGCACAATACACTTTGGAACATGGAAGAGGTGTCAGCAAACATTGATACTCTGCTGCTCTAATGGAAAATGTTTCCAGTTAACTTCTAACACTGAATGCTTTGTCATGTTCATCTTTGTTTCGTACACATGTATGAAACTGTCAAATATATTTCTGAAACAAAAAGTTTCGTGTACATTTCTGTGAATATTCCACTTACGAAATGGATATTAGATATACCTATATTTCAAATTGTGGTCTCACAGGTAGAGATACTATGCTTATTTTGGTTTAAAAAACATCTGAAAGTTAAACAAGATACTGAAAAACTGCTTTTTCAATTGTCAAATTTCCTCTCATTAAAATCTGACAGATACAAGAGTTTCTTGTCTCCCTGAAGTCTAAACTTAACAGATGGCAGTAGGGAATAATCCCTTTATTATAAACAACACATGCAACTATAAAGGACGTGATCTGCGGCTCCGAGTTTAATTTTAAGTGTAAATACAAATTTATGTGAGGCTACTCAAACTTGTACTGTTCTCCTGGTTTTGTCACAAAGGAATTAGAGGTACTGTAGTGTATTATTTTCAGGTATCACTCGCAAGTGCTAAATGCTTTTCTCTGCTATATTTGCTTTGAGAATTTCTGGGTTGCTGAACACRGTAACTTAAACTAATTCACTGAAAGGAGTTGCAGAATGGGAACCAGCCTGTTTGTACACCAGTGAAGAAGGTTTACAAAACAACGTGTCTTCTGACAATGACAGCAGTTGGGTTTTTTTGGGTTTATGCTTACAAGATTTTTTTTTCCCCTTTTAGTTCTCGTCCGTTTCATAACCATGCTCATTCTCAATATTTGGGTCACAGCCACAATCCTGCGCTACAGGAAGACTAAAAAGACTGATTAGAAGACACTCAGCATCACACAACATAGTAACCATCAAAAAAAACTGATACAATTAAGCTTAAACAACAGCACAAAGGTTGAGGAAGCTGTCTCTCTCTTAAGCCTAGTATTTATCCCTAAGCATACTTAGTACAGTCATGCTTATTTTCTCTTAGAAATGATTCTGATAAGATACTTAATTTAAGCAGCATATTTTTATTGGTCATTTAAGACAAGTTTCACTGATATCACATTTTCTCTGGATTTTTTTTACTAAATGAACAAGGTGTTTCATATTTAGATGTTTATATATTCTCGTATCACTTCAGTACTTTCTGGTTACATATAAGCAATTTTCTTCAATTATACAAGAGCAATTTTGCACCAACATATCAACTCATCTTTCTGCATCTGCTGCGAGTTTGAAAAACAACAACAGCTGTTTGTCGTCTTCTTGCAAGCAACTCAATTAGTTCGACATTAACTGTCTGTATTTTAGGATGCAGAAAATCTGAGTCAAGGCCCAATTCAAAATAAGGTTCTAAATGTGTTTTACCAAGTCCCAAATCCAGTTGGGATTGTAGCGCTTACATGCAACACTTAAATAGTACAATTTATACAGCTGATACAGGATACCCATGGTCACTTTCTTCAATATATCCAGTTTTTATTAGGATAAGAGCAAAAACTCAACTATGAATTCTTCTTTTTCAACCTGAGCTCTCATTCACTGAACATACTGTTTTAGGAACAGAAGAGACTAGAATGTATAGAAATTAACAAAACTTTGACCAACAGTTAAAAATTGTGTTCAAGCAAAAGTTCCTGAACCGATACCCAGAGTCCCCAAATGCAATCGATACTGACAGTGACCCGTTTACCTGTGCAGCTTGATGCAGACTCATCTCCAGTGGTTATCAGTTTTGATGATACTGCTCTGTGCTTTGTCTGTGCTAAGTGTGCTGAAGAACTTTCACTTCGATTTTTACTTTGGAGATTCTAATCAATTTGTAGTAGGTACGTTAAAAAAGGGAAAAGGATATTCTTGAGAACTATTAATGGGGGATTTTGCTTTTGGAAGTCATGCCTTTCCAACCAAAAGTTACAGAAGTATATAGCTTGCCTTCATTTCTCATTACGTTCTCCGAAATGACAAGACACGCCTTTCAGAAGAGTTCTTACGGTATTACTGTTGATTGGCATGTTAAAACCAAGGCACCCCTGATCCTGACACCCTTGAAAACTATGGGAAGTCTGCATTAACTACATTTGAGGCAGGTTTTCCTTGCAAGGTGCTAAATCATTGGCCTCTTGTGGAAGAGCGGGATCTGCAAAAGCAGGTGTTTCTGCCAGTGCGCAGTCAGCAATCAGAGCGAGACCTTCACCATCAGAAAACATAGCTGCTTTGTAAACTCTGATTTTAGAGCGGGAAGGGGTGGGAGGAGGTATGTCTGTGGACATACGATTTCATGTGTCTCACATTATCGAGACTAAGCTCAAAGATGAGGATTTTTTACTGCTCCAATAAAATGTATGAATGTTTCTATGTTGGTCAAGAGAGTAACTGTAAACATCCTGTTACTGATTTTACTAAAGCTGTGTAAAGTATCTGAAGTGGTCTAGGTGGTGGCAGGTGGCATGTGATACATTTTCCAGGTCATATTAATAAATGCTATTCTTCATGACTGATTAATGTCATTCTTACAGTTCATTTTCGTTACATTTAATTTTTTATTCTGTCTCCATATATGGAGAAAATGAAATATTCATTACAGGTCATTAATGGGCAGCTTTCACCTTAGTATTCGAAGCATCAGGCTGTATATTAATCTGTAAAATGCTAAAGAGCTCCAGCATCTTAAATGAAAAAAACACACTTCTCATCTCATTTTAATTAAAGCTTCTTCTTGATAAAGATTTTGTACAGAGTCCAAACCCTGTCTGTTACTGACATCTTTCATACTCCTGAGCGATGCTGTAGCAAAATGAAGACACTCCATTTTCACTTTGAGGATCGGCACTTCAAGTTGGGGTTTTTTTGACATAAAATGCTGAAAATGCATTTAAGAAAAGTTTTTTACAGGTTACTGAACATACTTAGACTAAATCATCATCGAAACTTGCGGAAAAAACAGAGATTGAGGAAAAGAAACAAAGCTGGATAATTCACAAGCTTAAGGTAAAGTAATTTTGTGGACTTGGAAAGCTGGACCATGAGTTCTCACTCAAGCTACATGGGATATGGAACACATCAGAAGGTAGCAGTAAATAGTTTTACACACTTCCCCCCCCCCCCCCCCGAGAATAATTTATTTCACTTTCGTAAGGTAGAAGTATGGTCAAGTCCTGGCCAAGCCCCGTGAAAGCACATACCCTGTGGTTTTCCAGTACGTAAACCATAATCTTCTCAGAGCTGGATTAAAGGCCACAGCTTTAGACAAGATACAGGGGGAGGATAAATCCTGTTAAACTTGTCATTCGGCAGTATCCGGGTGGACACAAGCGAGTTGTTTCCTGTGTAATGCAGCAGTGGACCAAAGACAGGCAGGGAAAGCATCTTGGATTTACTGCAGGGTGGGTGGGTAAGCCAGGAAGCGACTTTTAGCCACGGGGCTGGAAGCAACACGTCTCCGAATTACGCACTCGGTGTCTAATTGCACCAGTTCACAGCAAGCTCACAGGTAAAATAGCCTTTCCTGTCCTGGCTGATAAAGTGTGGGTCCTGTTGGGGCTTTGAAAAAGTACGAGTTTTCTTGCCTGTGGAAAGACAAGATCTGAATTCTAGTACAGCCCACTGGAGTTTCATTGTAACCCCAAATCTCTCCAGCTGTGGATGTGATGAACTATGACTGTGCATTTGGTAACAGATAAGCGACAATCTGCATTTGGCCACAAAGCTCAGTTCAACAGCATGAGAGAGAAAACATTTATCATGAGATTTACTACCCAAAAAAAGAATGGGGACATGATTCCAAGGACAACAGGTCACAGGTTTGAAAGTGAGGCTGCAGACAGTGGAAAAGGCGTATAGTTTACTTTTCCCAAAAGCCTATTTCAGAACTGTCCTCACCGAACAGGAACGTCGCACACAAATGCAAAACCATCATCTCCCCCACTCCACAGGCATCTGTCACGCTTAGCGTTCTGTGCAGGGCAGGGCTACGTAGACATGGATGTGTTTCTTTTTGCATTGTTCTGATCCAGCAAAAGATGTTATTGCTCGGACTGCTCAGATCTGCCTGTCCCCGCCTGACCCGAGCCTCTTCCGCTGCTTACGCTGTGCACGCAGCTGCTCCCTAACCTGGTTCTGCTCGTCTGGTCTATTGAAACAGGAGGGAAAGGCGTGGGGTGGGGCGGCGGACACACACCTCAACCGCTGGAGCTCGGAAGCCGGATTTTAGAGCAGTTTGCCTCTTTGGAGAAAGTAATTCACAATTAGCTAAAAGGTCCCAAACAGCCTACAACTTGTAAAAAGCCTTCATTCAGTCCTCTAAATTAGGTAAAATTACTCTTCCCCCACCAAACAATCATCCTCCATTTAAGGACATATGTAACTATGGAGAAAAAAGAAAAAAAAAAAAGGAAAAAAAAAAGTAAACACCATCTCAGAGCCCACAGGAAGAACTATTATAAATGAAAAGCTACACGGATGTGGAGATCAGCTCAAATGAGGTAGTTTGCCATTCATGTATTTTCTATGATGGTGAATAACAGTTATTTCCCTGCTAATTCTTTTCAGGCTGGTTTGTTCCATTCCCTTCCAGATTCTTCGATACTCGAGATTCATATTTATGTATGAAGCAGAACATGGAATGTTGCCTTCATCACTAATAATGCTCTA
Source organism: Oceanodroma leucorhoa (assembly GCA_030449065.1). Lineage (NCBI taxonomy): Eukaryota > Metazoa > Chordata > Aves > Procellariiformes > Oceanodroma > Oceanodroma leucorhoa. The sequence continues at coordinate 4,948,168 of JASVER010000047.1, read as the reverse complement.
AGGATGTCCCAGTTTGGAATGTGAGGAAGCTGAAAAAAAACTTGAAATAGGATGTTATTAAATTCTTGGTTTGTACTGAATTTTATTTGCTTGATTTTGAGCTAGAGTTCTCCAAGATACTTAAGGGTTCTCGGAGATGATGGATCTTGATGTCAAACAGGTGTCTGGGAGCCACAATAAACATTACCCTAAGAACCTGCCAGTTCATCACTTGTGCTGGATCCAATTGCAAGACCTTGGCAGGCTGACAGACCAGAGTCCTGATGGCCCTCAGGCGTTTCCTGCCTGATGGCAAGACAGACATACAGACGTCTTCAAGTTAGAGATGTCAGCTATTCCATTCCACCTTGGAAGTGCTTTGGGGCAAGCACCATCTCTCTTGGAAAAAATCCAGTCTTTGGACTGGGGGTAAAATAAGAGTTTTTTTACACGACATGATACTCTTGATGAAATTTAATTGGGGATACCTGAAGGACAATTTAAATATTTGTCATAATTTTGTTCATGCCCTGTTTTGTTATTTGAGCTCATTATAACGGTCTTAAATTGTCAGCAGCCTAAACAAGTAGTTCTGTGTATTATGTGGTATTATTGACTCACAGGAAGGGAGCTTTAAGAGGGCAGACATCTTGTTTTACCTGTCAAGATTCTGGAAACTAATTTAAAGGACAGAACCTCCACCAGCCTAAAATGCGACAAGAAAAGTCAGCTAATAATGATTACAATTCAAATTGAATAGGAACATGGCTCCATGACGAAAATAAATTCTACTTACCACCTTATTGTAATTACTAGTCATCTGTGTATAGGCCTACTCTGGGATGTACACCATTTCTGCTTTGCAATTTGGAGGCTTTGGTCAGCAGTACCAAGATGCTGACCTGCCTCATACTATATGAAAAGCGTAATGGAAGAACATACTTCCTATGCCTCAGCATCCCCTCTGTCATGTAAATCAGGACTCTAATGAAGCACAAATTGAGCTTGTGTAAAGTGTATTTTAAGTTACCCAATTACTATAAAGAAATCCTTTTGCCTTTGAGCAATTGACTACATACAGATTCCACTGAGCTGGCTTCCAAGACCGTGMCTTATCTTGAGAGATTTTAAATTGTTTTCCCTGAAATGCACCATCAGCGTGACTTACAGTCCTCATGGTCTCTCTGAGCTTAGGGGTATTTTCCTCTCTCAGTGTTGATGTTTGTTGTAAGCTTGCACGTATGCCCACCTTCCCAGTAATAAAACTCCCATTGCTGTGGCTCTGAATGGCATAGGAAGCGTATAGGGGAGCTCCCTCGCTGTATTCATCAAGCCCTTCCATTGCTCCGGAGTAGACAAGTGGCTACACAGATCCTACTGAGTCTCAGTTGGCCCCAAGTACACCAAGGTTGTGATATGCTGGACAACATCACGCAGGCGCGTGAGGCCATGGGATCCAGCCAGTAGATGCAAGTCCTGAAGCTGCAGCCAGACCTGCACCTAGCTCAAGATCAGCTTACAGAGCCTATTTGAAAAATGGAACACAGCTGAGGTAAGAGGCGACGCGAGGGCCAGCAAATGTGAAAAAGGGTTCGGACAGTGGGTTTCCTGGCTCCTTCAGCCTTAAAACAGTTAAGGTATTAAATATCTCAGATACCTCCAAAAAATTTTCCACCAATTCACTCATTAATAAAAAGCAGCACATATCCAAGACACACCGCTAACATGGCAATTCAGTGCTTAAAGTCTAAGCCGTTGGCAAGCCAAAGGAAAAGAGGAGGATTGGCCGTGATCCCACCAGCCTGATGTACTTCTTGTTGGGTGGCCATGCTTACCAAGTGGTGCAACAGCACCCTGGGAAAAAAAAATCCCAAAGAGCTAGCAAGGTTGATGACAAATGACAAGAAGAACTGGATGACCTAAGAGGCACACTGGGACATGACAATGTAAGACTATACATACAAGTAGGCTCACATCTCTGAACAAACATTGAAGGCCTAGACCTCGAAACAGGGTGATACGACTGAAGCCTCACACGCAGTTGCCTTGGCTGGGAAAGCATTTCCACATAGCTCCTCCAAGCAACCTAAAAAGGGCTGCAGGGACATGCAATTGCTGTGCGCTCTGCCCTTTCTTTCCAGGATGAAGATGTGTCTTTCCAGTAAGGTATGCAGGACTACATACACTTGTACTTTGTACTTTTGCTACCTTTCACTATGACTTTCATTTTGAAAGATCACTTAATCCTGGAGCTCCTGTAAGATTACTGGAGCAAAAGCAGCAAGTGGTCAAATCTAGCTTCACACTTGCAATAGCAAGTATCAGGTAGTAACTTGACTTCCCTCCCCTTATAAAACAATGCTTCCTGCCTACAAAGGGCCAAAGATTCAAACCCCCAATCTTCATAACAAGGCCTGGTTAATTAGCATCCCTGTGCTAATAAATTACAGTTCCTCTGAGTCACCACTTCTTGGAGCACTGGTTTTACAGTGAGCTTTTCTATTTGTTGCAGTAGCTTCTGGGGAGAACTAGATTCTATGTGTTTAGACTTAGTGTTCTTTTCTGCCACATAGGTCTCAGTAGACTTGTCTCGTTTCTCAGATGGGCATGTCTGAGTACATCATTGTCCACTTTATTGGCAACTTCGACAAAGAACATGAATTAGTTTCAGAACCACTCCATCAACACCTTTTACAGAGATCCAAAAGAAAAAATCCTTCCCACTCTCATGAGGGATACTTCAAAGCAGCAGGCAAAACCCCATGATCCATGGGATGCTGATAATCCCCTCAGTGGTTTATAGGATCGTATTAAAAATACCAAATAATGTTTTCAATTTAAAGGGTAGTATGTGCAGAGATGATAGTCCATAAAATATTATGAAGATCAACTGTAATGCACTGAAAAGGCACCAAGCCTGTCAGAGTTCAAGGAGCGTCTGGATGATGCTTAGTCCTACGGTTTATAGGTAGTCCTGTAAGAAGCAGGGAGTTGGACTCAATGATCCTTATGGGTCCCTTCCAACTGGAGATATTCTATGATTCTATGAAAAAACAAATGAATCACTATTTTAACATGAATGCAGACGAAAACTAACCAGGAATGTGGAGAAGACTGAAATACTCCAATTCCCTGAACTGGACCATGGACTGTTATGCTCTCCTGCCTTAGAAACAGAATAAGGAGGTGGTAAGGGTTTGTCAGAGCTATGCAGGCAAGAAGTTTGTTTTTATACAAGTTCCCCCTTTTCACAGCAGCATCCCAAATATGGCCTCACAAGCACAGGATGGGTGAAGGCACTTGAGACCAAGATATATAAATCCGCTTCCAAGGATGACTCTCTCAAAGCTAGATGGGAAACAAATACATTGTAAGATTATAAACACAGATGCTCAAATTTCTAATGATCATATGACACTGCCTGAGAAACTGAAGAGAAAAAGCGTATAATTTCTAGCAGTGGCTTTCCTGGCCTTGGTGACTTCAGAGAGCCACCGAATGCCTGTCAAAAATGTAGGAGGTTCAGTGTCTTCAACAGAGGTAGTAAGAGATTTAGATACTTGCAGTGAAACGTCAGTGATGTTTTAAATTTGGCCACTGTCACTGACTGCCAAGATACTTGAGCCTCTTGCATGTTTCCAAGTCCCACATGGTACTACGGTCCGTATCACGTTTTGGTTACGGCATCAACCACGCTAAGAAGCACAAGAAACACGATGTTTCCTTCAGTATGCAGACTCGGTGCTGGATCGCTGGCAGTGCTGTGAGGGGTTGAGCTTTGGCAGGAACCATGAGAAGTAGGAAACTGCAGTACACAACTAGGACAGAAGTGGAAATCTCCTTGCAGAAAGGTCTTTGTGACAACTGACGTTAACTCCGATGAGGTCTTCCTGTCCAGCTTCCATGCTGGTGAGCTCTTGGATGGGAACCAAAAAGGAACTTCCCTACAAGTGTCTTGAGCTTCTGGCTCCAAATTTGACCTCCGATTTTTCCAGAAGGTTAATTTGCAGCTTGGCTATGCTATTTGTTTACTCTTGTGAAACAAAAGGACTTGCAATGAGAGAATTTCTATAGATAAGAGTCATCCAGGCCATGAAAATGTCCTGTTTGCTGGGACAGCCCTGTTACAAAAAGGAAGTGTTTAAACATCAGTGACTTTAAGACAAATATTCCTTAGTTCAAGAATACGCTGTTCTCTCAAAAATTTTAAAAGGTTACCACTGGACAGTAAGGAAAGAACACAGTCTCCAGGAGCTAACGTTTAAGAGTTCTTTGCATTTCATAGATCAGCAGATGGAAGCTCTGTCTCGAGCAGAAGGACAAGCGAGAAGAACAGAAGAGCAGCTTTGCCTTTTGTGTCCTGGGTACAAGACAAGGTTCGTGCACATCATACCACTGGCCTGATGATCTCCACATTACAGCCCAACACAGCTGTTCCTTTGTTTTGGGACAAACTGCATGAAGGAAAACTGAGGAGTGCTATGATACCTCCATCCCTAGAGGCACTGAAAACTCAAAGGCCATGAGGAACCTACGCTAAGTTGGCCCTGCTTTGAGGTAGAGGTCAGACCAGAGGACCTCCAGTGCTCCCTATCGGCCCATATTGTTCTACAATAGCTTCTCAATACAGCCTGCTGTATGTATAGCTAGTAACTACAAGTATAGAATGTATAAACTGTGGCTAGTAAATACTATAATACAGTACATTTCCTAAAATGTCAGGCTTAACAGGGCYCCAGGGGTTCACAGTAAATGAGGGCAAGCCAAGGAGAGAAAGTGCAACAGATCCAGCCCCAGCTCCTGACGGCCTGCCAAAACAGCTCCCTTGGAGTCTGCCCTTCCTCCACATGCAGCCCTCGCCTGGCTTCCTTTTGAGCAACCCTCGCCTTTCCCATATCTGCCGCAGTAGTTGCCTATATACTTAAATATTTCAATTAATTACCAGCTTCTCAAGTTCAGGAACTATTTTACCTTGCTCAAATAGTTTATTTAAAAATATATATATAATATTCTCCAATTCAGAAAAGGATAGAACTTCCCACAATGTAACATTTTTTTATATATATATAAAATATTTATGCATTCAGTGAATGGAAACAGTTTTACTGTATACATTTTTAATGTTGTACTCTATGCAAATCTGCATTACCTAAAAATATACCGTACTTCTGTAAATCAAAACAAGCAGGGAAAAAACACTGTAGCTGTGYGCTGGGTTATAATACCTAACAGAAATGATATGAAAGTTTTAGTTTTGAATTTAAGAACTCACAAACAATGTTTTACTTTGCGAGTGCATAAATAGAAGACTGAATACATTCTGGCTCTGTTAAGCTGAACTGTAGTAGAGGTTACAAAATGTAAATATATTTATTCATTTTCAGTATTTCAGTGTTTCCAAGTCCACCTTTCATGATAGTGTTAAATAAATCATGGTCCTATCCTTCCAAACATTTCAACACTCTTTAAAAAACAAAAACAAACAAACAAAATTTTAAAGTGAAATGTCCTCCTTCATTGAAGTGTTAGATCATATTTTAAATTACTGCACTCCCACACAATATTTTATATATATATATATATTTTAAATATATATATATATTTATATATATAAAGAGACCAAATAGGAGACTACATTTTTTACTGTCAATATGTTTAACTTCGCATACTGTAGTTGTATAAAACATGCATTTTCTGGGATAATTATGAACACATCATGAATGAGCCCACATAAATTATATTTTTTGTACAATTCCAAGTTAAAAAAAAAAGTCAGATTAAGTGCCTCTGAGGCCCCTTCTTCCCAGCTACCAGTTCTCAAAACACATTACTGAAATATTTATCTATGCCTACAGCTATGTGCTAGAGAACCAGATTTAAAATTTTAAAATACATCTACAGTATGTTTTACTTTTCTTAAAGGTTGTGACAGTCCTCGGATATTGTGTTGTGAAATGTAAAAATAGTCACAGAATCTTTTTTTTTTCCCAGAAATAAAAAACACATCTAGGAGAGTATGCAAAAACAAGGCAAAATGAAGTTTCATAGCACTTAATGAGGGTTAATATAAGTCAATAACTAATATTGAGGTTTGTAAAAAGGGCTGGATGAGCAGTTACATGTACAAGCAAATGGTCTAGTAATTCCAATGGTATCAGACACTGTTTCTGTAACCAACACTTCTCCACCCTTAAAACCAGTCGATATACATTCAAAATAGGCTGACATTGATATACTTACTAGGTGTAAAAATAGTGCACTATTTTTTCTGCCACAAAGCAAAATTGCATCCTAAGAGCTGGTAAACCTTCTTTTTTCCTTAAATAGGGAGAATGGGCAAAAAACTTGAAAAAAAATTAAATTAAGGCAATTAGACAGGTAAAACAGGACTGCCCGTGATGACGTAGCTGAAACTAGTATATACTTCAAACTTATACTAGCTGCTGAACACTGACATGCAGCTTTTGATAGACGTGTATGAATGATATAAACTTCAACATTATGGCTTTATACAAGTGCATAGTTGCAACTGCAATAAGTAACGGTATCTGATTAATAAGCATAAAAAAATAAAGTGGAAAGATTTTTAAAACCCTCTTGCAGTATTACAGTACAATATATATACACAGTATAATGGTCACTTCTTACAGATGCAGTCTATATCACTATGGTGGATCTTCCTCCTGTTCTTCTTGCAGACATGCTGGTGGCAACTTTACGAAAGCTGAAAAATCAGTTTCTTCCGTTTTAATATGCATTCCTCTCCATCCTTTTATGAAATGTAGTGTATGTGTCTTGCCAAGAAAGCTTTTGTGGAAGAGTTTAAAAGGTTACCTAACATATCCTTTTACTATTTACCAACCATTCCTCATTTGATCAGTCACTCAGGAGAATACAGGAAAACCCTCAGAGATTAGTAATTTATATTGCAGCAAAAATGTAAACCTCTGATATATATAGCACAATCTCTCAGGAAAATATATATTTTTAATATATTTTGGGATATGTTTCAGTCTTGCTGTAACGGGAAGAAAATTATCACCTTGAATTGTGTCTGCATTCACGGAAAGCAGTTAGCTGAAAAAGAAGCAGGAAGTTTGGTCAGTAAATGCAACAAATGTAGATCTGACAAAAATATACTTCCTCAAAGTCTTCATTTAAGATGGGCTCATCAGCATACTTGGGAGAAACGTCATTGCTCTGCATCAACAGCATCGTTACTTAAGTATAGCACATCCTTACGCATTATGATCCCAAATCAATTAAACCCCCTTGTAATATAGGAGGGTAAAGTACAATACGCACAATGTAATAGTCACTTCTAAAAGATTAGTGATTTGTAAGCTTTTAATACATAAAGATGCAGTATATTTAATTAACCTAATGCTTGTTACTGTAAACACTAAGCCAGTTAAATTCTACAAGAGCTGGTATCTCAGTTAACTGAGCACACAGCTGAGGTACAGCCCTAGTGCTGCTGTCATTGCCCATTCTTTTATAAGGCTGAGACACACCTTATATACCATTTAAAAGAATTCCTAGGAATTTATCATTTAGGGGTTTCTTCCTGTGTAAACATAACATTGCATCAACATGTAAAATGATTAAACATTGAGAACTATAAAATAGTTATCACTATTTCCAGTACATTCACACTGCATATTTAAGTAAGCCAGGGGACAAATTAGATCAATAAAACGGCCATATCTTTTCTAAAGCAGTCAAGGAAACCGTATCACAGAAGCTGCAAAGCCCATTTGTTTACGTAGTTTTCAAATGCATGGTTAGGTACCCAAAAAGCACAGCACTGCAAAGGAAAGCCAAGTCAAATTCACTTCATAACACAGGTAGAAAAGCAAAATGCAGAACTCYGGTGATTTCATGTCTGCTAGCCATAGACCAGTTAGTTTATGGTAAAAGCTTAAAAATGAAAAGTATCTGTAAATACCAATTCTGTTTCAGCTAAACATCCAACTGGTACAATCTCCCTTTTAGCCTTCAAAAATTATCTGCAAAGGTTAGCAGTATTAGCACTATAGATGAACAACTACTCTGACAACAGGAGATACTTTCTTTTCAGGCAGGCAGACATGAATTTTGAATAAAGATCTAAAATTAGAAAAATAAAAACACCAACAAAGGCAACAACATTGTTTTAATGAAAATGACTCCTCTAAAAATTCATCAACATCATGAACAGAATCTCATTTTTACTGTTTAAAATATTAAAATGAGATCTTGTATATTCTCTGCTTCGAGAAACAAAATCCAACATAGCATGCTGTATTCAAAGGCAAACAAATCCATTCCTCGCTATTTAGATTTACCCCTTATACTTCTTCAGAAATCAAAAACATCGTCATCATCATCATCACCATCAATATCATCAACATCATCAAATGACCAATCCCAGTCCTTAAATGCCAGATCAAGTAATCTGCAATAGGAGGGTTTGATGTTTAATGTGTGTCACGCTTCTATAAAAGACTTCAAAATTCCATTTGTAATCACTAAATCTGTTTAAATAAAAGACTGCGTTAAGGTAGGTGGGTTCCTTCCTTCACCTATCATGAAGATTCAGTTAGTGTTCATATAAGCCAGGTATACTGTATTCACTGGAAATTTATCTCACAAATAATTCAATTCTATAGAACACTTACCATATTGATTTCAGCAGAAAAGACCAACATGTACATTTCATAAAATTAGCTGCTTTCTGTTTTGCAGCTGTTCTTGTTGACTGAGGTGCAGTTTTATGCTCTCCTGCTATCCCTTTCCAGACAATATTGCAAGGCTAACAATTTTTCCAATAAAATCAAATAATTTTGATTGCTGAACAGAACATGAAATAAAATAGCGTCATCTGAATTTACAAATACAGTAAGATTTTACTATATCCCAAATACAGTGGGATTACACTGTACAGCTATCCTGTAGCTCATTACTTAAAGCTAAGCAATGCCAAAAAAGAGGATATATCAACTTGTTCTCTAGGCGTCGCTGCCTGCGCTCCTTCTATCGTCAATATAGAACAAAGAAAGCAAGCTAGGCAAACCTTGTCAGCAAATGAGTCATTTTACCTATTTTAGGCATTTATTTTGGGACGGGATGAATCATTGTCTAGAGGCGTTCATCTCTTTCTGTTGTTTTTGAAGGATCTTAGACAAATATCTGAAGTACTAACTTCTCAATTGCTGTAGCTACAAGAAATGAAACCCAGTCTAGTCATCTCTCCAGTGAGCTCAATGGATTTTAAATCAGGGTTATATGCCAACCATAGCAGGCAGAGATAGAAACCTTACCCTAACAGAGTGTTCAGTGTGTTTTAACTAAAACATGCTACAGTGTTTAATATAGTTAATCACATGCTTTAAGCAAAATGGGTTTCAGGTTTTTTTTGCGTTTTCAGGTTGTAAAGATTTTACACTTTTAAATGTGATCTATCCCTGAAAAGGCTCAATATTCATTTATTRTAAATGATGGCTATTGTAATTTCTAAAACACTTAAAGAATTTATTAGGGATTMAAATATTGATTGATTTTTTTCCAATTTGGAATTATCCTTTTGGCACAATCCAACTGAATGGATAAGCAGAAATTGTATGGTCCGTATCAAAAACTGGTTTGCCCTTTCTTAAATCATCACGAAGAACAACAGCCATGAAAATCCTGGAGAAACAATTACTGTGTGTGAAATCCCTAGCAGGGACAGCATTTATAGAACCATGCAGGTTGGAAGGGACCTCAGGAGGYCTCTAAGCCCAACCTCCTGCTCAAAGCAGGGTCAGCTACAAGGCCAACCCAGGCTAATCAAGGCTTTGTCCTGTAAGGTCTTGAAAGCCTCCAGGGATGGAGCCTGTCCAGCCTCACCAGCCTGCCTCCCTGCCCAGCTGTCTGCCTCRGCTTTTCCTTCTATCCAGTTGGAATCTCTCTTGGTTCAACCGAGCCCCTTGTCTCTCACCCTCCCACCATGCAGCACGGAAGAGCCTGGCTCCGTCTCCTCGACAGCCTCCCCACAGGCCGGGGCAGGCTGCTATGATCCCCCTCTGGAACTGTCCTTCATCCAGGTTGAACAAGCCCAGCTCCCTCAAGCCTCTGCTCTGGCCATCCTGATGGCCTCTGCTGGACTTTCCCCAGTTTGGCAATGTCTGGCTTGAATTTGGGGGCCCATCTCTTCCCTCAGAAGGGGATAATCTCTTCCCTCARTCGTCTGGCTGTGCTCCTCTTGGTGCAGTCCCAGAGCCTGCCTTGCTGCCAGGGCCCACTGCTGGCTCATCTCCAGCTTGTCCCCAGCCACTCAGTCCCCAGATTTAACTGGCAACTAGATCTTCATTCTTAATAAAGTTCGTAACAGAAAATTAATTATTCCATACAGTAAGCCTGTGCACAAAAGACTCATAGAGGCACCAGTCAGATATTAATTGGCCAGAGCAATTACAGTAATTTATAAGTATGTGGTTTCTAATTAAAAGTGTTTAAATCCATACAAATTTCCACTGGTTTGACAGACCTGCATTAGTAAGGTGATAGGTGAGATGACCTCACAGAACTACACTTTTCCATCTGTTAGGTACATTTGCAAAGCTAACTTGGAAAATTTAATAGCAGGAATAAAATGGTTGACACATAAAAATGTTCATCCTCCTCCTTTTCCCACCGTTACAAAATATACAGATAGAAAAAAAAAAAAAATCACTAAAGACTGATTTGGACTTGAGGAGGACCACAACTAAAAAGAAGGGTAAGAGTAAACACTGTGTTACGAAAACATTTTGTAAAAAACATCATGAAGATTGAAAGAAGGGTGTTATACAAGGAGAAAAATTATTTTATGAGCATGTAAGAACAGCTGTCGAAAAAGAATCAGAATTTAAAATATACTCTTTATATGTCAACAATAAGAGACAGAATAAAACTAATGAATTAGATTGTAAACACTATACAGAAGAAAAGCATTTTACTTGTCCCCCATGTTGTCATGAATGTTTCCTTGATTCATGCTTCAATCCATTCATTGATATTTTGGTTAGTTTTGCACAAAGAAACCCCTCAATAATCAGTCCCTATGTAGTAACTAAAAAACTTTTTCCTTCATGGTTATAATAAAAAATAAAATGCAAATTATGAGGTCTGACTTTCTTTTAAAGTATGTAAAGTAAATCACAAAAAATCAGACTGTCAGGAAATTAGGAGGGAAGTGAAATTAAGTTACTTTGAGTCCTTTCACTAYGCACTTCCACACATTAAAATACCAGTATTTTTTTAAGATCGAACAATTCATAGTGTAAGGCTGTTTTGGGATAACAGCAGCATCACAGTAAGAGCATGCTTACACYGCATTCCCCACCCAACCCAGTTTTCAACCAGCCAGCTTAGATACTGGTGGCAGTCTGGTCACAGAAACAAGGAGAGCAATACTGTCTAGCCACTGCCAAATTATCTCTCTGGGGAAAAATGTTAAGCCTTTGCTGAACTGCCCGTTGCTGCTGGCATACTGCAACAAACAAAACAAGTCAGACCAAGCTTTTCACAGGCTGTCAATAACTGGGGACTGATATAACCAAGTATTAGCTAGTACTCTAGGTGATGAAAAAGGCAAACTGAAAAAACCCAGAAATTCTGTACTGTGCAATCACATAAGCACTACCTGCAGAATGTTACCACTTCCACAATACAGTATAGGATTTTGTTCCTTAAAGCTGATCCAGTAACAGATTACTGGTTTTTGTATGGACATTTTTTTCCCAAATCAGAGGAACTTGATAAGACTATTGTTTTAGGAATCATGAGAGCTGAGCATGAGTCCTTCTAAGCTGAATGAGGAATTGAAACCAGTTCTCCCACCCTTTGGTAAGTACTCCAGCTACTTGACCAAATGGTGATCCCCACCTCCCATCTTCCTGCTCTCTTGGAAAAAGTGCAAGTGATGCTCAGACAGGTGCCTACCACTGCAGTAACGGGCTCCACGCTGTGGAACCCGCATGGGCAGAGACGCAAAAGTGAGATTCATCTGAACTAGCTTTTCACTGTAGATGTCCAAGAGCATGCTGTATGCTCCTTTTCTACACTAGGAGGACATGARTCCTGAAAACAACTCTTCCTAAATATCAACTGTAAATGGAGTCAGACATAGCTACACACATTTGGTCAGATGAAACACACTCCAACATACAAATCCGCAATCAGGTGTCTAACCTTAGAGCAGGGCAGGAATTCAAACACATGTCTTAAAACCAAGCAATTAAAAACAAAAGACATGTAGTCTTTTGCTACATGTAAGGCCTTCTAGACTGCTTTTTGAAGGCACCTAATTCTCTCTGAAGTTCATTAGAACCACAAGCACCTAACTTCATTGCTCAACTTCAAATCGGGTACAGTAGTGGCCATCTTGAAAATTGTTAAACCTTTTTTTCTTTTTTTCTTTTCTTTTTTAAAATCTTCACACCCCTCTCACTGACACTTTGCCTAGTTAAACCCCATTTTCCCTACCAGCTGCCAGTTCACAGGAACTATTAGGCTACATATGATGCTACAAGTTCTGCCTATTACACGTTAAGAGCAATAGGATACATTATCAGTATGGTAGGGTTAACTAACAGGTAATGCAAGGTCCTTTAAACAAGGGAGCAAACATAGTGGCTCTTCTTATAACTTAACTGAGGTTTATATAAGATGACATGCCAGATTGCATGTCAGTAGTCAACAACATCTGTGGTCAACTGTCCTTGTCAACATATTTATTGTATTAATTAACTGTAGTAAAATGTTTAAAACAATAAATAGCAGCTCTTGTGTCACCTTGGTTTGTTTGGAGGAAGCTGTCGACTTGGTCGTCTGATGGACTGGTTTGGCTGTACCTTCATGGAAGTTCTGGGAGAAGACCGAGCAAAGGGGTCTGGTGCTGGAGGCTTCTTGGGTATTTTTTTCACCAGTCGGCTCACCCATTTTTGCTGTTCTTCCGTAGAATTAGCTAACAGTAGTAGATTCTTTGCCGTTGAAATATCATAGTACACTGTAATAAGAATTGTTAAAATAAAAATGAATAGTTATTATTCTCAGCATGTCCCCACATCAAAAATTAGTTGTCAGATTACCATACTCTCACAGTCAACACAAAGGGAAATCAGCAGAGAAATCAAAAGCAAAGCGAACCAGATTTTGCCAAACTTTATGTTTCCTGGTTGCTGACAGTGCCTCCTCCTTACATTTAGAGGGTAACAGCTTAGTACTATGGAAGATACACACTCACATGGAAAAAAACAAGGAATGGGTGTGCCTGAGCCCAAGAAACTATGTAACCTGAGTCACAAGGAGTAAACTTCACTGAGCATCATCTATTTCATAACACGCACTAACACTATTGTTTCGTATAGCAATCCAGCACAACGCACGCTGAGCAGTCTTAGAACTGCCACGCTTTACTGCATGATGCTGGCAACACAGCAGGTATGTACGTATGTTGGCCACAGGCCATTAATTCAACAACAGTGAGCTGATCCTCATGTAGACACCCTTAGAAAGGTTCTGACTGCTACGTACTAATAAAAGAAAAACCTACCTGTTTATGTTTAGTTGGTGTCAGACCACTACTACAATCCTCTGATCTATTAGAAGGATTGTGACTCCAGTGACTATATGCATATTCAAATACCCGCTATTTACCTTTGCAAGGTGCTATAATCTCTTCTTTTTTATCCATGTGATCTTTGTGACATTTGATATGGCAACGGCGACATTCTAGAGCAGGAGGAGGTTTAAACATGTGCCACAGTGGCTTCATACAAGCTTCACAATTGGTTGGAAAGTGATAAAGAGTAGGTATAAACTCATGTCCTTTGTGACAAATGTAATTTGACTTCTCTCCCATGGGCTCCACGGGAAATTCCTGTTCCTTTTTGCTTTCTCCTTCATTAGCATATAAAATCTAAAATCAAAGCAAAATAATCTCAGTACTCCTATATGACAAACAAATTCAGAGTAATTAAGTAGAACGATTGAGGAAATATAATGGAATGGATTTTTTTCACGTTCTTTTTTTTTAGTGAATATTCCATTAGACAAAATTATGAAAGTATTTTTGACAATTTGTGAAATACCATCTTTGTTACACTAGAAACATTAATTTATTACTGAATACCTGGAATATCCTAGGAATTTCCTTGGAGTCTGCTCTGTACACATCAGTCTGAGTGACTGGTCGGACATGGAAGAGTTTGCTATAGAAAATTATTTCAATAAGGACAAAAATTAATGTTACCAAAATGATAAATTTAAATTGACGGATTAAGTTAGGATACAACATACCACATTAAGACTTAGAGCCATTAAAGATTTGTCAGTACAAATTACTAATCACTTGATTAAAGTCTTATCTTTCAATCCTGCACATGAACTTCCAAAAACCCTAAATAAAAAGAAGTCACAAGTATCCAGCTATATTGGCAAAAAAAATGATAGCACTGAAAAACCAACATCACGTGACTTTAACGATTGCTGGTAGCTTTCTAACACAATCCTCTCCCCATGCTCCAACCTCTGAATATCCACATTTTGTATTTATTAAGAGAATAAATCAATGAACTACACAACCCACCCGTAAGGACGTGTTGTAAGTGAAAATGTACAAACACTGAAAATTATAGCCTCTCCGCTACAGTTTTCTTAACATTTTTTGCTCCAACGTGTACATGAGGTAGGTCTAGCTGAGCTAGCGGAAGCAGTTCAGTTCCATCAGAGCTCAACAGAGCTACCTCTATCAGGCTGAGCACCGCACCACTGCGGCACCGCTGCCTACGATACTTAAGCGCCCAGCTCTGTAGTTCAAATTGCAAAAGGACGCCCCATTTGACGTTGCGCTCCCAGACTGGGCCTCAAAAGGCCTTTTGTCAAAGTCTTTCCAACAAAGTTCGCCTACAAATCAGAAGAAGGAATCTCACGTGACAATACTTACTCTATATCTAATACCATATAGGGATTAGATTGTTCTTTATCTTGTTCGCTGTCATAGAACAGGATCTTCTTACTGCTTACAATTACGTACTGTTAAGAGACAGAAAAGGATGAAATATACATTTTAATCAAGCTCTTCACAGATGTCACAGCGATTCCCACATATGTCACAGCAATATTTTTCTACATTTTATTAAATGGTAGCTAAATGGACAATAGTAGTACTGTATTCTAAGTCCATGATTCGCCAATAAATTCATTGCACAACAAACAAAATTCTGATTACATGATAAATCAATTTATGTTATCACATTAATTGATATTTAAACAGGTTTAAGTACCTATAAAGAGATAAAAATGAAAGGCTGGAAGAAAGTAAGATAAAAGCTTTTCATTTCTATTTTACTTGGACTGGTAGTGAGAGTAACTGTCATCTTATGATGCCTATTTTACATGTGCAGTTCACAACTAACAGGGATCATACTCACAAAGATCAGTTATACTTACCAGCATTGCTAGTAATTTTCATAAAAAAGCTAGTTACCTAGAAGACCTCCTACTTCCAGAATTTTGTCCAGAATGAACAGTTTCACTGAGCAGTAAGTGAACTGGTATGAAACTGTGTAGTTACTCTTTGGGCAAAGACCCATCAAAGAGGCTACTGAAAAGCAGTAAACGAGTGAAGGCTGCACAAGGCAGATGAGTAGTTGTTAGTTTTATCTCCTAAATAATTTGTCAAGCGCATCTGCTTCCAGACTCTGCTGAATTCCAGCTATGTAATACTGCTGGGAATGCTTATGGYTGAATGTACAAACGTTTGAAGATCATGAATGGCTGTTCTCACCTCTGGCTGGACAAAGAAGTGTCTTAACCTACTACAACTGTCTTAACCTGCTCCTCTCAGCCACAGCTATACCAGCTAAAATGTTTTATACATTTAAGTAATGAGAGAACATATATCAAAGAAAAATTGAAGTGTTGAAAACCTGCAGYAATTTTAAAATCCAGACTATACATGAAGCAAGATCATAAATCTGGGKTTTTTTTACCTTTTTAACCCATCCAAATTTTTTAGTGTTATTTCTAACAGGCAGTGATAGCCACCCTTCCAATCTTGATTCTGAAAAAAAGATATATATTAAAGAACACAAATATTCATAAAACATTATTTTTGAGACTACTGTGCATTTTAAAATAGTTATCGAAGATCAATAATAAAGCAACAGAGCAAACATGAAAACATGAACTATTTAACACTATAAGGTCTTGCAAAGTTTATCACAGTAAGTGTTCAGGAATAAATTAAATCGTGTATTCCTGAATACAGCCAATAACCAACAATGCAATCACAAAAAAGTAGTAGGCACGAGGAAGAAGGGGAAGAGCAAACTTGCAATTATAGCACACACATTCCCTTTAGTAATTTTTTCAAGACTTAAAATCCTTTTGTCTATCAACCTTTACCTTCTAAACAGCATCTGAAGATATTAGTACAGATCACACAACATCCGGTTCAAGACAAAAAAAGGCAAACTACCACCAGCAATAACCTATATCCTCTATATGTTGGGTAAAATTTCAGAAGTTTAGTATTCTAATTCGTATTTTTTGCTCTGTCAATTTTTCTTTTTTCTAATTCTGCCTAAATCTCCTAGGTTTTCTAATCAAGAATAGGTCATTTTTGGCTAATCCTTAGGCCTTGCCTAAATTCAACTGGCCTTTCACTCACTTGCAATATTTTGTATTACACTGGCACGTTAGTCAGATTGGATTTATCAACAGTATTAACAGCTCAGCTGTTGTTTGACACACACATTTCAGTAGTAACCAAAAGCTCACCAGGATCACCCTTTCCTAGAGTTTGGTAATACATAGTATTGCATAGCCCTTGACCCTATTTTTATAGCTGCACTTAATACAAGCATTTCTTTCCCCTATGTTTTATTAAGAGGAACTACTCAAGTGCAATAATATTTTCCTGATTAGTTTTCCACCCTAGCATATAACCTCTACTGCTGCTGAGAAACCTCCAAGTCAAAAATACTGAAGCTTTAAGTATTAACAAACACGAAACCAYGAAAGGAGCATAAACATGCCCCAAAATTGCAAAAGCTATTTTCTTTCTCATCAGAGGGCATTTGCAGGCTCCTGCCCATGTTTAACATAGCATAACAAATAGTTATTAGATATTCACAGAGTTCTCATTTTGTCTAGAGAGACTTGAAACAAGGTTTTTTATTCAGATATGCACTGCCTTCCAAGTTTATTGCTCTATAAGCACTGCTGTGGATGACACATTTTAATGTACATACCAAGTATATGAAGTAGTTCTATAATGTATATTTTGCCTCAAACCTGCCACTTTAAATTGTTCCTTTCAACTACACCTGATACAAAGGGTAGCAAGCATACTGCTGATGCAAAAAATCCTTTGCCACACCCAGGAAGCATGTGTAGTTTGTTAATGGTGTGAAAAAAATACGCATTGATATTTTTCCTATTTTTCTCTGTAATCTCTAATACTAATGCCTGAAATTGGACAAAATGAGTTTCAGGTTACACTTCTTCACTTCTGGTGTCCATTATATACTAAGAGATCAGAGAAAGGCCAGAATATTCCAAAATTTTCACAGTAGATGCTTATAAGCACTAGGAGGGAAAAAAMCAACAAAACACAACCAACATACCTCAAATCTGTTGTAATTATGTCAGAAAAAAGTCCTAGTTTAGGTATGATTTTTACTTTAGAACAAAACAAAGCCATGCAGGTAAGCCAACAACAGCTAACAAGGAAAAATTATGTATGTACTTAACAATTCTTTTATTAGAAGCCTCATAACAAAACCCAGAGAATGATGAGGAAAATAGGAAATGCATTATTATTTACTCTAGTTTGATGAAGTAATGTGAATATTCCAAAACAACTTTTGCCTTCAGTGGAAAGGTATTCACACTTTAAAGGAACCTCAGGTTAAATACAGAAATTTGAATGTAATTAAAAAACACCTCTGGCACTAACACTAAACAGAAGTTTTGTTCCACACAGTGTATGTGTAGTCATATAAAATGAATATAGAATTAGTAAAACAACCATCTAATTTCATTATATGCTTTATGTATCTGGGAAAATGAATAAATTTTGCTTGCCTTACAATACAAGAATCAAATAAAAGATTCAAAATAAGGCAAAACAATGTAATACCTAGAAGACTGAATTTCTCTGAGCACGTAATGTACATATAGATGGTGAGGAGTTAGATGTCTYCACACTTCACTTAAACACAAAGATTTGACTTTTTGGTATCCAGTATCTCAGGGTCATASAGACAGCTGCAGATACTGGATAGAGGCTACCTTGAAAACAAGGCTCATTTATTAAATACTTCAATAAAAACAGTGGTTTTATAAATGGCAGCAAGCATCTGTAAACATTTAGAGAAAACAAGCCAGTTATTTGTTCATGCAAACTTTTTCAAGTCTTTGATGGCAATGTTTACTGCCACTGCAGTGTTTACTGCCAGATTTGTGTTTTATTTTTTTTTAATAATGTATTAATAGTGTTAGTTTTGAAACAGAGAAAAGGACACAGTAAGAACAAAACCAAACAGTTCTCAGGGATGTCACCTGTGCTATCAACTTCTGTAGGGCTGTGGGAACAAGACAAAGGTTCTTCCTCTGAGTCAGAATCAGAATCGAGAAGCATGCGAGAACTGGAAGGCTTAGTGGCAATACTGACAGAGGTAGAAGAGTGCTGGTAGGTGAAAGACATGGATTCCATAGTGTGGGATTGAGTGATATGGACTAAACATAAAGCATAAAGGAGGAAAAAGGTAGAAAASAAGTCAAAATAGAATCTCTAAGAGAGTATTAGTTTTACATTTCAACACATAACACAGTAATTGCAAAGTAACCACCACAATAAAGTGGAAAAAATATTTAGTTTTAATGGGGTACAATAGAATTTTTTAAAGAAATTTCTTTAAATAAATGTAAGATGAAGTATGATTACAGACAGATTTAGTTAGTAAGTGGATAGTGATCACTATCAAAGCATTAATAAGATGGTAGAAACACCTGAAGATGAAAAGCCACAGAATCATCACAGCATTAATTTCATAATTCAGCTTCTATGGTAAAAGACTGATATAAAACCAATTAATACAGAAATATTAATAAAATTAGCATACCAGGGAATCCATCATCTGCTTCAGCATCTCCAGGTCCACTGCCTATGCTACTGTTGTCTAGACCAATGTGTAATGACTGTAGCTGTGAACGAAGCTGTTCAATGTCACTATCTTTGCTGTCCAGAGTCATCTGGAGTTCAATCCGTATCTGACTCTCTTCTGCTATTTGCTGTAAGGATAAATTAAAAAATTTCCTATTATCACAATACTCAGTTACTCAGAGAAAATGTAAGTAGAAAATTACACAGACTTTGCAGCCAATCTCAATATATATACTGCGTATTTCTTTTGATCATGGGAAATTCAGGAATAGAGACTGTATACACTACCATACAGCCTGTATCAATTCAGTAAGAATTACAGAAAATGCTATCAATGCTTATATTTGGCAAAAGGACCTTACTGCCTGCATTTCATTGATTTCCTTCTGATATTTGATCATCATTTGGGTTAACTTTTCTCGTTCAGACTTCAGTTCCATATGCAGTTTCCTATTTTCCTTTTCCTTCCGCCGTACATCAGTGTCAGCTCCACGTTTGACTGGACCCTTCCGATTCATGATCTCAGCCAATTTATTCACAGCCTTCCCATGGGGAAGAAAAAAAAATGACAAAAACCACACAAATAAATACACAGAGCTATATCGTGAAGAAATAAAGTCTTCTCTCCTATCCATGACCAGACACTTTTAATATAACTGTAAACTAAGATCCCTGCATATCTGGTACTATAAAGTTCCTTTAATTCAATGTACTACTCAAAATTGAAAAGAAGGTAATGATGCCATTTTCACTTTAAGCAAGCATTTGCTTTGAAGACTCCTACTCATTTAAATATTCTCTTCTGTTTCCATTAGGTAGCCCCAAAATGTATCTTTGGATTAAAATGCCACTTGTTCTAAAAAACAATCCAGATTAAAATCAGAAATATACTCTATTATGGAACTTACAGAGGAATATAAATCAAGATGGAAACCAGTAAAATATGAATTCATTTGACTGAAATGAAGATTTTTGCTGGTGGACTGCATCTGGATTAGGAGTTCCTCTATAATAAACCATGAGGATGCAGTTTCACTACATGGAAAGTGTACTTAGTAGAAGCAAAAAAAAAAAAAAAGAGATCAATATATTTTGTTTCAGGGGCAAAAAGGAATAAAGTATTAATGTTATATATATATAAAAAATGCTATCTATAGATAGTTTACCATGGAAAGTTTTCTATTAAAAATTATGTGATTCATGAACACTGTCTCTTCATTCATTTAGATACATTTGCTTACCTGGGTTTTCAGTGTTCTTTCATTCAACAACTGTTTCTCAAATTGTGCTTTAATATTTCCTACATTTGCTTCTTCTTCTTTTAGCTTTGTAACTTCTGTAGCAAGGTAATTAAAAAACAAAAATCTATGAAAGCTCATTACAAAAGAAAATAGTACTATTAACGAACAAAACTAGTATGAAATTAAATTACACTTGGTTCAGAGAATACATACGTTCTTGTACTTCCTTCAGTTTATTGTTTAGTTCTTCTTTCTCATTAGCAAGATTAGCCACATCACTAGTTAGTGTCCTATTTGCTTCCTCCAACTGCAAAACAAAAAATACACGTGACTATGTAACAAAACACATTTGGCATATGAAAGCGTTACAAGACAGAAAGAAATGCTTCAGAGTGAAACCAGGAAAAGGATAAGAGGACTAGCTGTAAGAGGGACAGGGGCACAGAAGAAAGAACTATCAGAGATATGCATGGAAGAAACATGGTAAGAGATTTTTTATTTCATTCATAGAAAATAAATATTTTTAAAATGTCAGATAGACTTGTATATCCCTTACCTCTAAGTATGCCAAATAACAATGGATAACTCAAACTGCAAATAAAACTTGAGCCCATGTAAACCGCTACCAAAATTATGATCCATATTACTCACAGAGGCTATGGTGGCATCTTTCTCAGTAAGTTCCTGTTTATGCCTAGCCATCATCTCTTTAATCTCCAGCTCTTTCATAATCTTCTCTTTTTCCAAATCAGAGTACTGTTCTTCTGCAATAGAACGTGCAAGTTGTTCCGAATCTGCTTTTGTCAAAGTAATCTCTAGCTGAGCAGCCAAGGAATCTCTGCAAATTATTGAGACATATTATTAACTCTATTAACTTAAAAAATGGGAGGTTATGGCCAGGATATATTAGTAGTACAAATAGTAAAATCCACCTCTCATCCTGTAACTCTTGTATCTTTTGCTGCATTTCTTTACAAAGTTTGGTCTTTTCCTCACATTCTTCTTTAAGTTCTCGAACTTGCGTCTTGTACAGAGTCTAGAATTTAAAGTTGGATAGAAAAGGATGTGACTTGCATATTCTAGCTTGAAGGTACACAAAAACTTACACAATATGACACTGCATGCAATTGTTTAATCACACACTCAATTAGAGTATAATTGTGCAATGCCTTCTCTAGATTTAACTAAACGTCATCATCATTCCCAAATATGTTTTGGTTATTTTACTTTTTTGTTCTTTGKKTTTTTTTTAACTTGGGTATTTGTGAATGGATAGATGTATGATATACATTTTATATGTTTGTAAACATATTGTTAAAGAGACTCTCAATGTGAATACCACTATTTGATAGAAAATCAGAAATATCAGAAACAAGGAAAATCAGTAATTTATTTTTTTTTACTATGTCAGAGTGAGGTAGGTAGACAGAATTTAGATTTTAACCATACAAATCCATTAAAACAACATGACAGTTAAAGAGCAAAAAGAAGTTTAGGAGGAAGGGGAAAAAAAGCTTAGAAAAGCATTTGAAATTCAAATTTTTGTGAAGTCATTACAAACCTAGAGCTCCAGAGGAAATTAAAGAAAAATTATATTGCTCTGTACACTCAAATGACTGTATACAGGTAAAGTGACAGACAACTGCAAGCGCAGTTAGTGCAGGGATTTCAAGACAGACTCTCTCTGGCCTATCCACYGCAGTCAACTGACCTCAACTCTCCCTTTCTCTCCTTTAATGTGTGAAAATTTTTGATCTACTAAAACTTCAGATAGCCCTTCTCCTCACTGACCTAAAGACCACAGTAAAATCTTAAGTTTCCTTTAATTCTGAAACAAGCCTTCTGGGTTCTACCTGCAGTGTGGCCTGGCTGTGCACTGTTAATATAAATTAACCTCCATATGCTAGTGATGATTTTTAAGTACAATAACTATTTATTCTGTTGTACCTTATCACAATAAAGCAAAAACTCCCAACAGATCTTGTATTGGGTTTGCGTGGCAAGGTTTTGGTAGTGGGGGGGGCTACAGGGGTGGCTTCTGTGAGAAGCTGCTAGAAGCTTCCCCCATGTTCGACAGAGCCAATGCCAGCTGGCTCCAAGATGGACCYGCCACTGGCCAARGCCGAGCCAGTCAGCGATGGTGGTAGCACCTCTGGGATAACATAGCTAAGAAGGGTGTGGAGGGGGGTAAACTGCCCAACAGCAGCTGGGAGAGAGGAGTGAGAATATGTGAGAGAAACAACCCTGCAGACACCAAGGTCAGAGAAGAAGGAGGGGGAGGAGGTGCTCCAGGCACCGGAGCAGAGATTCCCCTGCAGCCCATGGTGAAGGCCATGGTGAGGCAGGCTGTCCCCCTGCAGCCCATGGAGGTCAACAGTGGAGCAGATATCCACCTGCAGCCCGTGGACGACCCCATGCTGGAGCAGGTGGATGTGCCCGAAGGAGTCTGTGACCCCGTGGAGAGCCCGTGCTGGAGCAGGCTCCTGGCAGGACCTGTGGACCCGTGGAGAGAGGAGCCCACGCTGGAGCAGGTTTGCTGGCAGGACTTGTGACCCCGTGGGGGACCCACRCCGGAGCAGTCTGGTCCTGAAGGACAGCACCCTGTGGAAGGGACCCACGCTGGAGCAGTTTGTGAAGAACTGCAGCCCGTGGGAAGGACCCACGTTGGAGAATTTCGTGGAGGGCTGTCTCCCGTGGGAGGGACCCCACGCTGGAGCAGGWGAAGAGCGTGAGGAGTCCTCCCCCTGAGGAGGAAGGAGCGGCAGCGACGAAGTGTGATGAACTGACCGCAACCCCCATTCCCCAACCCCCTGCGCCGTTGGAGGGAGGAGGYAGAGAATTCGGGAGTGAAKTTGAGCCCGGGAAGAAAGGAGGAGTGGGGGAAGGGTGTTTTAAGATTTGATTTTATTTCTCATTATCCTACTCTGATTTGATTGGCAATAAATTAATCTCCCCAAGTCGAGTCTGTTTTGCCYGTGATGGTAATTGGTGAGTGATCTCCCTGTCCTTACCTCAACCCACAAGACTTTCATTATATTTTCTCTCCCYGTCCAGCTGAGGAGGGGAGTGAYAGAGTAGCTTTGGTGGGCAGCTGGCATCCATYCAGCCACCACAGATCTCTACCAAGGTTGGCTGTAATGCAAAAATTTCCTTCCAAGCCTTAAACACACATGTTTTGTCACACCACGTGATTCTGAGAACACAGCTCTTCTCTTCCATGCAGCATGGAAGAGATGCTGTATGCAAAAGGCTTGAAACATGCAGAAAATTATTCACACTGTGGAAAAATGAGCTGCTTGACTCCTCTCTCCCTCTAAACTGTGTTTGGGACTCCCTTCCAAAGCTGGGACATTTCTTAACATGAGCTCTTTCACACTGCTCAGTGATCAAGAACAAGGAGTGATGACAAGGCTGCAGACAAGACTGAAGACAGACACAAGAAAAAGGATTAGCTTTAGGTTAGAGATGTGAAATGCCTGACGGCTGAGGAGGAAGAAGAAAAGCTAACATTGTACTTAGTAAACAGATTAGTATAAAAATAAAGAAGCATAAAACATACTGAGAAATACTGCTCAGCTTCAAGTTGGTCTTGAAGCTCTTTCATTTGTCCATCTGCATCTTGACGTTCCCTAGAAAGGAATAACATACTTCAAAAGAAAAGATACGAAGATATTCCAAACCAGTAAATAGAAAAGACAGCATTCACACTCTTAGGGAATGGTCAGCAATTAAACCTGAGGCTTCCTCTGGGTACCAGCTCTCTTCCACCYGTACAGCTGAGAAAACTGCACTAAGAAGTCAGTTTAATACTGTTAACACACTAACTGCAACAGTGTCACATAGTTTATCTAGTAGGAGACAGTGATAAAGCAAACGGCCACCGACAGAATCTTATTTCCATGTAAAATGTCACTGATCTGACAGATCATTTTGGGTCTCTCGTTTGCTAGAGCTCAGTCTGTGAAAACATGTCTGTATTCTTTGACATGCATAATTTCTTGAATTCATCTGTTACTAAAACAATTCAGAAAGTCAATTAGTGAGTCCGTAACAAAGAACACTAATGTAGCAGAAAAGATTTCTGCCAGTGTTTCACTTTACACTGTCACACGTAGCCGCCTTCTAGGTGAGTAACTGCATCTTGCTGACAGAAAARATAAAGCACAAGGAGATAAACCATCAGATGTCATAAAGGAGCCAAGAACGAAATTCATCTGATATATGTGCTAAACTTGTCTTTTCATTCACGGGAATGTCCTTTATACAAAAAAACCCATATATATATATTTATTTATTTATTATCAGGTGCAAAGATTGCTTGTAAGACCTTGAAGAACTGCTGGGATTTAACACAACTCCTATTTGAAGGCCCAACAGATGTGTTTAAACATCTTTAGTACTGGATATTTCCAACTGTTACGCTTCACAGCTCTGTATTAGTATTCATTTCCAACTCTAATAAGCTCTCCTGGACTAATAATGCCAGTAACTTTCCTCTTCACTGAAGCCCTATGTAATTTTAAAAAAAAAGTACCTAGACTTTCTATTTAATAAGTGTTTCTCTGAAGTCCTCACACTCTTGTTTTCAAGCTGGGTTTTTTTTTTAAGATTTTCAGGATAACAAACATCTTTTACAACAAATTTATACACTGCTGAATCACTAGGGCAAATCTCAACTAGAGTCACTGTAAATTATTCTAAACAATTAAGTTTTGCACTGTAGAATAGCATATTCTGTGCAGCAAATTTTTAAAATTAATATTGCTCTCAGCTTTTGCCAAAAAATACTTACAAATCAGTAACATTATTAAAAAATATAAAGCAACTCTGCATACTTGCGGAGTTCGTTATTTTGTTTTTCCAGGCTTAATTTGATCTCCTGAAGATGGTTATTCTCCTGTTTTAACTGCTTCTCTGACATTTTCAAGGTGTTGACCTGTTGCGTTTGCATCTTGAGGTCATTCTGAGTGAGACAGCGCTTTTGTGTTTCTTGCTCTATTTTTAATGTCAGGTTTTTTACCTGAAAAATAAACAGAAACCTGTGAATTTTATGGACCTACACAGGAAAGCAACATTTAAACAGTGTCTCTTTTTGACTTCCTCTACACTTTTGTACAACACACTCACATCTTTTGATACGTCAAAACTGTTTCCTGAATAAAGGCATTAGCACACAATAAATAAGCTAGCGTTTCCCTGTCAATCTCACAGCATTTTACATTCCAGAAGAAAAACTTTTTAAGATGAATAATGCGTAAAGCAGACTTTTTAAAGCTCCAAATACAGAGAATGAAAAAGTTGCTGCCATTTTCATTCACAAACATTCCTAAATATAGCTATAACAGGGAAAATATTACAACACTGAAAACCAGGTTCCATTCAAGACTCGTTTTGTCATTGTTCCTTACATCTTCATTTAGTATATCCTTTTGCCTAAGGAGCTCATTGATTTTCTGTTGTGATTGCTTGAGATCACAGTCCAACATGGAGCGCTGCTTTTCAGCTTCTAACAACCGATTTTCTACTTTTTGCTTTAAAGCTCTCTCTTCCAAAAGTTTCTTCTCCATTTCTGTGAAGCAAGAGATTTAAGACGTCAGTCAGTGCAAACCAGGGGATTTTGGAGGGCGAGGGAAGGCGGAGGTCTATCCTATATTAACAATAAGCAACATGTTTAACCTTTTAACACTGAAGAGAAAGATTGCTGAAGAGTGGTTCATTAAAATTTTCACAGCAAACCCACTCCCAGAGGATGCTTTTGCAAGCATTCCTGACTGATAGCTATTTCCTGCTTTTGAGTTTCAAGATAACTTCCAGTTTATCTACAACACAGATATCTGAGATGGATAAAAAGGGTGGATTTTTAAAAATAATCCATCTAAATCTACTGAAGTGTTGCTTTGACTATGATAATTTGAAATRATTCAAAGAGTTGAAGCTGTTCGGGAACCTGATATGCCAAGTGATTCAGCCATTATTACTGAATCATTTGTGCTTCTTTTGAACATCTGGAAGGACAGGATCTGCAGGTAGCTTTTTAAGTAGCTGCAATAAACATAAGCCATTTAATTCAAAAGTAAGAGCCATCCTCGGGAACTGTTCGGTAATTATCCCYCTCTCCTGAGAGTTTTCAATTGTCATGAGATGCACCAGACTCATGACTATGGAAGCCTAGCAAAAGCTTTGCTATTTCTAACTCTATCTGGTCTACATATTTAAATTGTTAAGTTGCTGACATGTATTTTATTTAGGAAGACACAAAAAGGTATGAGTACACTGAGTAAGAACACAGATAAGCCCTTAACAAAAATGTTTCAAGCAGTTTTAGTAATGTAAATTTAAGAAAAATTAATTCAGAATACACTAGCACAGGAAATGAATTAGTGGTGTGTGCAATGGAGAACCCGTTTTACTCTGAGACTAAAACTGTGTTTTTAACCTAGCAAAGCAGGGACAAAGGGACTACGACCGATTTTTACGACACTAATTATATTTAAAAAGAACAGGGGAATCAAGGAAAAAAGCCTACAGTTAGGCYACCACTAGCATTAAAAGATTATGTTATCTACTTTGTATAATTTAGACCTAAGTCCAACTGTGATGTCAAATACATACCTTTCATGGCTTCAGATTTTGCTTCCTCTATAGACTCATAGATCTTATTTTTGTCTGCTAATCGTGCTTTTGTGGCTTTATGTTCAGCTTCTTCTTGTTCAAGGTTCTGCTGCATAACTTTGAATTTATATGTCATATCTATTTCCATGTTGCTCTTTTCCTGTTAAAGAGAAATTACATTGAAATAAAACATCAAATACATCAGGTTAAAGAAAAAATTTCGGACAACAGAATTATGCTGCTTGGAAGTATGCTAAGAGTAGAAGAGAACTCATTTCTACAAATGTTTTTCTATGGATGGCAAAGTGCTCCAAAAATGCACAACATCCCCGGTTGCAAACAATTGTATAATTACTGCCYTAACAACCAACATTCTGTAATAAAAGTGGCTCAAAGATTAAGTTTACTGAAGAATTTTCAACACTTTGTTTCAATGACAAATTTGTGAAAAAAATATTAGCAGAAGCTTTTTTATTTTTGGTAATATTGAGAGTTTAAAAAAAAAAACAGGTGAAATTAAATGTTACTTATGCACTGTTAAGCTACATACTGGAGTACATGTACTTGAGAAGTATAATGTATTATGATCTTAAGGGAAATGCTGTCTTCTTTTCGCCACTTCTCATATTGCAAAGACAATAAACAAAAAAATTAAATAAAAAGAATGAACACTGAAAACAAAGCTTATTTTTTGCATAGATTTTGTCTCCATGTCTCAAGTAATAAAAGCGCAAATTTAAAAATTCCATAAGAATGTAACAATGTTCACTTAGAAGTGCTGTTACCTTTTCTAAATCTGTAAGTTTTTCCTGCAATTGTCTCTTCTCCATTTCCAGTTTGGCTAATGCACTCTTTCCATTTTTTACTTCTTCTTCCAGGCTAGATACTCGACCTAAAAATGACCAAAAYATCAATGAGGCTGGGCAGTGTGCGGAAAAAGAATGTACTGTATCTACTTAGAGATAAACATTTTCAGATATAACAGCTTCTAATTCTGTTTATTAAGAACATCTCCCTTCAGGGCGATTTTAAAAGTTATCAATAACATTTTATAAATGTTATCACATATTTTCTCTTAAATGTGTGTCCACACTTACAGAACATTGTATAGAACAGCACACTAATGTAGTCACAATGTGAAGCTCAAATAACATAATCAAAACCTATTTTTATTTCCAAAATGAGAAGCAAGCTTAACTTCAGAACACTTGCGGGAATACCTTGTAAATCACTGATAATCTCTGATCCATGACTTCGATCTCTCCTTTCTGATTCTAGAGCTGACTGAAGATTGAGAAAGTCCTTCTCCAGTTTGAGTTTAGCATTCTCTAGCAGGCAGTTCTTATCTTGTAGCTCTCGATTATTAGCTTCCAGCTGCTGGATTTGCTTTGTGCTTTCTGTCTGGTTCTTCCTTAACCTGGCTGCGGTATCAGACTCTGATCGCACCAAAGAATTGGCTTCATCCAACTAAGGATTGAGCAAAACATACTTCAAAAACAAATAAAATAAAACATCTACCACTTCTACTACAGAATAGTAGATATTATGGATTAAAGAAATAAAAAGGAATGTATTCTAAGATTACTTCTGAACACCAAAACAGGACAAGAAAGAACAGCTTTTAAAACTCCATTACACATTTCAACTTCCTCCACTACTAGTAAATCTGTAGTTCAAACAGTTATTATTTTAAAATATACACATATAAAGTTGGCATGCCTGTCTTTGTAGTTGATTGATTTTCTCATTGGATATTTGAGAGTTCTGATTCCTCTTTTTTAAATCTTCAAGCTGGTCTTTCAAACTGTTAACTATAACAAAAAAAAATGAACATTGTTAATCACTGTCATGAAAAAGCTTTAATTTGAGCTATAATTCATTTATTTTATCTTTTAAAAACCCAGATCAAAACAGAACCCTTCAAGCATGGTTGAACATACCCTCATTTTCCAAATTGCGTTTCTTATCTGCTTCATGTTCTGCTTTTCTCTGGTATTCTGTATTCTTATGCTGAAGAAGAGCCTTCTCTCTTTCTAACTGTCTGACTGCAGACTCTACATTCTTCCTTGAAGTTATCTGGATATATTTTTTA
The DNA here is from genome assembly GCA_030449065.1 of Oceanodroma leucorhoa. Classification (NCBI taxonomy): domain Eukaryota; kingdom Metazoa; phylum Chordata; class Aves; order Procellariiformes; genus Oceanodroma; species Oceanodroma leucorhoa. Next base: position 4,919,067 of record JASVER010000047.1, on the reverse strand, counting down.
AAAAACACCACTAATTACATACAGAAGAATGGTATTCTTTAAATGATAAAAAGACAGCTCATGCACTCAGTTTAGTTTGTAATGGAGAAAGACACAGTCCATTTGCCTGCCGCAAACACAGCGTATCGAACACACGGTCAAATCCAGCCCAGGATGACTATGGCCAGGAGCTTTAAAATTTAAAAACTGTTTGATCATTTGGATTTGATGAATCTGGTAAACCAACCTAGCAGCGACTCAGGAAGCACAGAAACATACATCTACTGTAAGGTCTCAACATGCACCTGGATGAGCAATACATTAAGTTGTACACATCCACTAGATACGACAAATTTGTAGTAGCACTGAGGTGCAAAGCTGGGCAAGAAAGAGGGTCCTTTTACTGACACTGTTTGAACAGTGCAAAAAATGGTCTTCCTCTTCTAGCAACATTAGTCTCACATCTTCAGTTATTAGAATTGTATATGGATTATTCATATTACACTGTCCTCCAAATTAAAAACATGGTAAAAAACAGATTCTGGAAACAAATGTGTAGTTGTAGTATGGAAATCACAAGGAAAATATTTTCGCAGTGATAACAATTTCAGGCTTGTGAATATCAAGACATCAACTGGTATTACTTGCTATAAATACGCAGCTACTCAAAAGTAATTTGCTGTTTCCTAASGAAAAAAGCCACACACAGATGTTAAAGTTCTAATTCCAATAAGAAATAACTACGGACTTACCTCTTCATCTAGCTCTTTCACTATCTTCTCTAAACGAGTATTAGTAGACCTGAAGAAATTTGAAAAATATTTTTAAACCCTGCTGATTATGCACAGATTAGAATGTCTGGATGTGTCTGATTAATTTTATGTAAGATACTCTATTTTCAGCAATCAGAAACTTTAAGGTCTGGGGAAATCACTCTATTAAACAATAGAGAGATTCTTATGGAGAGTTAAGGCAAAAAACCCCAAACCAGTAGTCACAGGAATAGCAAGAATTAAGCCAGCAATTTACAGTGAGGTCTGCTTGCAGGGTCGGGAATCCCCAAAGTGGATTAAAACGCTTTTAAGCATTCAAAAACAAAAGGTGTAATAAAACTTCTTTATAAACATACCAAACATGTCAAAACAGTCTCACCTGTACTTCTGTTCTAGTTCATCTTTGGCTTGTAATTCGTTACTGAGCTGTTCTTCTAGCTTGCTTAGTTTTTTCTGAAACTGTGTAAAATGTCAAAAAAGCATGGCCCACATATAAMATTGCTATCGCATAAAACAAGTGTAATTCAATTAAATAACAAAAAAAGGGAAAGCGAGGAAAATTAATTCAACCTTCCACTGTATTATTTTAAAACCATCACCAGAAGGTTACATCTTTACAAGGTATTAATCCTGATGATTTTAAAGATACAGATCCACAGTAACAAAATTTGCTGCAGGCTACATTACATYTAACCATCAGAAAATTACGTGCACAGATTGTGAGTCATAAAATTTCTACAGGCAAAGAATATTGTTACTGGCCCTTTGCTGTAATCTTTCTCTGTAGACACTTTCCACTGGAGCAGAATTTTTGGGAGTCTTTCCTAAATAAAATTAAAAACTAAAAAGGGGGCCACATGACCAAATTGGACAATATTCAGAGAATATTACTCAGCATGCTCAATGACCTCACATAAAGAAGAATTTCTTAGTCTATCACATACAGAAGCTACCAAACACTTTTCACATTTGGGATTGCTTTGTTTTCCTTACTAAAATATTAAGAAGAAATTGTGAGTCACATACCCCAATATTCCTGAAATAAATTATAAATAATAAATTTTGGAATCATCTCATGTCTTCAGGCTTTCAAATGCACTTATTTTCCTCCCTTCCTGCTCCTCCTCTACCCTCCAAATATAAAATGTAAAAATGTGGTTTTMTGAAACACTTTATAATTGTTACAATTAGAAGATTCCCAGAACAGGGACACTGAGAAGGACATCAAGATTGGAGATTCATTGCTTGAGAAAATACAAATGAAAAAAGTTGTCAGAAGTGAAATGCAAAATTTTACCAACTAYGTTTACTATCACAACGTAAAGAAAATATCATGAATGTGACACTCTGTATTTTAAACAGCAGTAGCATTTCTTTTTTAAAGGGAAACTCTAAAACTATAAATCTATTCAGCAATGTCTAAAATTATTCATCTATTCAGCAATGACAGGAAGGAATGAAGTGGAGTCTAATAAACATTTGCATTTAAATTTATGCTGGTCAACACATAATGCATTTCCTTCACTTATTTTTTAAGCTTTGAAAAGGATTTGTAAGTTTTAAGAAATGTTAACAATTGAATAATACAAATGTTTAAGTAACATAATGAAGTAACTACATGAAAATTCCATAGGATTCTCCTGTCATGTGCAAATTGTCTATCTTCAAAAGCTGGATAAACATGCTCCATACACTCAGTTCAACTGAGAGYATGATTTAAACACTCCTTTATCACTGTAAGTGACAATTTACTTTTCCAAACTCTGAATAGATCAGTCAYGAATCACTCAGGCAAGTGTGGAGTCAAAATTCACAATCCTCCCAGGAGTGATGCTGTTTGTGGCAAACAGAGCCTGAAACGTTTGTTTCCCAAACAAATTCTAGATGCCAAAAGAATTAAGAGAAAAATATATATTCATTCATCTTTATACTATAGTACCYTAATGCTTCAGTAAAACTGTCTCAAAATACAACTGATTTACTGTTAATTTGGTGAATAAACGTTTAAGATATTTTAYATTCACACAAATTATGTAGGAATTTTCCTTTCGTAATTCAAATAATATACTTGCCTCCCTGCTGTCCTGTAAAYAGAAAATATCGTTTTTACTGAGGACCATTAAAAGACAAAAAGCCCCCCACAAAATTTCTTGAAAACTTATTTTAGACTTTGTCTTTTCTTAACAGACTTAACAAAATTAGTTAATCATACCACTAATACTTAAGAAAAAAGGCACTAACCTCATTTTTACTAGATTGCATGGATTCATTTTCTCTGCAAGACTGAGAGGAGTCACTTAGCAACCTGTCAAAAACAAAAACAAATCCCTCCAGCTCTTATTCAAGTTTTCAACAACTCTGGCAACCTTGCCAATCAACTCATTTTAATCAATTCTCTCAAGTCTTAATTTGTCCTACACTATTCTCAGAATGAAGCTTGTTTTATTTCAGTGTGARTGCATCTTTCTGATTTGAATATTTTCTTATGTGAAGTATAACATGTTTTCAAATCCATAGCAGCTTATAATTTTTAATTAATACAAATTTTTCTTAATTATTCAAGTTGAGTCCTAGCAAGCTATTATCTTGTGTAAACTTTTTTCTAAAGCTACTAATAAAAAGCCATTTTAGAACTAAATTACGAATCTATCAGTATTTTAACCCTAAAAGATTTTYTTAAGAGACTATATAATTTTGTGCATATAAAAATACTGTGTTTCATCAGAGTTATCAAAATAACCAAAATAGTAGCAAATTATATATTCTMCTTAAACTCTGCATTTTGTATCTTCACAGTTGGACATATATGAATATAATGCAATGAATAAATTATGTATCTAGAGTGAAAAAAAGGATAGGATATAAGAAAAATCTGTATTTCTAAAAATGCATATTAAAGTATCACATACAAATTGTCTCTATAGTAGGTAAATCCTATAAAAGGCAGCTGGTTTCCCACGAAGGCTTTGGGGATTGGAAAGGTTTCCACGTCTCCCTTGTCGTCCTCAATGTCATCAAAATTACTGCTATCTATATCACTGCTAAGCTCAGGAACAACAGGAGCAGCAGCTATAAAAAAGGGAGAAAAGATCAACTTCACTCCAAGATTCAGCCACTTGCTAYATACTGGTATCTCTGTAACGTTAAAAAGCCTGTAATATAAGTTGTCCTGCTAATTAAATGTGTATTAACCATGCTGCAGATCTGTAAACATTACGGTAAACATTTTTTTCTAGAGAAAACTATTTTTACATTAGTTGCCTAATGCATAGAATATCTAATGCTCWAAATGTATTTGCTAAGGTAATCACGTTTGAGAAGAGAACTCTAAATACAATCATCATTTTAGGAAACTTTCGTAAATACATGACTTTAGAAGTTACGATCAAGCTCATGATCTGAACTGACATACTTTGKTTTTTTGCCTAAATCTATCAAGTTCACAATGCCTTAAATGAAAAGCAGTAAAACTGACAAGACCGCTGTCAAACTGCTATCTTAACTACACGTTAAAAAAAACCAAAACACACAATAAAAAAACCCCAAACAAAACAAAAAAAGCCACAAAGAAACAGAACCTAACATGCATTCTTTTTAGTTAGAATTCTAAAACATCCAGTTCTGTTGTTCAAAACAGAAATCTATATATTAAAAGCTTGATAAAGGTGAGGATAATTCCAGTAGGAAAAACATGTATTTAGTAACCCTTACTGATAAGAGTTTTTATAATACAAATAATAAATATGGAAGTTTAAGCAAGATTCTTGATAGATAGAAAATACTTACTTAATTTATACAGCCTAAAGTTTTTTTTCATTTCTACTATTGCAAATACTGAATAAAATAGAACTTTTAAGCTAATTTACTTACTCTCTCTAATGTTGTCCCAGTTCCACTGATCACTCTTGAAGAAAGGGTGATGCTTTATTTCTTCTACCCCATTTCTCCCAAGTCGCACATCCCTAAACATAGCAATTAAGCCAAATTCACATTAGGAAAAGCAGCACTTGTTTTTTGTTATTTAAATTCTGACTTGCTCATAAGCAGCAAAGAAACTTTCAGTAAAGATTGTCTGTGTTAACCTCACTAATGATCTAATGAAAAAAAATGTAAAAAACACCAACCACTGATCTGYAGTTTCTTATATAAAATGTACTCTGTTTCTTAGCATGCACTCTCCCTGCGACTGCTAAAATGTCCAGAATTTGGAGTCTGCCACGTGGGGAGTAAAGCAAGAAAGAGAGCACTGAGGCAAAAACTAAGAAAAAACTAAAAACACAAACAAAAACCCAACACCCTCGGGGGAAAAAAAACTGCASAAGTCCTGTGTCTGCCAAACCACATGACAAACCTTAAGACGCAAGTGAAGGAAGGTCTAACTTACTGCACAGAACAGTTATTCAAAGCTGGACTGAAATAAATATTTTAAGAATTCCATCCTCTGCCCCATAACTAACCCTGACACATCTTTTGCTGATATTTCCAGTGAAGTATATCTTAAGTGCAACAAGAAACTTTTAGTCTGACCAGAAGAAGTCTCTCTTAAAACTACAAGAACAGGACATAAAAACAATGCATGTAACAGAACTAATAAATCATAGGGTCRATGCTTATTCCTCTTTAAGTGCTTCAGCAGTGATCACGCATACGGAAAGAAGGCATCTGTTTCAAATAAATCGCTCAAGCACTGTACTAAATATAAACAGGAAGACGGACACACGTAGTGGAAGTACACCTCGCCACATTTACATTAATAAATTCTACTCATATTTTCTCTCTACYCTTCAGCTACTAAGGGTGAAAAACGCTGTTAAAGCACATCCTTCCTGAGTAACCGCGACCTTGCTCAACAAAGCAAACAACCTCTCTCTGAATACAAAAACTAATCCTCTTAATCCCTCATTCTATAAAGGCTAGATGCTCTGCTGTAGCCAAGTTCAGGTGACCACAGAAAGCATAAGAAGGCATCATCGATCCACAGTTAACTATGGACCTACAGCATTCTTCTTTTAAATCAGAGAAATTGAAGATGATCTCTGCTGTCTGGAACTAAAGAAAATGTAAGTGTTCAGGTCAAGAACAAGCTTACACAGCTTAATATCAATAAACAGCTCAGTTCCACAAAGGGAGACCTCTAGGATCTATTTATAGCAAAAACACTATYCTTGCTGGTTTGTTAGCTATATTTGTCAATTAATACGACAAAGCAAATGAAAAAAGGTTCAAACATTCTAAGAAAGCTTAAACAAACTCAGTAAATACATGTTTATTTTTTAAAAAGTATTTACCCTCATTTTTTTAAGTAACATCCRCTTAGACATTGAGCACAACAATTTGGTCCCTGCCTTGGAGCTCACAAATTATTTTCAGCCTTACAGGTTTGTTACTGTATTATACACTGCAATTGGAAGGATTTGTCTGGCACAAACTGTGTTGTTAACACGAGCTGTCAGAACTGCTCATAGAAATAAAATACAATACCTGGAAAAAACACCCCAATAGAAAAACTAGAGAGCAGGAGATTTTGCAGAAGAGATTTGAACAGAGATTAGGAGAAATAATGGAAGGAATTAAGTTTTACACTGTACATGTGCTAATACCATCCAAAATAAAAACAGTACCAGAATAATACATGCACTTACCTATCAGTTAAAAAGGCACAGATAAGGTTCTTTGCATGCTTAGAGATTTCCACATCATCCGGGAAATGTAATGAGTTCTTATGATCCATAATTTTACTGTATGTTCCTACTAGTGAGTCTGCATAAAAAGGAGTATCGCCTGAARATAAAATAGTAAATTGACTGTGATTTTGAGTCATGTTCAAGTCATGTAAGTTGAAAAAGACAAAAGATATAAAGAGAAGTCTACAAGCAGTTTTACCTARGAGTCTTTTATTRAAAAAAAGAAAAAAATTKGAATGTAGGGTACAAAATAATGTATACTATTAAATATATTCCTTCCCCAAAATGCCTGTGTTACAAAACTAAACTGTTTTCCATCCTGCATATCACTACCAAAATTTTGCTTGGTGAATTACATCTTTTGTTCTACGTGAAGACTATCACTGTGTTCTCTAATTTACATGATGGCTGACACCCACATMAATCCCCATCTTTAAGAGCTACCATGGGTATAACAGACCGAAACTCATTAAGGATTTGCTAACACACATTTGTTGGAGGGAACCCACCAAAGACCACTTCGGAAGCATGCAGATCTACTCTGCCTACCCCTGGAGCTGCCTAAGGCAAGTCAGCTCTGAGCAGGAGCCTTCACAGTGTGTTACTGCACTGCAAAACCCATATTAATAAATCTTGYTGACTGATCAATTATATTAGCTTGGGTGCCCATATTAACAGGGGCAGGTGGCTTCTAAGATCATAGACCTTTCTCACCCAAAGGTTTGCAGCATAGGCTTTAGCTGAAGCTAGTTTCTTTGCAAATGTCCTTAAGAAATGTAAAATTGGGACAACTGAAAAGAATCAGTATCGATGAAGTTATTTGACATTCAAGTTAACTGACACCATTCTGAATATACAAATAGTTCGGGTCAGTAATCAAGAGGCTGCAACTTTTGCATAAATCCTTTCTCACAACTAATCCATAGGTTTAATAGAGAAGTTGAACAATAAATCGCGTGAGCTAGGCTCTTTCCTCCGTCCTGGTGTGCTGCATGCAGACGGGGATCACCCAGCAGGGCAGYCAGCATGCTGACTGCATGCTTCCAACAAGGTACTAAAAATTTCAAAAGCTGGGTATATGAAAAAAAAGTACAAACAGACCAATGGACAAAAACCATTTGGCTTTCAAAAGGAATATAAATGCAACAATCCTGCCTTTAGCCTCTCTCCGTCATTTTATGGCRAAATAAGAAATAAGTACAGACCAGCTTGAATTAAACTTCCAGACTTCTAGTAAATTCATTAGGTTGCCATACCAGTACATTGAAGGGGGGAATCGCTGTGATCAACTGATTCCACAGGTATTTGCTGCTGCCTCCCTTTTTCCAAATCTTCCCCTTCTCAGTGGTCTTTGGTCTCAGAAACAGCTTTGATTTAGGTCACACCTCAAAACTACCTGAAGTCACTGAACTAAAGTAGTGTTAGGATTCATCCTCTGACCAGCATTTTAGCTTTTAGTTAAGGGCACAATAAAAAGTAGTACTGTTTTCATTAGCACTGTGTCTTTACTAAAACCAGAATGTCAGAACACTTTCTGTGCTTTCTTCAGAGCGTAAATTTTTAGAAGACCATACCASAAACCAATATGTAATACAAACAAAAATAGATACTTTCTACCAATGTGTGGGATATGGAGAAACTAAGAAAGATTATCAGGAGAAAACCAAGTGTGAAAGTCCACAAAGGCTTTTAAAAATAATTGTTGTTAATGGGATCTTGAAACTGGTAAAGCTATTTAAGAATGGAAATGATAATGCTAATGTTGTTTTATGTTACATGTTGTTGAGGATAAAAAAAGAAGAAATTCTCAATAGTCAAAATACCATAGGATAATAACGGGATAAGGATTTCATCAAAGGTCAGAGTTAGACCATATCAAATACTCCAAACCAGTTTATCAGTGCCTGCCTCTTAACAATATGTTTGTGGGTGTAAAAGATCTGTCTTGAAAAGTCTCACTATTCCCAGTTCAAATACAAGGACCAGACAAGCTATACCATTATCAGAGAGAAGCTGCACGTTTTTCTAGACACTTTGTCAAATTAAATACTGTGTTTGTAAACAAAGTCATTGAAGGAAACGATGTTGCACTGTCAGACAGGAAATCCAACTGAGATTGGATATATGATGACTGGACAACAACAAATAAACAAAAAAATTACAGGGCATAACTAGGTCCTGCAATTGTAATMATCAGTATAAAAGTGAAGCAGGTTTTAACATTTCAAGACGACTGCACAGATAGAAAATGACATATCCATTTCAGAGGAAGAAAGAGGCTCATATTTAAAAAAAAAAATAGCAGGAAGAAAGCTTCATGCAAAACGCAAAGAAAGGCAACAAGAATCCAGCTGAAAGGGTACAATGTTAATCACATGTAGTTTATGGCATGGCTAAAACCACAACAGAAACAAAATTGTTATTTCATTCCCATCAGAAAAAGTGTTTGAAAAATCACAGTTAATGAGAGTGAAGTTTCCAGTCTAGAGTATAGGTATAGACAATAAAAAAATGATGTTGAGTACCAAAGAAAAAAAGAAAAAAAAATGTAGTAAAAATAGCGTAGCTTCATATATTAAAATAAGACATACTTTGGAAGGAAAAAATACATGAGACCTATGAAATATTAGAAATTTTCTAACGCATAACTCCAAACTCTAGGAATAACTACACCAAATAATACCCTTAAGCTTAGCAGCCCATACTGAAACCTCGGAATAAAAMCCACAGTGTTGCACTGAAATGTAGATCGATTTTTGTTCTAATTGACTACAGGCTCCCTCGTACGATCTAGCTCCTGCAAAAACTGTACCTGTCCACTTTCACTTTAAAAAATGTTTTCATTAGAAGGATAAAAAGGGAAGAATCCTCTCAGATACAAGAAAAAAAAAAAATGAGGCTTTAAGAAAACATTTCTGGACAGCTATCTCCAGTATTTYAATAACAGAAGAATTTTATTTATTGCCAAAATTGTTTATGAGACTATTAATTATAAAAACACACTTTTCGTACATCAAAATGCCTTCACCGCAAAAGACACAGAGATTTCGGTAGCATCATATATCCAAACAACTTTCCTGGCTAAGGATACCAGAAACATCAGCTCTGCAATATTCCCAGAACATGCTGATTTGGATTTTTAATAATTATATGCTCAATTCCATCCTTCTATAATCAGTATTTTGCTACCAGACTATAATACCGATCCTCACTGTATTTTAAGATGCAGATGACTCATCTCCTTAACAGATTATATTCTATGTTCGTTGCCATAGCAGTCCAGTGTATTTTACTGGAAAATCCTGACTCAAGCATAAAAGAAAGAATCAAGCCATGCTTCCACAGTCAATTTGACATAACAGAAGCCATTGCTAGTGCTGGGGGAAAAAAAATGGGCGGGTGGTGGAAACAAAAGGAAAAAAGAAGAGGAAAGGAAAAAAAAGAAGAAAAAAGAAGAAGAAGAAGAAAAAAAGGGGGGGGGGGGGCAGTCCTGCCCTCCCCACTCCTTTCCCATCTCTGCATCCCTGAAAACTCAGTACTGACCCTGAGGTGGCACAAACGTTCATGAGATGGTGAGGTAGCTGACCCCAGTTAAAACCATTCTAAGAATTAGTTTTAAGCTGAACCGAATAGGGAACTAATCACTGAGCAAGCACGCAAACAGCTGTCGCAGCATAAGAGCAACAGAGAGCAAAGAGAACAGGAATGAAGCAACAGCCAAATGAAGCATCAGCCAAAAGTCAGAAGCTGTTAGATAGGGAGATACAACCAGCCCCCTTGCAGCAAAGTACAGCTAAAGGAACAGTAAAGACTAAATGATAATCTCATTAGCAGAAGAAATCACTACTTACCAACTAGCATCTCAAAAAGGAAAACTCCTACAGACCACCAGTCACATTCCCGACCATAATAACCATCGCCTCCTTGTGATTTCAAAACTTCGGGAGATATGTAGTCGGGGGTTCCCACTGCTGTATCGCAGCGCACCATACCTGTCTGTGCAACAGTAAGAATTCAAAYGGCTCAATTAAAAATACTTCTGAGTCTTTAAACAATTAGTCTACTAGAGACCAGAAAAACATAAAAAATATAGCCCAAAATATTTGGTTAGAGGAATGTATTTGAAAGTCTCTATTTTCTACTCCAGAAGCAATATGGACTGAAATGACAATTCCTGATAACGTGGTCTTCCCTGCTTACTCCATAGCTGTTTTTCTTGGTTACATCTTTTAAAAATTTTCCAGTTTTACAATTTTACCACTGGTTTCAATATGAAACTACACATCATATCGGACTGCTCCTTATCTCACTGAATTCAGGGACAAGCTTCTGAATAATTTTGACAAGCTATGAGTTAGGCCCTACATAGCAGGAACGTAACAGTTTCGTCYAATTCAGAGAATACAGGAAGCTATAGGTAAATTTTTACAGTCACACCTTGGTTTTTATTTAAAGATAGGAAAAAAATAAAAAGAAAAGCTGTTTTTAAAAAACAGCAGTGTTACGAAAAATAAGGTAAAATATGACCATCSAAGTGATTTTTATTAATATATTAAAACAGTTGTATTAATGGAATGAATGTTCATCCTCTTTTTTTCACACTGAGAGACTGAAAATGCAGGGGTCAAATGATGCAGAAGCATCATCAGATCGGCCAGCGTGCTGGTTCAGACTTACAAGCCTTGTTTCCTTTAACCAAATTCACTGTATTCATTCCAGAGAGACCAGATGGATGAATGAAATGAAATCCTGGATGAAGTTAGAGAAGTACCAAAAAATACACCTCTCTTCTATTCTGTCTCTCAACCTCAAGTCTTTTCTAAGTCATCTTACAAAGTTATTTGTGCAATTTGCCATCAGCTTTGGCTCAATATTAATACAGAATATTAGTATCACCAACTAAAATCAAAATGAAGAGAAATATTTTGCTTTTGGAACTGTATTGATATGTAAAAATTACACATCAAATTGCAGTATTTCTTTTCACACACAACATGAACTGCCAAAAACTTGTATTTATGTACTAAACCAGAATCCTGGAAAGTCATGAACTGGCATGCAAAAACTAAACTGATGACTAAATACTGCAGAGACCTAAGCAGTACTGCAGGTGTCCTCCTGGCAAATGCTTCTACAACTCCATGCTGAAGCTGAAACCTAAAGGAAGTTTAACTTCTTAGTTCCAGAATGAAGAGTAGGTTAACTTCTGCTTTCTGTACTATGAAACAGATAGCACATAGCTTGATCATCCTGGAATAAGAAAATGAAGTCATTCTTTTCAGAAGACCAAACACATTCTTTGAACAAAGAAGAACACATTTTAACACTGGGAAACAAACTAAAACCCAAAGGCTCCAGAAATCTAAAGTCAAGAACATTAAAAAAATGATTTCATGACTGGAACCATTATTTGATCATTCTGCTTGTAACAGAACTCTGTGCATAAACCTACAGTTCCTCYCTGAAGCTTAAGCCTGTCTTTGCTTTGGGCACTGGAGAAACTGCTCTAGGCTCACGTGATTCTGCTGATAGTAGGACTGTGATATTCTACTGATAGTAGGACTGTGGCATCTTAATGAAGCCCCCAGCACAGGTGCATGTCTATCTCTTCCTTATCCTAATGCAAAATTACAAGGGAAAGTCTGAATCTTCACTCAGTGAAGACTGGCTGAAGCCACCTGAATCCCTCCCCAGGTAAGAAGCTTCTTTAAAAACAAAGTCACCAAAAGAGTTCTGAAAGATTTCTCTGAAGACCACAGCTTCACCTTGACACCTAAGCACTTAATAACACCCCATTTCCCATTCCTCTATAATTAATACATCAAAACGAGAACACTTTCTCAATATTTTATGAAGTCTTATGCAAACAAAGCAAAGATTGTGCCAAAAAAAAGCCAGCGCTAGCCTGATGGCTGGTATGCAGCAACAAGAAAGCTTCTTTCCAATGACTTACAGATGCTAAAGAACTCCAGGTAACAATGCTTTACGTCTTCAGACAAGATGTCAAAGAATTGAACAGTAAAAAATATTTCTACAGTTAAAAGGGCCCTGTGTGCTAACATCAGTTTTCAGTGGACTGTATCTCTCTGAAGCACATCAAGTTGGTTGTACTTACTCCCCATAAAACTCTCTACCTTCTGTCTCAAGAACAAATCTAAAAATGCATTCATAGAATCACAGAACATCCCGGGTTGGAAGGGACCTTGAAAGACCATCTAGCTCAACCTTTCGTGGGAAAGGGAGCCTGGATGAGATTATCTAGCACTCTGTCTGATTGCATGTTGAAAATCTCCAGCAATGGGGACTCTACCATGTCCCTGGGGAGGTTGGTCCATTATTACCTGAATAAAATATTCCCAGCTTTCTGTTCCTCCCATTTACATACTTGTTCTTTCAAAGAACGTGGACATTGCTCTGTATGTACTTTTAAGKACTGGATACTCTTAATACCACAGTCAGACTAGCTTCTATGATCTCTGGCATCAAAGCCAAGTAAACAGGGAAGTCCTCTCTGTGCAGTATATGGCATCTTGACAGTCCCTACATTCTGCATGATGACTTCTGCCTTCCGTACTTCAGCATTTGAAAAGATCTAAAGGGTGCTGTTTTCTCTGGGCAAAGTGTTACTCCTGTGTTTCAAATACTAAGCCTCTGTTTTATGTCTGAGTAACACACTTACTATAGCAGCTCTCATACAAAGCTTCCTTTTGGGAGTCTCAGGTCAGTGTTTCATCTGATACTTTTCTCATCACCTCAAAAGATCAAGGTGGATCTTGGAACTCCATCTGGAAGGAGGCTCCCGCAGCTGTGAGAGATGTGCAGTGCAGAATTTTAAAAAAGGCTGTTCACGAGACACAGCATATTCTCACAACTTATGACAACTTGGCAGTGAGGCTGTAGTGTTTCCTAGCATCATTCAGAATTATCATATTGCTGAAGACAAAGCAGTTCAGTTTTCATCCTCAGGAGGATCTCCATCAGACCTGAATGACTCGCTGTCTTGGACCAAGGCTGAGAATCAYAGAATAGTTTGGGTTGGAAGGGATCTTTAAAGGTCATCTAGTCCAACCCCTCTGCCATGGGTAGGGACATCTTCAACTAGATCAGGTTGCTCAGAGCACCATCCAACCTGTCCTTGAATGTTTCCAGGGATGGGGCATCTACCACCTCTCTGGGCAACCTGTGCCAGTGTTTCACCACCCTCATGGTAAAAAATTTCTTCCTCATATCYAKTCTAAATCTACCCTCTTTTAGTTTAAAACCATTCCCCCTTGCCCTGTCGCAAGAGGCCCTGCTAAAAAGTTTCTTCCCATCTTTCTTATAAGCCCCCTTTAAGAATTAATAGGCCACAATAAGGTCTCCCCARAGCCTTCTCTTCTCCAGGCTGAACAACCCCAACTCTCTCAGCCTTTCTTCACAGGAGAGGCGTTCCATCCTCCTGATCATTTTCGTGGCCCTGCTCTGGACCCGCTCCAACAGGTCCATGTCTTTCTTGTGCTGAGGGCTCCAGAACTGGACGCAGGACTGCAGGTGGGGTCTCACCAGAGCAGAGCAGAGGGGCAGAATCACCTCCCTCGACCTGCTGGCCACGCTGCTTTTGATGCAGCCCAGGATAYGGTTGGCCTTCTGGGCTGCAAGTGCACATTGTCAGCTCATGATCAGSTCTTCATCCACCAAGTCCTTCTCGGCAGGGCTGCTCTCAATCCTTTCAGCCCCCAGCCTGTACTGATACTGAGGATTGCCACGGGGCACGRCCTTGCACTTGGCCTTGTTGAACGTCATGASGTTCACACGGGCCCACTTCTTGAGCTTGTCYGAGTCCCTCTGGATGACATCCCATCCCTCAGGTGTGTCGACCGCACCACTCAGCTTGAYGTCGTCTGCAAACTTGCTGAGGGTGCACCTGTTCCCACTGTCTATGTCATTGACGAAGATACTAAACAGTACTGGTCCCAGTACAGAACCCTGAGGGACAGCACTTGTCACTGATCTCCATCTGGACATTGAGCTGTTGACCACCACCCTCTGGATGCAACCATCCAACCAATTCCTCATCCAYCGAATCAGGCTTTCATTCCCTCATGAAGTTCTTTTCAGTAAACAAGAGCTGGRGAGTGCTTGTGTGGAAACACTAGGATAGCTCAGATCAGGTGTTAACACTGCACCCCGGCTTGCGCAGCACGCTGCAGGCAATGAACTGAAGCAAGAAGTATCCAGCAGAGTCTTGKATGAGCTTCAACAAGAAATAAGTTGAGTTCTAAAAAGAGGAACACGCTCCTTCTTTCAGCTAAATTGCCTGAGCTGAGGCAATAATCCCGTAAACAYCCCTTCTTTCAGTCACATCTCTTTTCAACAGATATCCTCTAAACCTGTGCTCTTCTAAAAGCTCAGTTAGCACAAGACAGCATTATGTACTAAACCTGGCAGCACTAGCAGTTCCTGGATCTACGATACCTACGGAAGCCAACCATGCTACTGTCTARTTTCTTACAGAAGGCCTTAAGTCTGGTGAAACCTGCCCTGGGCTACCATATCATACCTAAATACCAGAAGGGAACTACAATTCCTACTAAACCTTTGAGGCCAACTCTATTCAATTATAGAAATACTCACCTTGTTGCAGATTTTAAAGAAAGCTAAAAATTAAAAAAAAAAAAAAAAACAACCACAAACCCCAAAACCATCACAACTGAGTTACATAAACAGGCCAGTTCCTTTTATATTGGAAAAGATCACTAAAACACTTAGCAATTCTTTTCACATACTGGTAAGGAGGAATTCTGCTGCAAGTGTCTGGACTGGCCTGGAAGACTTAAGAGGACACTGAACTCAATTCCACAGCAAAAGTCAAAAAAGTCTCTCACCAAATTGCAGCAGAATTTTCCTGGGCTCTCAACAGCATAAGGAAGATGCTAATGTGCACAACCGCTAAAAGAACTCCAATCAGAAAAAATAAATAAGTATTGGGTAAGCATATATTTTCTAGAAATCATCTTGCCAACATCAATAGTATATTTACACAGCTGGGATGTGTTCATGTTTTGTAAGAAGTAGTACGAGATTTGGAGACAATCCAGAATCTCTCAACTTCTAAAGCTTCCTGTATAAAAAATTTTTGCCATTCCACTGAGTCTGAGAAACATGAAGAACTTAAAATGTAATCTGTTAAAAAATTAACTTCTTTAGGAGATCACTGGTTGATTGATGATGCCCAGTCCAAACTGGAGCTCACAATAACTCCTTACGAGAAATGTGCAGGCACTTCTCACATTCATAATATGATCAACCACATTTTAGCAGCTTTCTTTTCCATTCTTTTAACAACAGCAATGAAAAAGAAAAAAGGGAAAAAAGGCTTAGGTTCACCATTTCTGGGATCCCCAAAACAGCCTAAGGGATCACCCTTTTTTGTAGATTTATATTATGAACTCTTCRACACTGTTTTTATTGTCTCTTCTGATGAACATAAGATTCCCTTAAGACCTACAGTCTATTGGCTCAAAACCAAGATTAATTTTTTTAAGGACTAAATTAATGAACCACTTTTGATTTTTTCAATTAAAGTAAATGCTGTCCCCTAAAATACAGGCAAGTAGATCATCAAAGTGGAGGTAAACAATCTATCTGCCTTTAGGATATCAACTACAATATCAGCAAACTAGATAAGACTACTAAACCTCAATAAACAGCTGTATTTATTCAATGAAGTTAATATATTGTCACAGGAAAGAAAAAAGCCCTAACCAGAGACAGTACTTCTAGATACAGCTGAAGAGACATTAACTTAATGATGCAAATGCAAACCAAGTAGATTGCAGAGATTTTATCAAGCACTGCCTAAACAATACAGAAGAAAATCTAATACATTAAAGCAAATAAGTTTAAAAGGATCATCCTTGCCAACATTAATACAGAAACCTTTCAAAGGCCGGGCAAATGATAACACACATTCATACAGAGTTTTTTTAGAATCTGTTACAATTTTTCACAGGAATAATATATTGTGTAAATCACAGCATAACATTGTTTGTCAGGGAAGATTTTAAAAGTGCAAACTACAAAAGGTAGCTTTATTTTTAAGTCTCCTTTAATAATATAAGGTATTACATCATGTTAAAACCAAAATATTCTTATACAATCTCATTAGAAAAYTGTATATTTGAGTGTACATGGTAAAATACGGACAATTAAAATGTATGACATCTTGACAAATAGCTAACATAAATTTTAATCAATATATCACATACCACTRCTGCCTTACTGTGATCTCATTTTAATGACCACTAGAGGATGCTATGAGAACAATTAGATACAATAAAAAAAAATAGGGACTGTATCTTGCCTATAAAATAATTTCATTTACAGAAAAATGTCAGTTTATGACCTGTTCCAAGGTTACCGATGTTGAAACTAGGAGTTGTCTCATAAGCTTTTCAGACATTTGGCAGAAAAATGAACTTCAGAAATTCATAAACACACATGCTTTCAAAAATAACAAAAAGTAAGCTTACATCCTTCTTCCATGTGCCAGAACAGTTTATTACAGACAAGGTTACACTACTTAAAGTATCCTTGTATTTAAAACTAGGAGACAAGGAACAGCTTTCCAACCAAGTGATGAATATTCCTTTGGGTATTATAATTCATAAGAAAATAACTTCAGAATTACAGTTTTATAGATGATAAATTATTCAGTTGCATACTTACTTCATCCATTTTCATGCAAGTGCCAAAATCTGCCAGCTTCAGATGCCCATATTTATCTAAAAGCATATTGTCAGGCTTCACATCTCTGTGTATCAAGCCCATGGAGTGAATTGCATCAAGAGCAAGAACAACCTCGGCTGTATAGAACTTGGCCCATTTCTCAGGCACATCATAATTGCTCATAAGGTTTACAAGATCTCCACCTGGCATGTATTCCATTACCATGTACAAGTATTTGTCATCTTGAAAGGCACAAAATAGCTGCAACATTAAAAAAAAGGAAAAGAAAAAASAGCAATTACTTTCCAGATACAGCTACGAAAAAGAATAAAGCACTTTATCTTGAAGTTTCATCAAACCTGAGCATATATTTTCAAGACTGATGTAAAGTAACTTTATTTTTTATATTCAGATAATCTACATTTTCTATTAATTATGACAGTACCCTGAAATTTACTRAACTTCAAAACACCATAATTTTCATTTTTAAGAAACTGAAAAAGATTTCCCGATTATTTTAGTAGTATGAGCCATGTATATATATCCATGTTTCTCAGCATTAAAAAGTATCACTGAGTCAAAATGCAAAATATCCAATCTGAGAAAGGGAGCATCATGTATTGATTTGAAAATAGCTCAACAGTGAAAAGCATCTTAGACTGTTTCTAAATTTTGTATATTATCAATCTCCTTATCTCTGTACATATTTAGAGAAACACTTGTCACTACTGATTTTGTCCTAAATCAACACGTATACCGAAATAAGAAAGGAAAGGGAAAAAATGTTCCTGAAGACAACTATAACACAATACAAAGAAATTATCCTTAGCAATAAAATAACGGTCTGGCATAAGTTGCAGCTAGTATGTTTCCTACTAGCATGATAGTGAAAGTAAGTTTAATCTTCTTAAAATGTATTTTAGACCTAGAGWGCTGAAGTTTTAGAGATTTCACCCAGTGATCACCAGGTCTGAAAACGACCCAAACCAGCAAAAAAGCATTACTATCAAATGTTCAATGACTGATGTGGTAAAGTCTCTGAAAGTCTCTCACCTTATTTCTCAGGGAATACTGCTCCTTTWCAGTAAAAACTAACATCATTCACATCTATAAGTTACCCACCCAAAAGTCAAAGGCAATTGGAAAAGAGGATGAGTGGAAAGGAGGAAATCAAAAACAGGGAGTTTGTGGAGGATGAGGAACCATGAAAGGCAGGAATGTTATTAAGGAGAYTTGACCTTTAGATTAAAATTAACTGTATATGAGTGACAGAAGACCTATATTATAAATATGTATTTTAACACATATATATTGCACTGTATTAGTTTTCATAAATGGATAGTACATACAATATATAATATGATAATGCATTTGGTCATTAAAATCTAAATTGAAATCCAAAATAGTCTCTGTATTCTCACATGTAAAGATATTAATTAATATAACACAGTAATAAATAACAACACTATGCCTTTATACAGCACTTTTATTATTGCCCTCAAGGGATTTCATTAAAAAAAAAAAAAATTATCTAGGGCTTTGGTTTCATTTGTTTTTCACATAAAAAAGAAGGCACAGAGAAGCAGTGTGATCTGTCCCAGTTTCTAGCTCAGAACAGGACCTACATTTTCTGAAAACCACCTCAATGTCCTATCCCACTGGACCACATTACCTAAATATATCACACTAATACACTTCCTCATAGAAGGTAAAACTGCAACTACACTTTAATTCATTTGCTATTTACAAACACACACACACATATTTATATCATGCTTGCTACACTTCCCTTTGAAAATTGAGTGTCATACATTTGTCATTACTTTCAATTGCATGTGAAAAATAAAAATAATTCCTGACAACTACTGTCATTAGAACAAAAACAAAGAACTAAATAAAAATTCATCTATTTGGTTAAGTATTTCTGCTGAATATAGGCAAGAACACAGAATATGCTCAGAAGAGCAAAACATCCCAATAAAAAAAAAACTTTAAAAACATTTCTTGCACAYGTAAGTTAAAGTGTTATGAAGAATATGTGGAAAGCTTAAGGCCAGTCTTTAATTATTAAATATACAGAAGCATGGCAATATATCTGAGAGCATTTAAATGTATTARTTATTTAACAAAATGAAGTACTAACAATTTGTGTATGCATATGCTTTCAATACTCATTTTATTAATTGGTGTAATTTACCAGTTACAACAACTTGCAATATTTAGTACTAATTCTTCCCAAAGGCATAATTCATATTACAAACATSATGATGATACATGTCATGAGACAGCTGCAAGCAATGGTGTTCAAGACCAGCTGAAGAAGTCAACTCTCCATTACTTGGATATTAACTTTTGATCTGAGATGCAGTAACTGACCACTAAACAGAAGATGGTTTCAAGCAAACCACTGCTACAACCTCCTGTCTTGCAGGGGACCAGGAGTGTGCACTCATCCATCTACCAAATCACAGCTGAAAAGACAGTAAGTACTTAAAGCACTCTTAATTCTAACTGCCTGTGATCAACTGACTGTACCATGAGGAAAGACTGGAAACAACRTTGACATTTGTTTCTACATTTCTGTACAGATTTTGTCTTAGTTGGAAATGTAACTCCCTATTATTCCAAATAATTATGTGAATAYTTAACAAATCTGTTTAATTCAGTTTTGTGATGCATCTGTAGTGACTCAAATGTAAATTAATCTACTTTCTAACACAGCCAAATACACAAAACTCCGTGAAACTGCTGTAAATATATATCTTTAAAAATTAAAATCTGAACCTAAACCATTATTTGAGTTTAGATGTAAATTCAAAACCAGCTCAAGACTGGGAAAGATTTATGGCTTTATTATTATCATTTTACTCTTACACATCTTCCTTACCTGAACCACCCACGGACTGTTGGCGAAGGCCATGATATCTCTTTCTTCCCAGAAAAAGGCTGAATCAGATCTCTTGATCATTTCAAATTTACTAAGTAGCTTCATTGCATAAACCTTTTGTGTCATTTTATGGCGAACCTGTTGGTTGAGAAAGAAGAGAAACAAATTTTTTAAAGTGCCTTGTAAAAAAATTGAATACCAGCATAGCATTTTTCTTCTACATGCAAACTGCTTTCTGGGATGCCATGCCTCCAGGTCTTCATATACCCAATTTTCTACAGAGTAAGGATTTGAGAACTTCCAAACCTGGAAAGAAAAACCTAACAGCTGCTCCAAAAAACATAGCAGGGGTGGAACAAGAAGGATGCCAAATGAAGGAAGATATGCCAGAGCCTGGCCAACTGCTGCAGCTGCCGCTGCAACCTCAGAAGAGGAGCTCCAGGGCCACGAGAAGGACTTGCCTCAGGGCTGCGGGAACTCTTAGGAAGTAGCTGGTTTATTGAAGGGGCACTGATACCAGCATATGTTCTTCCTTACTATGGATATAAGCATAAAAATGAGAGCTGACTCCAGTAGTCTGCCTACTCAAATTGAAATGGGTTAAAAAAAAAAAAAACCCAACAACAAAACAAAACAAAAAACCCCCAAACCAAACCAACCAAACAACCCAAAACTCAGAATGACAAAAGTACCATCTTCCTCTAAAGAACTGGACTTCTTAATATTTTCTGAGTGAACATGCCTACTTCAAATCACCCAGAACACTAAAAAAAAAAAAAAAAATAATTCTGCTTAGAGAAGAAAAAGGAAATGCTTCTCTATTCCCCCTTCAAAAGTTCCATCGTGTAAGAGGAAATGAAACACAACTGTTTATATTTTCTTATTCTGAACACCATCTATCTGTTGCATTCATTCATGTTAGAAATTCTGCAAGCAGTCCATTTCAGTCTCTTCCAATTTTTATTTTTCACAAAAAAGATTGCTCATATTTCTTAAGTAGTTATTAAATTCACTTCAAATGATGGAAAATTAGTAACATAAATCTTGTTGCAAAACTGAAATTAAAGCTTTTATGACAAAATCTGAAAATATTTTTGAAAACTTCATCTGAATATGGACATGAAACAAAATCCTTAAAGCACAGACTGTGAAGTCATTACCCTGTTAATCAAACATTAGATTTATGCTACTTTATGAAAAAACTACTAAAGGACCAGTTTTTTAACATCCTTGAGTCTTCCTTGCAGAAATCAAGGTGAGAAGTATTCAGCTGTAAGATGTCTGAGTCAGCAGAAAAAAAGAAATTAACTGCATCTTAAGTTTCTGCATATTTTCTTCACATGAAATTAAAAAATTCAGCAGACTAATTTGTGAAATCAGAACCAAATGGTTATGACTTTCTGATGCTTTTAAAAACCTCACATTTAGTAAAATAAACCATACSCCCAACCTCTTAGTTTTACACAATGTCTAAGTTTAATTACGCTACTTGAAAGAACGTTTAATAGGCTCTTTTCCTGAACAGCTGTAAATGTTTCAGGTCCATTATGTCTGCAGTGCAAAGCTTCAGAGAGGCACCTAAGTGGTCTACAAATCTGGGAGCATCAGTCTCCTGCTCCTGAGGAGCTGTAAACATTAATGTTGCTGAAGCCAACAGGAATGATCTGTAGAAACAGGAGAACCATTAGGTAGCCRGGAGGGAAATCTTGGAAAGTGTGAGAACATGAATAGAAACAGGATTATTTATGAACTTACTGTTCTTGAAGTTGGGGGGTTTTGCTCTCAAGATTAGGTACAAAAGTTTTAGGATTAGCATCTTGCCTAGTTTAACACTAACCAATAACCTTCTGTATAGCTAGATGAAAAAACCTCCTACCAAACACCAAACAGAAACACGTTACCTACAATGCATTAACAGCTCTATAAGCGTGTATATTTTGAGACATTAACAATGAACCAGTAGTGAAGGTGTCCTAAAAAAGGATTTTGAAAACTACCTCCTTCCCATTTACTAATCCAACATGGGATTATTTATAAAGACTTGGTGGTACACCACGAACTATACGGCACGAAGTAGAGCTTTTGTAATCTTGCTCAAAACCAGAAGAAACACAAAGACCAGCAACCTCAAAAAGATACTGTTTAATTGAAGACGCATTTTCTGTGAAAGTTCATGTAAAGCTCTGCAATGTATTTAGTAGTTTACAATTCCTAAAATCGTTGTGTACTCTTGCCTGGATGTAGTTAGTATAGCTGCCTTCATTTACGAGAATAATTGACTCCCACTACTTGGGAAAAAAAATTCTCAAAAAGTCAGCACAGCCTGAAGCAAGCTCATGCATAGGAGAAGCAAAGTAAACAGGGGTAGGGGGACCAGAAATCACAGTCTGTGCACCTCTCTGAGGCAGTGCCAATAGGTTAGTAGTTGGCTAAATTATTTCTTGAGAAAATTTCAAGATAGGCCCATTCTCTGTGCAAAAATCAAGGAACCAAAGCAAAAACTAGCATACTGGCACACACAAAGGCTGCGTGTGTCTCTGCATGCCTTACAGGTGAACAGACCTACTGATGATATTACTTCTTTTATCACCATCATGGCCCCTGGAGACAGCCCATTTAGCTGCTAGCCACTGTGCTCTTTACCCAGAGCTATATTTGTACGTACGTATATTGGCTCATATAGCAGATTATTCATGTATTAAACTGTCATGATGTTTCAATTTCTTCCAGCTGTTTAAATGAACTGCCAAATTTAAACTGCAGCTCACCAGAGTAACTCTCAAAATAGGTAGGAAAATCCCTTCGTGCCATCAGCACTGAGTAACATGACCTCATTTAACTTATGAAAATGCATTAAGAAATAAGAATTTGCCTCTACTCTGCTTCATCAATCTAAGACTTTCAAGAAACAAGTATGCACAAAATGCATCCATAATTTCTACAGCATTCATGTCAGAAGACAATCTGTAGACAAAGAAAATAACATATCTATTTGAAGTTACCAGATTGAGCACGTAGTATCGATAATGGTACCATCTCTTTTATGATAAAAGAAAATGAAGATCCTAGAGTGGAGCTGTGAAATGAACTCTAAGGTTTGAAATAATCACAAATATCCTAAATTACTTAACAGAGCCATGAGAAATTACTGCAGATAGGGTACCAAAATTTATGTCCTAACAAATTTTCATGTAATAGATCACGACTGCTTTATTTGCATTACTACAGAAGTGTACATTGGCAGTGGCTGGGGAACTAAACCTAATAAACAAAGCACGTAATGGAAAAAACTAAACCAGCACCTGTTTATATAGGCCATGACAACCGCTGGTTTGCAACACTAAGATATCACATAGTAAAGACCATCACCCAGACCATCCTTTACTACCCAAATACAAGAAGGAGTTAGCCTTGCTTTAGTTTTCTATTCCAGAACATGATCAAATCAGTCTTCTGTGTCACTGCAACATTACAGTACTTTGTGATTAGACCTGGGAGAAGGAACTGAGGATATATTTCAATTTCAAATCAAGAGGATTTTTCCTCAAGTGAAAACAAACAAAAGGTACTCAGGATGTGCTTTCATAAATTACTGTTTCTGCATAAACCACAAGTAACATATTAAGCACCATAATTCAATTTTTCTGTCTGTCCTAGACACCAGTCACTTTTATTCATGGCACTGCATAAGAGAAGAAGCAATCTGGCAGCTGGCAATTATTTTCTTAGCTTTCCCCATCACGACAGACCCAGCAAAGCCAGAGGCCACCAGAGCCTAAAGAGTAGAGTTTAATACTTCTGGAGTTATAGGAAATTGTTTTTCCACCAAAGTCAGATGCTCAGACCGGAGTCATCTGATCTCTCTTTACTGGACTGAATTTTTTAATTTTGGGGGGAAGGAGAAGGGGAAAAGTGAGCTGTAAGATACAACAGTAGAGAATGTGTTTTCCTTTCTTGCTAGAATCCAGAAAGCTGATCTCTCCACACTACTTCTTTTACAAGAAAATGCTATACTGGAGCAGAAAGCTTGGGGGAAACAAAATTAAATGGAGGAGGTCATAGCTGACTATTTTATACTATAGGTTATCATACTCATTTTTTGGCTTGTTATATTTAAATATTACAAAAGTTTAACAAATATTTGTGCTACAATTATTCATGCACAATGGCATACTGATAACATGACATTCATGAATTTAAATCATGTACTTAACCATGTTTTATTTATGGTTCTTTCTGTGTTTAGGCCGCGCTGAAGCAAATTTCTATTTTGATCACAGAATGTGTTGCAAAATATTTTGATTACCGCAAATCCATCATCTGCAACTGTGGTGTTAACATTTTGAATGGCGTAGAAATAGATATAGCTTAGCTCAATAGTTTAAACTTGTATCATACCTTGTGAGGCAAAAAATCTAGGTATGTATGCCCTCATCACCAGCTAATATTAGTTCAGATCTACAGTTGTATTTATTAACCCACTGCCTTTTAGCTGTAAGACTGCATAACGTTATGATTTATACCTACATTTTTACATTCCAGAAAAAGAGTTATTTTAAACTGGCATGAAGTACAGACTAGTACTATGAACACACAGAAGTTCCCTTCCAATACCAAGCATTCTTAGCTTTTTTTATTTTGGGGCTTGAAGGGCTTATTTAAAGAAAAAAAAAAAAACATAACAGCAAAAAAAACCCAAAAAACCATCATTACATGACCAAGGTGCTATGCATTTTACCATTACATATAATGAGGCAAATGAGAAGCAAAGTTTGTCTTCAGACCCCTCCAACTACCTAATTGCAGTACACACCCTGTGAAAAAATCATCTCTACTTCAGAATTTAAATAGTGCGTGACACAGTGTATTAAGCAAAAAGTTTCCATTCTAAGCCAGAACAAATTAAAAACTTGTACTTAAAATGAAATGTTAAAAAGAAAATGAAAATTATTTAGAAAAACCCTTAAGTTCTTAGAAATATACATATGAAAACAATGTATTTTGATTTTTGAAGCACGTTTCCCTCGGATGCTTCCAGTAAATATATCAGTGTGACATTCAAAAAATGCACGACTTCTGTTATTGGGATCTTCTCTTTTTCATCTTCCCTCCCCAACAAATGGACGAGGAACTCTGCTCCTTACAACTTGATTCTTCGCTGACTTCCCATGCAAGTGCATGAAAAAGGAGCATCTCTATTAGCTACTACAAGTGGATCTATATAAAATGATAAAACTGTCTAATAGAAGACTTTAAAACAAACCAGTTGACGTGACTGTCAGTGAAAAGACGCGTAGTCTGCTTTCTTACAAAGCTCCCTGCAGGAGCCCCTTCTCAAATAAGTAAGGTTCTGCTGAAGGTTTTGGTTTTGTTTTTAACCTCTTGCCAAGCAAGGATATAAAAGCATATGCAAGATACATATTAATTCTTTAAAGTCTTGTTCGAAAATGGAGATCTTTGGAAATACTCCTCTCCATACTTCATAAATTCTTCTGGATAAAAACAAAGTGCAAATGACCCAGAAAGAAATAGGGAAGAGGGAGCTACATTCTCATGTTGCCACACTTGGATGAAGTTGCCTTAAAAAACAAAATAAATTAATAAAAATTGCTGATTAAATGTTGTTAACTGCCACATGAATTACATCTAAATTTGCAAATTACCCATGAGTCACGTAAATAGTGTTAGGCTCTTTGCAGTTCTTTTTTCCCCCCAGTTCCAACCAATTTCACTAACACTAATATGGAAAATACAAATAATTTTATAAATGGATAACAAATTTATTGCCATTATACGCTGTGTACCTCCCATAAGCACTTCAGAGCTAAGATCTTGCCACATTCCTCAACAAAACTCCAGAACATCTTTGTATTTTCCAAAATTACTGTACATTACAAGACAATATGATTTTCCCAGCTTCCTAATGCAAAATTAGCACAGAACAGTAAAATGTCAGTTCCACGTCAAAAGACACAAGCAAAAGGGTATTTTTTGTTACCTTGTGGTAACAAGAAAACAAGCTTCAGCTGGTGCAAATTAGTTGCTCCCCCTTCCATTGACTTGCTTCACATCTCTCTCCCTCTAAAAATGCTTACACAGAAAATTATCATGGATCAGCTGATATGCAGTTATCTGTTAGCTCATGATAACTTGCCCCTGGTGTTTGTATTCTTAGATTCTATTTGGTGCTTACATCCATAGCGTATTTGAAAACTGACATATCAATCCATCTTATACACATACTCACATTTTTGTGCTATTTATCACACAGTATGACTTGGAAGTCCAGGAAAAATCAAAATTAAATGAAAAGGAGATTATGCATGATATACTAAGTTACTTTTTGTATTTTGATTGCTTTTTTTTTTTTAAATAGAATGTCTCTGCAATATAAATTTAAAAAGTAATCCCATTCTTACTATATAGGATACAATGCTGAGTGGACAATGTTAAGAGAAGAGTCTTAAAAAAAATCTTACATGAGTCTTAGAACTGCCTTTTCCATTTCGATCAAAGGATGGCAAACTGTTTCCCAAGTCCCTCCCATCCAATCCATCATGTTTTAAACTCGCATGTACTGTTTACTATGCACAGAAATGACCTCACGATACAATGAAAAAAACACTTATTCTTTATAAGAATGCATTTTTAGATACAAAGCATGCAAGACTGGGGAAGGTTTTGGCCAGAGCCATAAATCTGTCTAATCATTAAGTCATTACATTCTTACCAGCTGCACTTCTCCAAAAGCCCCTCTTCCAATCACCTTAACAACATCATAGTCTTCAGCTTTCATTTGTAAAGCTCGGATTTTTTCCACAATCTTCTCATCTAAAACAAATTGAATAAAAGTTGTGATAATGCATGTATTAACAGAATACAAGAATATTTTCTAATATTTTTCATTTAGAATCAAAATAAGCTATATTTATTTAAATGTTTAGAGCCTTCTTGGTAATTCTTGACATCTGCAGTCACTATTAATACCCCCTTTCATTACTGTTTGGAAACCATAAACCATCTACCTTCAGCTGTAACAACTGAAATRTCTTTTGGATTTCTGGACTCTCATTTCACACTTCTAATAATCATTCACAAGCTTACAGAAGACACTGGTAATGAAAAGAACGAGAGATGCCTATCCTGAATTTTCAGACAATTATTCGTTGCCACCCGCTGTGCTGCCAGGATCCGCTGACACTCCATTGATAACCCAGGAGTGTGAAGTACCTGGTACTCACAAAAGCACTGCAGGTGCAACCTGCTCCTACACACCTGGAGGGTTCAACAGCAGTCAGACAGCGAGGAATAGAACTCAATAACCTTTGTGTACAACTTCAGATCATGTAGGGATAGGACTTCAGATCCACTCATTCATTCCATATGGAATATTAATTCAATTTTATGTATGTTTATGTAACTGCTGGCCATCTCAAAGTGCTTTTTAGTGTTCACTGCACGTGCAGTTCCACACTTTTTAAAATTAAGTCTACAATGCTCTGTGCAAGTATCCTCTGGTGCAATATTCTGCAGATAAGTTCTAACTTTCATTATTTTTCTTGTTGGCAGCTGTGGGAATCTGTAAGGGAAACCAGTAAAATTCTGACCTCTGACAAATTCTAAAAACATGCAAGGTCCTAGACTCTTTAATTTTGTAAATGTAGCATGCTAGTGAATGCATTCCTGGCTAAATGCATTTTAAAAATCTATTCTTATTACAAGGACAAAAGATAATGGGAGCAATGAATGGAATCCATAATACTGGAGGTAATCTTTCTTAAGTGTGACAAGCTTTGACACGGCCCCCACACATGCTTAGAGAAAGAACAAAACAGAGCAAAACAGGTTGGCTGGGGCAAGACCTCTACCAGGGAAGAGCATGAAATTGTATGAAGAGCTGTGGATGTTTATATTCAGAGAGGAGCAGAGGTGTATATTGTGAGATCCCTGTCTAGGTTCAAAGACCATGGAATTTGATCCCAAGAAAGGCATTAAAGGGGACCTCAGATCTGAAAACAGGAAAAAAACAGGATCAGAGGTACAGTTAATTCAGTATGACATTAAAGATGACATTGTCAGTGGGGAGTTAATGATAATGAACATCTAGTAAATAGTTTAACCATTCCTACATATTCATGAAGAGCAACCTGGCAGGCTACAAGCAATCCAAGAGATGCCTGACCATCAAGAACATTTCTTTTGACCCAAGTGAGCAACAAGCCCAATCAGGGAGGCACTCTGATCTATTACTCACAAACAAGAAAGAACTGGCCAGGGATGACAAAGTCTGTAACAGCCTTGGCTGAAGCAACTGTGAGATGGTGGAATTTAAGACCTTGACAGAACTGAGGAAAGAAAATGGTGGACCTTGGACTTCAGGAGAACAGACTATGGCTTGTTCAGGGAACTCATAGGCAGGATCCCGTGGGAAGCTGCTGTAGAGGGCAGAAGAGTGGGTTGATCTTCAAAGATAGATGACACGTTCACAGCACAAGAACAGTCTGTTCTAGTTAGCTAGAAATCGACCGGGCATGGCAGAGAGCCAGTCTGGCCGAATGGGCAACCTCTGTCTCAACTCAAGCACAAAAAGCGAAGGTTCGGAACATGGAAGCAGGGATGGGCTACCCAGCAGGAATCTCCCAAGCGCGCAAGGATGGAATTGGGAAGCCAAGCTCAGCTGGAGTTGAAACTCGCTAGGGTTATGAAGGGAAACAAGAGCCTTTATAAATACACTGGCAATAAAAGAAAGAAAGAGGCAAATGTGAGCCCGCTGCTCTCAGTGGGGTAGGGGATCTAGTGCCAAAGGACATGGAAAAGATCAAGGTACTCGATGCCTTTTTTGCCTCAGACTTCACTGGCAAGTTCTGCTCACAGGCCTCCCAGCTCCCCGAAGCTAATAGCAGGCTGTGGGGCAGTGAAGTATCACAGTAGAGGAAGTCAGAGTTAAGGACCAATAAAGCAAACTTGACATACACCGGGCCATGAGATGACACAAGATGCATCTGAGCATGCTGAAGGAGCCAGTCAACACCACTACTGGGCTGTTCTCAATCACCTTTGAACTTGGGGAGGCTGCTGAACATGGCAACTTTGGAATGCTTCTGATGACTGGTAAAGG
The DNA here is from genome assembly GCA_030449065.1 of Oceanodroma leucorhoa. NCBI lineage: Eukaryota > Metazoa > Chordata > Aves > Procellariiformes > Oceanodroma > Oceanodroma leucorhoa. The sequence goes on along the minus strand of JASVER010000047.1, from coordinate 4,889,919 downwards.
GCAAATGTCATGTCCGTGTTCTAGAAGGGCAACAAGGAGGATCCAGAAAGCTACAGGCTGCAACAGCAGCCTAACCTCACTGCCCACGATGATCATGGAGCAAATCCTTCTGGAATCCACTTCCAAGCACTTGATGGACAAGAAAGGATGGGAACAGCCAGAACAGATCTAAAAAGGACAAACTGTTTCATTAAYCCGATTGCCTTCCATGAGGACATGTCTGTCTTGATGGACAAAGGGAGAGCAGTACACATTTCCTTTCCTTGACTGTAGAATGACTTTCAACACAGCATCTCAAAGTATCTTTGTAGCCAAACCAGGCTGACGTGGATTGCACAGAGAAATTACAAGGTGGGTAGAAAATTGCTGGAGTCACGGTCAGTGGTTCAAAGTTGATACACTGGGGGGCAGGGCTGCTCCTAAGAGAGACCCAGACAGGATGGGTAAATGAGCTGACAGGAACCTCACAAAGTTCAAAGGCAAATGCAGAGTCCTGTACCTGGGATGGAACRATACCATACAAGAGTACAGGATGGCACTGACCAGCTAAAAGGCACCTTGGCAAAGGACCTGAGAGCCCTGGTGTACAACAAGATGAACAAAGAGGAATGAGCAGCAAGCCTTTGCACTGACTGCATACAAGGCTGTGTTGGTAAACACATAGCCAGCAGGTTGAGGCAAGTGATTTTTCCCCTTGTGAGACCACATCTGGAATGCTATGTCTAGTTTTGGGCTCCTCAGTGCAAGAAAAATATCAAAACATTCCCTAGTTCAATGGAAGGCCACCAAGATGCTTACAGGGTGGGACCACATGATGCTCATAGAGAAGCTGAGAGAACTGGAATTGTTCAGCTTAAGGAGGTCTAAATGGTTGGCCTCAACAGAAGTTGAAAGGAGGTTTTACTTTTAAGAGATGCAAAGTGAAAGGACAAGAGGCAACAGGCAAGTTGGAACATCTGAAGTCCTTTGTAGGAGAAGAATCCCTAGAATTGGGGAATGGAGCAGACTGTCTGGTGGAGCTGCAAAACCTCTGTCTTTGGAAATTTTCGAAATTCAGCTGCACAAGGACCTGACCAACCTGATCTAACATCAAAAGTGGTTCGGCTTTGAGCAGAGAGTTGGACCAGTTGACTTCCACAGGTCCTTCCTAACCCATGGAACACAGAAGTGCAACTAAAAATTTCTTCTTCTGAGGAAAAGATTAGGTATGAAGGGGAAGGGGAGAGATTTAAAGAAAAAAAAAAGTTAAGAATAATCAGGGAAAAGAGTCTGCTAGTGAAGTTGTAAGGACAGAGGCAATTAAAACTTCAAAAGTAGACAAATGTGCTACATTCAGTGTACCAGTAACACTGTGAAGTAATCCAGCGTATGAACAGGAAAAGGAGTTGAGCGAATGCTGAGGCTCTTTTCTACAGTGAATCATGAAAGCTTAGACAGGAAGCACAGGACAGCAACAGTGCTTCACCCACACCAAGTTTATTATTTTGTTCATGATGTGAACTAATTTTGCAGTTTGAGAAGGGAAGACTGTGCTTGGAAGCTTACTTAATTGCAAATAGAAGCTTTGGCACAAAACAAGGAGGACAAATGCAAATTCACAGGAAGAAGCAGCAGAGAAGGAATATCAGCAAATTTCGAAGTCAGAGAGAATGTGCAATTACATATTTGAAGACAATGTTACACCTCACAAGGGAGGGGAATCGCATGAATTTATTTTCAAATGTTTCTGAGATGTTTCAAATGTTTTCAGATGTGTGAGATGACATGGCGGGGATTTGAACATGTTGAGAGAGTAGGGTGTAGTTTTACATAGCTCCATTATTGGTCAGAAAATATAACACAGAAATTATAAACAACTTTAATACAACTCCAGTGAAACTGTTTAAGCATTAAACACTGCAGTTAAGCAATGAAAAACCCAACAATATATGAAGTAAGCAAATGAGATACCAACTGAGGAGTTACCAGTTTTATCATCCCTGTGAAACGCTGAGGATGGAGAAATCCCACTTGCTCTAAGATTTAATAAACTTAGTTAAAAATAACAGTCATCATCCAGGGATGCAGGGTGTCGTGGAGGTATCAGTTATACAGATGGTTGTGTATTTTGTCATAAAATTTATCAGATATGGAACAGATAATCAAAGCAGGGAAATAAAACCTGAAACAAAAAACGGACCGCAAGATGGCAAGCTCAGAGAAACCCTGAAGCAATGTCAAAATTGCAACATGCTGAATCATATGATTTAGTTCATATGTCACATAACATGATCTAATTCAAGGTGCAGGAGACCTTTCTAACACTATCCTTTTACTAGAGGACTGAATTTTCAGAAGATTTCACACAGATGAGTTTATACATTTGTGGTATCTGTATGCACAGATACGACAGACTGTATCTTACAGCCTCATGAATTTGCAACAGCACGAAGCCCAGCAAAACAAAAGTGGAAGACATTAGATGGACTGCCCAGTCCCAGAATATAATGGAATCTTATAAAAATACTGTGACATTTGAGTAGAAATCCTAAAATGTGAGAATGTCATCACCTATGACTCAGGTTTCTTCCGTAACATAGGAAGAACCAGGAATGCTGGATAGCAAGAGTGTTTAAAGACAGCTTTTGATTTACTACTTGAAAATGGCACTATAACCTTTAAACAAATGAAGCTTCGCTTTCTGAAAGGGCGGAGTGTTTGGATCAGTCACTGACAGCTGGCACCAAGAATGTGGCTGAAGGTTACAAGTGCTTGTGAAAATGGAATAAATACCTGACTAGAAGAGTAAAGGGGGATGGGGAGGAGGAGAAAACCAAACATTCCTGCTCTTGGGGGGGGCGGGGGGGAGTTCATATCCAGGTTATTTTCTTAAAAGTTAAAAAGAATGTGTATCAGGCAGTTTTGGGGTGTGTATATATGAGGAATAAAAATGCAAGGGAGTGCAATTTTATCCCCACAGACCAGACCCAGTCAGTCAATGAGTGCTGCTGCATTAAGTCAAAAGTTGCTGCCCTAGGCAAAAGTCTAGCCAGAAGTTAAACTGAAGTGCAGCCAGGAAGCACTGCAATCCCACACCCGCCCAAAACCAAACAAAAAGCACAACAGTAGGACTGAAGCAATTAGGGGTGCATACGTAACATCTGGTCAAAGGTGTGTGAGGAACAAGAAGCTGCTGGAGACCTTACAGAAGCAGCAGAAACTAGAAGGCATAGCTTCAGACAGGCTAGCACTTCCCCCTCCAGAGAAAAGAAAGGGGAATTCAAGAAGTATTTTGTCTCGCATAGACAAAAGGAGTGGAAGATAGGGAAACAAAAAACAGCAGTCCTCTGACTTGCAGAGGACACATTCCTGACTTAACAAAAGTAAGCCTGATGGCAGAACTCAATTGCTTTTTATCTACCAAGTACCCAAATGGAAAAGTGGTTAGTAACATTGATATGTAACTTGTTTATACATCTAAGACATTCTGTCTTAAACACTGTGGCTCTAATTCATGCTCTGCTTGGGAAAAGTTGCTTATTTGATACCTCTCCCATTGCTGCTCTTACCAGAACAATATCATTAAGAATAGAACTGGAGCCCAACCTGCCAAGGTGACTGCAAAGACCTGGCATGGAGTGGCCTTAAAGAAGCCAAGAGAAAACCAGAGGGGCAATTAGCTCCTTAACTCTATGTAAGTTCTACAGTACACTAAATTTCTAAGATTCTTCTTGGCATCTAACGTTTCATCTGTGGCACTGACAGGAAGTATGGAGCACAGAGAATTACAGTCATGATAGGCATTAACACCAGCATTTCTTTTGGTAACCACATGGCTGGCATATGATTCAGCAACTTCAAGGGACATAAAAAAAATGTAAGGGAAGGAACCAGAACTATTACTTTTGCAAGAAGTTAACCTGAACAGATAAATCTTCTAAGTAAGCAGTGTCTGCTTGGAGAGGAAAATGGCAAAAGCAACTTTCCAGGAAGTTTATTCAGGGGCTTATATCAAAGTTACTGCACGAGTGACACACCTGTACTACAAGTTCCTTCTACTGTAAATATGTCCACTGCCATTACACTCTAGAAGTTTGCCAACCTCCAAAACATCAGCAAATCATTTCAACAATAGAGGTTTATAATTTTTGAGTGGTGATGGGTAACACATAGGAAGTCACTGATCCGTTTAGGGGGTCAAGGCTTCTGGATTGCACCAGGCCTTCTGATGGCACTACTCCCTGTGCTGCTCTTTGGACCTCCTCAAAATCCATTCTTCATGCCCTTTTATTCCTGATGATAAGTTTATAAATGATTAAATATTTTTAACTGTTGCTTAATTATTTAACTTTCTGCTGCCAGAAGTTAAAGCAGCTAACAGGCTATGTAGTACCTGCATGGGAGACCACCAAAAAAGGCACAAGCCACTAAGACATGATTCAACACTTGGCAAATCTCAGGTGGCAGAAAAAGTGACTTGGAAGAATTTACTCAACTTGTTGTCATAGCCTAGATGACAGAAGAGGAAAAGAAAAGACCAAAAAAGATTTGTTACACCAAGCCCATGCCAGAAAGCTCAAGCTTCTTTTCTAAAATAAGCAAGCTGGTTTTTGCTCTCAGAGGACTATGAGATTCCTCTCATTGTTTTGGGAATTAAATATTACATTATGCTTTCCAATCCTATGAATACTCCAAAAAAGCAGCAATTTAACTAGAATCCTAACAGTTGATGAAAGCGATACAGAAGACTGAAAGGGAATGGTTGTACTTTTATATGAGATACTTATGTGCCTCTTACAGTAAGTACATGCTCTACTTTGGTTCAATGCCTTAGAGAAAGTGGTAAGAAATCAGAATAGTAAGGGAAAGCAGGCAGTGAAAAAGTTTCTTGAATATTAAGCACGTCAAGAGGCTGCTTCTGCAAAGCGGTCACAGAAACAGGATAAACCAAACTCTTATAGTACAGGCAATTAATAAATTGTAGCTTTGTGAAATGAGTTAAAACATTTGAGTTTCAGCTTGAAACTATGAGTTGAGCTGAGTATCAATTAATGTCTCAGCTGAGATGCAAACTACTTCATTTTTAAATTGAAATAAGCTATTAATAAAACATTAACCTGATTAGTAATGACTTGCAGTAGTCTGAAGTAGGGTGTATTCAAACCCCTGGGAATATGGTAGAAAAAAAATTTTCCTTCTCAAAGTGTTGTTGTGGAAGAATTAAGTGATTAAATTGACTGGAAGTGTGACGATTATTGCAGTGTTCGCCACAATTTTTGAAGATTTGTGTAATATGGATTAAAACAATCGTAACCAACGACTCGGCCTCAGCTGCTTCGCTGTGCACTATAGAGTGCTAACTCACAAGATGGCCCCGCCACCTCTCTGCGGTTGCCTCAGGAAGCCTCGGGGAGGGATGCAGGATCCAGGCCCCCGGCACAGACCGCTCATCACAGTTTGTCAGAACCTTTTGACAATAATTCTCATCTAGGCATTTGCTAGAGCTCTTTCAGATGCTGAGAAAAATCAGAAGAGACAAGAACTCGCTGTTCCCTAACCTAAGAGAGCAACAACTTACTGTTCCATAAATTCTTAATACTATGCCCAACTCTTCTTCCAAGTCCACGGTAGCAAGAGGCTTCAGCAAACACGTGTACGCTCAGCCTTTCCACTGATACTTGCTGCCCTCAGAACAGTTTCCAAAAAGATACAGGTTCAGCAATTTTAAATCACATAAAGTGTCAATGCCAGTAAGAACTCAACTGTCCTCCTGTTTTTGCCTGCACCCCAGCAGCTCTCTTTGTGCTGGCACAAATATCGGTGAAGCGAAATGAAAATCAGAAACTGGTCTTTGCTTTTCTTTTGCCTGACTAGTTTTAACAAAAAGAAACAAACAAACCAGCCATCCCACTCGTTGCATTAATTCTGCTCAGTTCCCCAATCTGGTTGATAATAAACCACACAAACACCTGCACTGGAAAGGACTTTGAAACAAATCGCTGTGGCAGGACTGATTCTTTCAGTTGCAATGCCAAAATATTACCAGCTTTAAATGTTTACAAAATTCTCAATTCAGTTTGKTTTTTTTTAAAGTGTAAATCACAGAAGACATGCAGCACTCTCTTTCATTCTCTCCCAGGCAGTACGGAAACAGGAGAGAAGTTACATGGGTGATTCTTAAAAGAGATGCACGGCCTCACAATGTGTGAGCCAAAATAGCCAGCTCTTACATGCTTTTTTTAAAGTTCAACAGGTGAGGATGAAGYGCACCCCTGAAAACTCTTCATTAACTACTGTGAATCTTTTTGTAACACATCTCAGAATTTTCTTTAACTAGTATCTGGCTATTTCAACTGTAAACTGTCAGCTGATTTTAAAAAAAAAGGCAGTAATAGAATTGTGAACCAAAGCATATTTTTGGGTTTCTCCTATTGCTGGTATCCTGCAGGCCACATCAGATGCTTACTAATATTTACTACAACAATGGGAGAGAAGCTAGAGTAGAAAGAGCAACAGCCTGCAGAAAAGGGAAGACAGACAGCAAAAATGTTCAGGGGCTGTAGAAAAAAAAAACCAAAACAAAAAAACCTGTCCCCAAGGTTAAATTGTTTTCCCATAGTTGCTATTTTTAATAGCCAGATATGAGAAGATACTGGTCTTCTGATTAGAAGAAGGTTTCTAATATTGTCCTACTGCAAAAACCAGTATTGTAATGTAAAGGCAAATCTGAACAGCTCGTAAAAATTACTGATACTGTCATTTACATCATTTTCATATTTGCTGTAGATAGGGCTTTTTCCTCACATTACACTTACAATGCACAGTTGCAGGTAACAAAATTATTTGAAATGTTGTTCCTGACCCTTTCCTTCATAAATATCTGCTTGAATTCCTTTGAACTCAAACTGAGAAAATTCCCAACGTATGCCTCTCCTTCCTAACCTGCTGTTTCTTATTTATTCTGTTTTCAGTGAGTTCTCCAAATGAGATTTTACTGGCAACTGTAAAGCTGTATGTCCAGCTATGGGGTCTGCTAAACCTCATGGAGAAGCACTGAATTCCAAACCTAAGAACTTACCACAGATGACTACGCCTGCCACCATTTAACTGAGGAGCGTGAGTGGATATTCAAAGGAGTCCCAGAGCAACGGAAGGCAGACACACATAGCTCTTACCAGTAAAGAATCAAAAGAGGAGTTGCTGATAAAACTGCATCTGCAGTAACCGTGACATATGCAACAGAAAAGTTTTTTTTTTAAAAATACATCTCAAAATAAGCTCACTAGAAAGCAATGTTGTTCCAAGAAGGCTTACTCACCGCAACTTACATTTTAAAGCAAATAATCCACTATTTTTACAAGAAAAAAAAATTGTTTATATACATGGATAGAAAACACTTTCAAAAGACAAAATACAGCTACTCTGATATAACAGTCTTACATTTTCATACACTCAGTAAACTCCAAGATCCTGTCTACAATTAATTTGGGGAAAATCACAAACATTTACACAAAGGGTCAAAAATACACCAACAGATTTTAAGGTACAATAATTTAGTTTTAAAAATCAACAGAAGGCTTCTCTGTTAGATTAACTAAGACTGTATATACAATGTTGACATTTTGAGTAATTAATTCCTAAAGAATAATAAGTGGGATATGCTTTGCAAATTATGTTGCAGCACATACTTAAGATAAAAAATAACATAAAAGGATTTTTCCAACTGTAGTTGAAAAAATTACAATCTACAGCTAGTGTTTTCCAACGGATTTTCAGTAATACAATGACTCCTCAAAATGAAACCTCTCTGTAATAAATGGTCCTCCAAAGCCTTCTGAATATAGAAGCTCAGAGTTATAAAAATTCGTAAAATGAGAATCAGCAATGCATTTCTGACCACTCAGCTTCCTATGTCTGAGATCACAACAATGCAATTGTTTAAGGGCCACGTGCAACTTACATCTATTTAAGAAATTATCGATGTTCTTGTTCTTCCTCAGTGCTGGATAATCCAGATCAAGGACCAAAGAATTCAAGCCATCCTGAAAAGAAATAAAAATAAGTTAACTGAGTTCTAAAATCATAATTAACAACTTTCTTAAAACTACTACACTGAGACTGATTATATATTCAAGCACGCATTACATTCCTAGTAGGCAAATCAAACAAGCTCTCAAGTATGTTTATAAACCAGTAACCACAAAGGAGCTAACACATGCTGACTGGCTCCAAGTTGGTCTATGAACAGTACGGATACATTACCACTCATTAGTGGCACTGGGACTTAAACTGGAGTAGTAGTTTTAATTTTAACCAGTAAGTAATCTTACTCATTAAACACTGATTTAAGATACTCAGTTCAGTCAATGTTTTTCTTATTTCCATTACATTTCTCCTGCATATTCAAAAATTTATATTCATATTATCTATATTATTGCTTTGATCACATTCTTTCTACTTTCTCATTCTGGATAATCAAAAACCAACTGCACATTTTTCTTCTTGGAAGCAAGACATGACCTAACTTAAGAAGACAATTCACCACATAATTCAAACTCACAAGACTAGATTACTTTTTCTAAGTGACTCAACAGGAGACAAGCCAGAACTCCACATACCATTCTGCTACCAATTATCAATGCCTCCACAGAGAACAATTGAGACCCTTAAAATGACAAGGGATGGAATCACCAAAATCTAAACTAAAAATAGTATTTTAAATGCCTGTTACAAAACTTAACCCAATTCCACCCTTCAGCAACCTAGAAAAACTTAAAAAATTACTCTTCAAAACACACATCCCTTTCCAGTTACACAAGGACAAATAAAAATTAAAATTGGTTTCAGATATTAAGAAGAGCCAGAGACTCCATTCATACTCAGCATCTCCAGAGTTCTGCCCGAACTTGTAGTTTTATTCATTGCTCTAAGAACAAAATCCTGAGACTGTTTCTTCAGGTTTTTGAGCCTTGACAGGGCATCACAGAGATTTAAATCAGAGACCAAATCATGTTTATTAATAGGCAGCCAATAGAACTTAGACAGATTTTCAGTCGTCTTAATAACTAAGGCTATAGCTAACAACCTGCTGATTTTATATTTTTTTTCTTAACGTATCTGGGAAGGGATCATTTCTGTTGCAAATCACACTAAAATTATTATAGTCATTCTAATAATGTATCTACCTGGACAGAGTTAAAGGCAAGGCCCAAGATTATTAAATACATTTTGAATGCCAGACTGTCCTAAATATGCACATACACAAATAAGACTACCTCATCTGCAGAGATGTCACTTTTCACCACAAAAAACATCAATGATTAGGCAGATTTTCAAAATTAAGGGATTCAATTGCAATTTATTTTTACCTTTTTTTACCTCCTAACAAATGAAAGTGTCTTGGGAAGTATCAGTAGCAGTCACCAGACCATATGGAAAAAGGACTTGCTCAAGATACGCCCATTCAAAGGCATTCTTGACAGGCTGGAGAAGTGGACAGAGAAGAATATCACTAAGTTCAACAAGGGGAAATGCCAAGTCCTGCATCTGGGGAGGAATAACCCCAGGCATATTTGTGTGATTTCCTACACATGAATTCCCTCTACTAAAGGCCACAGAATACAAGCCTGCCTTACTCTTTGTTTTAAATTTATAGGGAAACACCATTAGCATCTCACTAGGATCATCTGTTAGGCTCCCAAGTGGATTACATTTATTATATTTGACATAACTATTATAAAACATCAGAGCCTCACGGATGCACTAAAACATCGCATAAAGCATAAAACTTCAAAAAAGGCGAAAACTCAAAAAGGTCCATCTGGACAAGTAGGCTCCTGCATGGATGAGGCAAGGAGCTCCTCACTGAACTCAGACATGAAAAGGAAGCACACAAGAGGTGGAAGAAGGGGCAAGTGACCCAGGAGGAGGACAACTGCTGTCTGATTGTGCAAGGGTAGGGGTTAGGAAAGCCAGGGCTGACCCAGAGGTGAATCTGGTGAAGGATGTGAAGAGCATCAAGAAAGGGTTCTACAAGTACATAAACAGCAAAAGGAAGACTAGGGAATATGTGGGCCTGTTGCTGAATGGGGCAGGGGAGCTGGTGACAAAGGACATGCAAAAGGCCAAGGCACTCAATGCCTTCTTTGCCTCAGTCTTTACTGGTAAGACCTGCCTTCAGGAATCCCAGGCATCTCAGACCAGAGAAAAAGTCTGGAGCTAGGAAGACTTACACTTAGTGGAGGAAAACCAGGTGTCCAGGACCAGGAGCACTTAAACAAACTGGACATACAGAAGTCCATGGGCCCTGATGGGATGCACCCACGAGTGCTGAGGGAGCTGGCAGATGTCACTGAAAGGTAACGGCAACTGGAAGAGGTTCCTGAAGACTGGAAAAGAGCAAACATCACTCCTGTCTTCAAGAAGGGCAAGAAGGAGGATTTAGAGAACTGCAGGTGGGTCAGCCTCACCTTGATCCCTGGGAACGTGATAGAGAAAATGCTCCTGAAAACCATTTCCAAACACACAAAGGACAAGAAGGCGACTGGGAGTGGTCAGCATGGATTTACGAAGGAGCAATCATGCTTGACCAAGCTGATAGCTTTCTACGATGAGGTGACATGCTTGACCAAGCTGATAGCTTTCTACGATGAGGTGACTAGATTGGTGAACAAGGAGAGAGCAGTGGATGCTGTTTACCTTGATGTTGGTAATACCTGCAGACAATACAAAACTGGGGGGAGCGGCTGACATACCAGAGGATTGTGCTGCCATTCAAAGGGACCTCGACACGCTGGAGAACTAGACAGAGAGGAGTATCACAAAGTTCAACAAGGGGAAATGCCAAGTCCTGCATCTGGGAAGGAATAACCCCAGGCACCAGGTACAGGCTGGGGCCTGACAAGCTGGAGAGCAGCTTTGCRAAGAAGGACCTGAGGGTCCTGGTGGACAACAAGCTGACCATGACCCAGCAATGCACCCTCGCAGGAAAAAAAGGCCAACAACTTCCTGAGCTGCATTAGGGAAAGCACTGTCAGCAGGTAGAGGGAGGTGATCCTTCCTCTCTACTCAGCACTGGTTAAGACCACACCTGGAGTGCAGTGTCCACTCCTGGGCTGCCCAAACCAAGAAAGGGAGGGACTTACTGGAGCAAGTCCAGCAAAGAGTCATGAAGATTAAGTCACTGGAACATCTCTCATAAGAGGAAAGGCTCAGAGAGCCAGGACTCTTCAGCCTGGAGGAGAGAAGACTCAGGGCAGCGGATCTCATCAATGTGTACCGGATGGGAGGGGATAAAGAAAAGGGAGCCAGATTCTTTTCAGTAGTGCTCACTGACAGGACAAGAGACAATGGGCACAAGGTAAAATGCATGAAATTCCATCTGAACACAAGAAAATACTTTTTTCCTGTGAGAGTGGTCAAGCATTGGAACAGGTTGCCCAGAGAGGTTGTGGAGTCTCCATCGGTGAAGATATTAAAAACCTGACTGGATGTGGTCCCAGGCAACCTGCTCTAGCTGACTCTGCATTGAGCAGGGGGGTTGGACTAGGTGATTTCAAGAGGTCCTTGCCAACCTCAACCATTCTGTGATGTAACACCTAAAATATTTCCACTGCCACACAGAGAAAAGGAGGAATTTTACTCTTGAATCTCTGTAACATGAATTGTGTCATGAAGGTCTTATACATCATGTTTTAGAACTTCCTTACGAAAAGAAACATAAAACAGTGTTAATAAGCAAAACGGAAAGTCAACGAAGACGACACAGTATCAATCGTTAGGTACTTTAAGAACAATATATGCATTATTTCAGCCTTGACCTGCAGTTCCTGCAAGACCCATTAAGGGTAAAGGAGTGATGTACTAGGACATCGTACTCATCTTTCAGAGGGACAGAAGACTTAGCACCTATTCTTAAATTTGATGACAATTTTACGAACGATACAATAACTCTAAACCAAAGCAACAAAGTTTTTAAATACTTATGGACTAATCACTGCATGAATTGCACAGGAACTGCTCAATAACCTGGACAAATCCAACGGAAGATACTCTGACTTGAGGTGACTTCCTGCAAAATAACGTAATAGAATCTGTAATACCAAACTCCTTATTTAGCAAACACTGCCTTCCAAAAAAGGCCATCTCATTCTGTAGCACAGTGTGTCAGCAGACATATGGATCTTCACCTTGCAAGATGTAGAAAAGGACCATACTGAATGCCCTGATGGAGAACAGCTGGGCTGTCTTTTATGATTTTACATAGCACAATGAAGTCTCAATTCCAATTAGCTGGTAGTCTACACACAACATCTACCTCCAACATCAAATATGACTTGAAGCTACGTTTATATTAATGCAGTTATATTGCAAATATATTAATGAATGACTGTCATTTACAGTATCAATTTACAGTATCAAAGTAAGAGTCTTTCTTACCCTTAATGCAATTGGATTTTCACAATTGGTCCCGAGCATATTTTTTCTGATGAATTACAGTTCTCGTTTCTACTGCACAGATTCAAAAATAAAAACTAGAGCTCTGAGCACCTTCTTACTCTATTTCTCTCTTCACAGTCTAATACCTTATTTATCACTCCTTTTACATTCTTCTTTTATTGCTATTGAAACAATATTTTAATGATCACTAACAAGGGGGTAGACATTTTAAGGGAGATGTAAAAGCCCTCCGTGTTAACACAAATCAGTGAGGCATATTTTTGTTATTCATATTTTTGGGGGGAGAGAGACAAGGTCACCTGATATTTTAATGCTTTTCATGCAAAGATATTTTAGAGGTTGACCAAGTAAAACATTTATAGCGTCCTCTACTTATATCTTAGTCAGGGAAAAGAATAAAGTTATTATCCCCAACAGTCATTTTAGTAAAGTTGGATTGCAAGGTCCAAAACAACCATAACTTCCAATTTAAACTGAGCTGTAGATTATCATTTCAGATGTCACTGTTTTTTCCCCTGTGTCATTCTGATTCCACAGCCCTTTTGTGGGCTATAAAAACTAAGAACCATATTTGCAGCTAATTTTTTTATTAGCTCTTTCTGTCTCCTTTTCATGGACTTCTGGTAACAATTTTCACAATTAGCTATTAATGAACAGAAATTTGAGAACAGGGCAACTGCCTATTCTTAACTATTTGGAAATGTCCTAACTCTTGAGGACAGTCAGCTACAGTTGGCATCAAAGAGAAGTAATTAGTATCAGCATCACGAGGAATAGAAAGAGTGTCAATTTTTTTTTATCGCTGTGAACAAACCTTATTATCATACTCTTTTAAAGACAAGATTTTAAGCTCTTGAACATAATTTTAAGGTAAGGGATTTCAAGTTCATATCAACACGTAGTTTATGAAAGACTTGTCTTGCACATTAGCATTTTGTCAAAAGGAGTTTCCTTAAAGCTTTACATTTTCATTAAAAGGCCTAGTTTACATTACTTAACACAAAAGTTGCACTACAATTAAGAAGCTGGGTCAAAAGATTACACAGTAAAACAGACCGTTCAAACTGAAGAGAAGTAATCCAGGAAATGACATCTCCTCTGTCTAGGCCTCACAGATAAGTCACTTCAACCAGGAAATATGTTATTAAAGTGATTTCACTGTTCGCTTCCTCTTTCTGCTATTACAAAAGGCTCAGAAGCTAACAGGCCAAAAATAGCAGCTTCTAAACAAACGCACTGTTGGCAAAGAGAGCTCTGCCCCCATTAAAAGCCTTTTGCTCATAGCAAACATGCTAAAACATTCTCCACAGACTGTTTTCCAAGAGAAAAGTCCAAACTAGATATTTCTGCAACACCCTCCTATGCCAGGAGTAGAGTTCCTGGCCACTCTGGCAGCAGCAACCACCTCTGGGGACAACATGGAGCCTGGCTTTCCCAGCAAGCAGCTTGTACTGTTACAGATCTGAATGAACTGAAGAAAAAAACAGGCAAGAAAAGTTCAGGAGGTATGGGAACTAAATGTTTATGTTCTTCTCTGACAAAATGGGCAGTAATACGGAAAAATAATGGTAGCTTCTAAATAACCACCTCAATGTTAATTCCAGGCAATCCCACTGAAGTCCTCACCGAATTAAACCATGCTGTGCTGATACCAATTTCTAAACTTAAAATAGCTATTTGAACCTGTCCAACGTTGATATGTACACATAAACTCCACAGCACGCCACAAGAGCTTTGGCTACTTTGAGTTATTCCACACTTTCATAATGAGAAAAAAGTAAAACTCAAGACCAAAAAGTAAGACGGCTGAACAGAACAGGTATCAGTTGCTTCCTTAGTACCCACAGGAAACAATTCATAATCCTGCAGTAACTGGAAAACATAAGAAGCCTGATCTAGTGAAAGATGCCCCTGCCCACGGCAGAGGGGTTGAACTAGATGATCTTTAAAGGTCCTTTCCGACCCAAAACCATGTGATTCTATGAAAAGTTCACTAAACCATTACATATAAGAAAACCAAAACACTATTCCTTTCCCCTTTGCCAGCCTTCCAAATCCTCAAATGAAATTTAATAAACTATGCTGCAGTGGAAAGTAAGGATAGAAAAGTCTGTAACTTCAGATTATATTTTTCTAACTTGACCTACGTGCTTTTTAAAGCAGAACTTCCTAAATTTATGCACACAGGAACTGACCATCTAATGACTTCACCAGGATTAAACCCCCACTATATTCTTCGATATGCCAAACGGACCCTTAAGTAATTCTGGTCTTTCCTGAGCGATTACTTTTTCCATATCATAGAAGCTAACTTTGGATACAAGGTGAACAGCTCAGTAAGAACATACAATGCAAAAAACAACTGAAAGGTCATATGCAAGGAAAATACGCCATTTTCCCAAGCTTATCCTACTCAGTGATCATTAGGCTATGTTGCAATTCATTTTTCTCTTATTTAAGCGTAATTAGTATGTGAAGAAATAATTCAGGGCATGATAATGCAGCCAACTTTTACTGTTGCGAGGTCTTGCTATTCTAGAAGTTCTTTAATAGTTCTACATTAATTAACAGATTTAAGTTTTAACAGTATTGAGTATGTACAGTTTAGAAACCTCAAAGCAGCTGCTGTCCACAAATAAGTATGTAAATATTTAACAACAGGTTTTACTTGCAATCTGATTTCTGTATATGAAGGTAACCAAATACTGAAATGACTCAAACKACTGAAATGATTTTAATGTTGTTTACTATTGAATAAATGCAAATTTTTCTTCATCATACAAGCAACACTCCTCACGGACCGACATCTCATGTGCTACATCCTACACACATGTTTTAATGGTTTTATACAATTTACCTTGCTATTTGAAAGGCACAGTGTCAAACTGTTCCACTGTAATGACAGGATGATAATAGACCAAAAATAGCTTCATCCTTAAATACCAACAAAAGAATAATAACAAAATTGTTCAAGATGCAACAAGAAGAACTTTAAGGAACAACACTATGGAACAGCAAAAGCATGTAAATAAAGATCAGAAAGGCAAAGGTGTACAATGAATTGTAGTTTACAAGGAACAAGAGGAAATAACGGAAGATACTTTATAGAAGAATGATTAAAATAAACATCCATTAATAGTTAAGAAAGGCAAAGAATGCACAGAAGGTTTAAGTTTTCCATGCTTTCTTCAACTTTTTTTTTTTTTTTTAAAAATGTTGCATATCTGGACATATTTACAAAGGATAAGAACGAAAAAAGATCCTAAAGAAAATCACTATACGTGAAGAAATGTGCTGAGGACAGCAAGATCAACTGAATTCACTCTAAAACATTTAAGGAGACTGTCTTAATCAATTTTCTTTGAGATGAGAACTCGGGGGAACAGGAAAGATCATCAGGACTGAAAAGGGCAAATCAAAGCCCTACCGTTAAAAGTGGGAGGGCTTTCCAAACTACAGAGCAGAATACTTGGGGAAAGGGAGTTAGAACAAGACGTTAATCAATTTGTAAACACCTAGAAGATTAACATGTAAGATCCGGGGTTTAAGTTTTTTTTGTATTCTTCTAAAAAATGAAATAGTGTCATGTAACTGATTTCTGGCAGAATATATGATGCAATCAATAAAGCAAAGCATCTTAACATAGGAATAAAACACAAGACTCACCATTCTCATGAGCAAAGTAAAAAAATACTGTATAGGAAATCATGGAGAAAATGTCCAAAAGGGGTAATTATCAGGAGTTTGGTAATTATCAGGACTTTGGAAAAGTATGTCAAAAAGAAATTCCCCTGGGTTTGTCCTGTTCAAGTTCTACAGAATATTTTCATTACCACAATAAAGCAACAGAATAAGAAACTTATGTATTAAGAACAAACAAAAATCAGCAAATGATACTAAGCTCAGAGTTCTGAGCACACGCTTTTTATCGCACTTAAAATTATCTCAAAATGAAGGAAAAAAACTGAAAAAAATCCAATTAGATGCAACTCAAAGAATAAGCACAAAAAGAGGGGAAAAATCCCCAGCAACATACGCTTTTGAAAGAAATTAAATGCACAGGACATGAAAATGGGAATAAAGAGTAAACAGGAAGATAACTGAAAAAGACGCAGGGTTATAGAAGACTAGAAGTCCCATCTAGGATGCATAAACAGGAGGTTCATTGTATAAGACCTCACAGAGAACTAATGTTCTTTTGTAAATAAAGATCAGAAATCATTTGCTGATACTGTTATAGCCTAAGCCAGAATATTGTGTCCAGCTTTGTGAATCCCTATACAGAGGACTGCAAAAGAGAAGCTGGAAATGAACTGAAGGGAGGTTAACAAGGGCACAGAAGCAATAAGCAATTTGTGCTAGGGAACTGTCAAGTACAGAGACTCTAGTCTTTAAAAACGTTAGCCTAAGAGAAGACAGGACAACTTCTTTCAGAACATAAAAAGCTGTTATGGGCAATGATGATGATGGACGTTTCCTCACATCCCCAGAAGCAACGTA
Source organism: Oceanodroma leucorhoa (assembly GCA_030449065.1). NCBI lineage: Eukaryota > Metazoa > Chordata > Aves > Procellariiformes > Oceanodroma > Oceanodroma leucorhoa. The sequence continues at coordinate 4,872,981 of JASVER010000047.1, read as the reverse complement.
AAAAATTAGCTGAATTAGGAGTGAAGATTTAGGTCATAGATTAGGAAAAAAATTCTAAATAGCAGTAGTGAAGAATTGACATAATATACCTACCCAATGGGGCGGAGAAATCACCTTCACAAGAGATTCACAAGTTCGAGAAATATTTATTATAGTAGATCCAGCTGTGGATCCTACCTCTATGAAGAGAACTTTACTAGTGATCTCTAAAATTCCTTCCAAGTCTACCTGGAAACTGTTCATAAATTAGTTGAAGAAACACACAAAAGCAGTAAATTACGCCAAAGAGAAAGGACTGAGAAAGAGGAGTAAGCCAGCAGCTGTGAATATACAACTTCATCTCTAAAATATTATTCACTTTAATAAAACAATGTATTAACACTTAACCATTTCAAAAATGCACATTTTCTCCTCCAAATCAGCTGTTGCTATTTTCTTAATAGCCTTAATAATAAAATAAAACTGGTCTTCCATGTCTTGTGGGTTATCACTGTAGCCATGGAAAATTAGTAGTTCAGCATAATCTGCCTTTGTCTGAAGTCACTGTACATTTCAAGGTTCTTTAGCTACCTTTGATTTTAGAATTCGTATTGCTTTCAAAAAAATCAATGTGCACTGAAACCCAGTATTGCAAACCTGTTAAAATAACACTAGAGATAATTTTCTATCAATTGGAATTCTCCAAGGCCTTTAATAGCACGCTTAGCTCCTTAGCAAGAGAGCAAAAGCAGTCTGGTAATTTTGACTGTTACTCTCCCACAGCAAGCCATTTCTGCATCAGTTCTGATGAAGATTTCCCAAGCAGAATAGTACAAGTACTAGAACTGCAAAAAGACTATCCACAAATGCACAGAAACAAACCCGTGCCTGGAATTGTTYCTCTGACACCCTGAAAAAGTGGAATTATCTGCTGTTTCATAAAAATCCAAATGCAAGACATAGCTTGTTATTCATCTCTCTTTTCCTAATCAGGGCTTTCAAAGGCTACAGCTGCAGGAATCAGAGGTAACACCAGGAACACAGATAAAGGGTCAGGGAGCTCATCTGTGGTTGAGGTAGGGGACAGAAGTACAGTCTATTCTTAAAATCATGGTTTGACCACAAGGCCATCCTTATTTCATATTAAATAAGAGTCCTGCTTCTCCATCATGAAAATTATTCTATTTATCTTTTTGTACCTTCAAATAGTTCAGTCTGTGAAGTTAGTTTCAGCAACTAGCTATTGCACATTACACCATCAGAGTAATTTATCCCTCGATTCCACTGTGAGCTTATTTTTGGATAAATGTATTTCTCATATATTCCTTCACATAATGCGAATAGTTGCATTATATTATATATTTTTACTAATCTATTTTGCAGTCTTGGATAAATAAGATGCAAGAACAGAATCTAATAACTAAAAAAGCATACTTATTAAAGTAAATAATAAAAATTATAACAATTTGTTTTACAGTAACTGGAATTTGCAAACAACAAGCTTGAAAGGAAAAGCAACATACCGCCTAGCATCCTCCTCCCCTAAAAGCATGATTGACTGGAAGTTATAAAAGGACTTGTTTTTTTCTAATCACTGATTCAGAACAAATGATTACAAAATTTCCCTGTACTAAAAATATGAGCAACTGTTTAAAATCACTCTTCAAAACATTTCTAACCCAATAAATAATAGCCTGCCTATCATATTCTCTCCTGCCTAACTTCAAATTTGATGTCAGCAGCTTATTCTAATCAGCTGCACCACATATTTCTTAAAATATAAGTGCTGTACTCCACCGTAATGCCATGAGCCCAGATTTCCAGTTAAAGTGATGAATAAAAGTGAAGCAATCAAAATCACACCAAACTTTGGAGTAGAGAATTTGGATGCAGTATGGAGAAACGCAGAACGCTTATTGCCGCAGATGGATTTTTTTTTTAAGGATGCGCTGATCCATATGCTAGCAGAAAAACGCACTGTTTGTACTCCAGGGGAGAAACAATTCAAGTTAAACAGAAATACTCAAAACGGAGAGAGTCCTACCATTTAGCTGTTGTTCACATATTAACACACAGACGTGTTTTGTGGACAACTTCCAGAAAAGTCAATAGTTGTAAAAATGATTGCTGGAAGAAAGGGAGCTTGCAGGTAAGAGACAGCAGGAAAGATTAAATAGAATCTTTCTTTTCTAGAATTCTTTTCTAGAATTTTTTTCCATGGAAAATTTTTTCCATGGGAAAAAATCTAGAAAAAAAATAAAAGGGAAAAAATAAAAGGGGTAAAAACTAATTTGAAATAATGACGAGTCAAAAGAACTTGTTCAATCTTAAACTACTCTTGGGCTATTGTCTAGTAATATGGACAAACCAATTATTTTAAGATTATCTTTGCATGAGTAGCTACCTAATGACACTAGAGGAAAATTAATGGAATTTAAACAAATATGTATATCCATTTATACTAATCACCAATATCTAAAATAAATGGGGCAAAAGCGTATCAACATCAGGATACTAAAAAAAATCAAGTTTTTATTTTTGCAATAATATATATGCATTGAYTGGTAAGGAGATTATTTTTTAATTAAAAAAAAAAAAAGCCAAGCAGCCCTAGAAAATGGCTTTCTCACAGAAATGGATTTGACAATAAAAGAAATTATTTACAATCATTTTAATTATTTAACTAGTAAAGTATACAGTATTTTCTTGAAATATGAGTGCCTTATTTTTAAGTCTAACTGACATTCTTGAAAGTAGTTGTATCTGTTCACAATCTTAGTTATACAGATCTTCTCTATTACTGACAAAAAAGGGCATACAAGAAAAAACGTTTTTATGGAATCCCTTTGAAGAAATGCTTTTTAGTTTTTTTTTAATAGAACAGTGAGTTCACTTAGCATAATTCCCATTTCATACATAACATTATATTCATTTGGAGTTTCAAATAAAGACATTGTGATACCCTGTTCCAACATGCATGCTGCAAGCAAACTTCACTGATGACCCTAGACTGCAGTCAAATTCACTATTAATTTTGTCTCTCAAACAGGTAATGCATTTTCCCATAAAACAAACCTACATGTAAACATGTTAAAATATGTAAATATTAAAAAAATGTTTAAATATCKAAAATAACAGGAATATCATTTCAAGGCCAATCCCTCTGTCAGGCTTACTAMTGCAACATTTTAGGTTTTAAAGCAGAACAGGAACAAGATGATTTCTGTTGAAATGCAATACATACGCTTCTAGGGATTGACTAGAGTAATAATTCCATCATACGTAAAATCCATGATGATGAGGTATTGTCAAAGAATTGAAGTTTTCTCACCAACTTCGATAGTAAAAAGGTATTTAAGAGGTCACAGCCTCAGCCTCTAGGACTGGAAAGGAACATGTTGGATTTCCTGAAAAGTCCAACTAGAAGTGTTTGATCTCCCGTGTTTTCCTCTGGAACAAAAAGATTAAGATTGTCTTTGTTGTCTGAAAAATAATTTGGAGATACTTCCTATTCCTGAAATACCTGCCAGAAAAGAAAAAGAAAAAAAAAAGGGGGGGTTGGGGAGGGAACCAACCCTCCCCCACCTATCAGATCCACAAAACTGGCTGTCCTGTATCAAAGAGACCGGATTCACACTTGGGATAGGCATTAAGCAGCTGCTTTGACCAGGGGCTGAACCTAGATGACCTCCCGAGGTCTTCAAAACTGAATCGTCTGTGATGCTACAACTACCTTTGACCTGAGCATATGCAGGTCAGCACCAGTAAAATCAGTTTTTATATCAACGAGTCCAAAAAATTCTGGTCTAGCGGAAGATAAAGACAGTCCTTAAATAAGGAATTCCTTTATTGTAAAAAAGTATGAAGTAAAGCAGTAGCAAAGAAGTGTGGCTGATAGGAACTTTTTCTCTGCAGATTTTGAGAGACTTACTTCAGAAAGCCTCAGGAAGCGAGTGCCTATTGCAATCTGCTGCTGTAATTACTCATTTTTCAACTCCCTAAGCAACAAGTTTGTTCTGTGCACAAATCTATATTAATTAGCTATTTCACCTACAAGATCAGTCAGGACTTTCACATTGCAAACAACTGCTCCCCAAAGCTGTGGGTAGGCTTTATCAAGATCTTTGGCCTTCTTTGAAGAGGAGGTGATGCAAAGGGCCTTAGAAGAGAGCAGAACATTTCTTCTGAAGGATTTTTTCAACTACTTCATCAATAAACTAATTTAGTCAGGGAAGAACTGTTACTTGTTTAGTCACTAAAAGCCACTTAAGGTTTAAAAGACAGTAAAGTGCGTGCAGAACCTTGTTTTAGAAGCTGCTAGCAGAAGAATTAATTACAAAATTTAGAATTTCTATCACAGTTGACCACAAACTGGGGAAAATAACAGCTCTTAACTTCTAATCTGTTTATCTAGCCATAACTTCCAGTCAGTTGCTATACCCTATGCTTTATGAATCAATTTGCAGAAGATTTTAATGCTAATTGCAAGTTATATCAGAAGGAACTGTATTTAAAAATAAGCTAAATGTTATATAATACTAGACACCCAAGAAAAAACTCCGAGCTTGAACAGACAAACCATAATAAATAAATACTTTTTGTGTTAATACACAGCACCTCAGTTTTGCTTCAGTGGGGAAAAAACATCACCTTATCAGTGTTTGTGAAATACTCAAATGCCATATGAGACCATAATAAAATAAGCATATTATGTCACTTCGGTTGCTGTAAAACATCCTGTGCCAAGCATAAAAGAGCAGCTAAATATCTGAATGACTATGACTAAACCTGTTTCTCTTAAACTGGGAAGCATTCACAATTACCCTGCCCCTAGAAAACCAGCATATACACCCATACATGTACATTCTCGCACACAAGGACAGGTTCAGATCCTGGCAATGAAAGGGTATGAAGGGCAAGAAGGAAGGCTTCTATGAATAAATCAGCAGCAAAAGAAAGTAAATGTGGGCACACTTTCTTGGTGGGGTAGGAGACCTAGAGACAGAAGACAGGCACTCAATGCCTTTTTTGCCACTGTCCCCTGGGACACACACAACTCTAGGCCAGGGACCCTGATGGGATCCATCTGAGGGGGGTGAAGGAGCCAGTCAAAACCATTACCAGGCTGTTCTCTACCACCTCTGAAGGGTCATGGCAACTGGGGGAGATTCCTGTTAACTGGAAAAGGTCATGTGTCATGCCCGTCTTTAACAAGGGCAACAAGGAGGATCTGCAGAACAACAGGCCAGAATTCCAGTTAACTTCAGGTCGCTGGACACCATTTCCAAATACAGGAAGGAAAAGATAACTGAATAAATTGATGACAAGCAAATTGTGCCTAATCAACCTGACTGTCTTCTATAATGAGATGTTTCAGCGCCTGAAGAGTGAGCAGTGTATGCTCTTTATCTGGACTTCAGCAAGGTATTCAACATGGATTCCTATAAGCAATCTTACAGGCCAAGCGGGTAAATGAATGATCAGTTGGGTGGAAAGCTGGCTGGCCCATCAGGCTCAAAGAACCATCATGATCATTAGTATCAACTTGGCAGCTAGTGACCACYGGCATTCCCCAGGGACTGATACTGGGACCAATATTGTTTAATGTTTTCACTAATGACCCAAAAGCTAGGACACAGTGTACCTTCAGCAACTTCGTGGATAACAACAACCAGGGGCAGCAGCTGATACACTGGAGGGCAGAGTTGCTATTCAGAGGGACCTGGAARGGCTGGGAAAACAAGCTGACAGGAGCCTCATGCAGTTCAAAGACAGACGCAGACTCCCACACGTGGAATGGAATACCACCACACACTAGGAGAGGCTGGCACTTGCTGGCTAGACAGCAGCTTTGAGGAAAAGGATCTGAGGGTCCTGGTGGTCAAGAAGCTGGCCATGAGTCAGTAGCAGGCCTGCGGCAGAGGGGTATGACAAGAGGCAACAGACACAAGTTGCCACTTGGGAAATTTCAATTGGCTATACAGAAACATTTTTTTCCACCATGGTCAAAYGTTGGAACAGGTTGCCCAGAGAGGATGTGGCATCTTCATATTTGGAGATTTTCAAAACTTAATTTTTAAACATAATCTGATTGAACCTGCTTAAAAGCATGTCAGCGGCTTGGACCAGAAGACCTCTGCAGGTCCCTYGCATCCTAAATTATCCTATGATGGGTATTTTTATTCAATTCTGAAAATAGTTTTAACCAGAGCTCAATTACTGACAGAGTGCTGTGTAAGTCTCCAGAAATACCACAAATTATTTGGCTAGACACTGCTGTTAGAAGAGCTGACAGGATATTTTGTGAAACAGTATTTCATCGTGAATTGTATTATCACAGTGTCATCGATCACGGACCAGGGCCTGTCTGTGGAAGATCATGACTGTTTTGTTTTGTACTGCAGTCACATCTAAGATAAGAGATGCCTGATGGATAAGCACAAATTGATATAAGCAGAGACGACATCAGACAGTACCACAGGCAATCAACTGGAACCTGGTCTCCTACGTATGTGATGACTCAGACTCACTGGCTAGCTGGAACCCCATCAATAGGAAGATGGAAGGCAAATGAAGCTAGCATGCAAAAGACTCAAAACAGAAGGAAGGGGTTTTTTCACATCATAGAGTTAAGCTAGAACTTACTGTCACGGGATGTTTCTGCTGCCAAGAAGTTTACAYTGGGCTGAAGGCTATTTGATTCAAGGGAGATAAAGCTGTCAAGAGACAGAAAAACACTCATCTACCTCRGAGAGTCCCTGAGCTGCCTCATCTCCACAGGCTGAGAGAATGTAATGGAACAGGAAGAGTCCTTCTCCTGCACTCTGTCCCAGGCACTTCTGAGCTATTGGCTRTTGCTGGAAACAGGGTAGTTAGGCTAGACAAACTCCTGATTCAATCTAGTTTCCATTCTAGTGATTCACTTTCATGTTATTACTCTGGGCAACTGTCTTTTATTCCTACACAAACTGCTTCAATCCCTACAAGTAATTACAAGGAARTAAGACAGAGTCTTTGTTTCAGCCTCTGTATTACATGCTCCGGACAAAAGAGGATATCAGGTGTCAAACTCAAAAATACACAAGGAAAAAGAGGAGTTTCAACAACAGAGACTAAGACAAACCATTCTGAAACCAGCAGTACCTTGCCTCAAAACACGAGAAAATGGGAGGCTGGGTTCAAATGCCAGCTCCAGCAACAGCCAAATCAAGTGCCACTGCTATAAAGCAGGCTATGAGCTGTCAGAAAACATTTGAAAGGACTTAGTATCAGCCCTGTGTGAACTAAAACAATTCTTCTAATCTTAGCGATACACAGAACAAGAAAACTATTTACCATTTAGTGACGTTTTAAAGTCGTACTGCATCTATTTTAAGCTAACTTGTAAATCTTGGAAGTAGCATTACAACTACACACACATACAGCTATATTAAGTGGAAAAAATTTCAAAACTTAGGATATAATAGAATAAAGGTTGAGCGCTCAACCTTACTTCACTTCCCCTTCCACGTCATGATAATCCTTCCAGCATGGAATGGGTGGCTGTGCAATAAATATTGTTTTGTGTCCTCTTTCCCAGATGCAACTTCATCTCTTGCTCAGTGAAAACAAAACCAATGGAACTAAGTGTATAAAATTTCTCTTTGGTAGTTTAAAAACAACATTTCAGGTACATTCAATGTTCTAGAAACTTGATTTTCATTACTGCACAGACAATGCAAAACCTACTCACACTACAGTTTCTGAAATACCATGACTGATTATCAATTTTACAGCTGGTTAAACCTCATTCTAGTAAAAAAAAGGCTATTTGTTGTGGTAATACTCTAGATGGGAAACTCTAGATGTAATACTCTAGATGTCCCACTCTGAAAAAGTGGGACACTTGGTCTGGCATTTGCATAACGAGTTCCCAGAACATTCTTCGTCCCAAGTGTTCCAGCTGTAGGTGCAAATCAAACAGTTGGGTGTGCTTATGTATACAAGATCTTTTTGTTTGCATTTCTGAAACGGAATCACATCAAATTAGCAAAGGAAACTGTAGTCTTTTTAGATGAGACTCRAGATCATAAAGTAGTTTCTTAGTCTTTTACTGCTAAGACTGAAAACAGTCGCAAATTGGAGCAATATTTTAAATATAAGATTCATCTTTAAGAGAATGCCAGTGTCTTATTTGTCTTATTTTTTTAAGACAGAATGATATCTCAATCTTCAATTCAGCATTAGTTGCACAATTTTACCAACCTAGGAAATTACTGTTTTCAAAAGAAGACTTATCTCTACTAACACAAGCAGTATTGTGAAATTGTACTGAAATTAGAAGTACTACAGTAAAGATATTTTCTTCACAACAAAGATGRTGTTTCTGAGCTATTATACACTCACTCTTCTGTTGATTACAGATGAAGTAAAAATAAAGTTTTTGCTGTACATATGCACATTCATCCTTTTAGCCATGAGACCTGTAATGTGATTTTCAGATGGACATACAAGTTTTCAAGCTCTCAAGAAAAAATACCGCCCAAAACCACTAYATTTTGAAGTCAACATGCATCTTTACCTTTTACTCTTTAAGAGAGTTCCTGGTCCCTAAGTTCCTGTACACAAATCAGGAAGATGAAGGTTGAGAGAGAAAAAGGATCCCCTTTTAACTTTTCAACTCATAAGAACACATTTCAATACTAATGCACAAACCCATTATAAAAATTTAGTGTGTTGATTTTAATCACTTAAAACAAAGGTGCAATAACCCATAATGCAGCTTACTTTCTAACACTTATTTCTAAATTTTGGTATCACCCTGCACTACACACTATGCAATTCTATATTTAAGCCACCTCTTCACTCAGAATGCCATCACCCCCAGTGGAAATACTTCAGTTAGATGCCAAAATAGAACTCCTAGAAGCAGTAAGCCTTTATGCTGACTCATTTATCTGAAAATGTAACTTAAGTTCTTCGAAAGCATATACCTAACTAATTATGTGCCCAAATCACCAACGTTTAAATGTACTTTTCAGAAACACTGAATTTGTTTTTGTTTTCACCACAGTAACAACTATTTGTGAAACTTCACTTATGTGCAACTAATCCCTGTCATTTTGTCTGATCCTACAGCAACTTAAAAACCTCTGAATAATAAACTGACCATGGAGTGCCTGTTTGAAAAATATGTATAACTGTATTTGCCTAATAGCAGCAAAGTAAAACCCCTTCTCCAAAAGGTAGGTAAAGAAGTGTTAAAGAGGCTAAGAAATACTGCAGGCATCAAATTAGGAAATATTTAAGACCTGAAACCTTAATCATCACACAAATGTTTATGAAAGTTTGGCTTGAAAACTAGATCCCATTTGTTCACGCAAAGGATTTGGAAGAATGAAAATCCASAGACACGTTTCTACAATAAATCATGGTACCGAAAATCCAGGTTTGTAGTAAAATGACCAGAAAAAAGAGGCCGGAGTTTTAGCAGACATAACGTAGACAAGAAAAGGGGTCAACAGCTAAAAAGATGAAAGGATAGAAAAGGATTACACAGGGAAATGCCAAGGATTATTCCCAAGACATTTTGAAAGGAATTCTAAATATTGTTATCACTTAAATTTGGGCAAAGGAGGAGACGACCAGATAAAATTGTTATGGCCTTTTCAATCTGAATTGTTTAATTCAATTTATAAACCAATGYTTCTGCATTGACTTTAAATCCCATTAGCTACTAAACTGTATGACAAATTGTAATCAGATATTAATTTTTTTTWAAAAGTCAGCAAATTAATTAAATGGAAATTCAACTCCCTAACTACCACTGAACCATACTGTGGGAGAAACTGAAGCTGCTTATTTCAAAAGTGAGCCTCCCCATAAAATTTTAAAATACTATTAACAGAAGCTAGCTTTAGAAATCTAGAACTAGTTCTAGAATTATTTACAAATTTTGTTCATAAATTTCTTTAGTAAAAGGACCATGTAATTTTTTTGTAGGTACTCCTACATACATATATAAAAAAATAGCACACCAATAAATCATCATAAATTGACAATCAGATTTTACGACCTCTTATCTGAGTTCTTCAGAGTTTCAACTACGGAAAAATACATGTGCCTTAAAGTTGCTTGTTGAGCCAGTAAGACAGATTTCTTTCAGGTCATTCACCAGGACATGTACATSACACAATATATGATTCGCTATTTGTAAATGGTTTCCAGGATGCCCCACATTACATCCATGGAAACAATGTGGGGATAAATAATCTGGAAATGGAATTTTGTTGCTTTGTAATGTTAGGTTAACGGTTGGACTCAATGATCTTAAGGGTCTTTTCCAACCTAAAGGATTCTATGATTCTATGGTAAGCAATCCACTAGGCTTACAAACAAGAGTGGGGATAGCAGCACCTTGGAGACGAGGGCACAGATAAATGGGATGCCTTTCAGGTAGACAGCACAGGCTGCGTAGGGTACAGGTCAAATAAAAAAAAYCCCAACTTTAAAAGTCCTATCTTCTGCCAAGAAGACAGCCCCGATTTCAGAATCATAAGTGCCCTGAGTTCCCAGAGAAAGGTACTTTACAACAAGCCAATGAAGTCTTCTCTACTGAAAATACCCAAAGCAGAGACTCAGCCCCCACGCAGATTGTATAGCTGTATTTTATGCCAATGACTATGTTTCAGAGCAACACCAGCAGCGAAGATTACGTCCAGAGTCCAGCACAGCCTTATCGCTGCACTGCAAATGAAAAGGTGGATGATCTCAACAGCTGCTACTTGCACTTCCCATTGTAACTTGAAACACAGGCAGACTTCTAGATGGAGACTTCTGCCTGGAGTAGGTGCACRACCACACAAGATTACTGATGCACTTCGTTTCTCCTCCCTCTTACTAATTTTCACTCTACCAGTGTCATAGCGCGTATCTCATCCATGCTGCAAACTCAACACTCAGGTAAGCAACTAACTTCCTTTGTTGGGAAATAGGATCAGTTTAACAAAACCACTGCATTTTCACCCCTCTATTAGCCAAAACCAGCAGGAGAATATACACTGTGAATGAGAGGCAAATGGCCTCAAGATCAAAGGTTTGTGAGGTGCCATAAATTAAAATAAGCAAATGTTTACCAGTATCATCCATTAGTGAGAAAACATCCAYCTATGCAATGAAAGCAACTAGAGCAGCTTACTAGCATCATTTTCTGTTATATCACCTGCATATTCCCACTTAGGCAGAAGTTTCTACAGTTGAGGAGTTACTCAACACTTAGAAACCTCGTACTTATTTGAAGTGTCCCTTGTCTATAGTTGTATAAATACATTTGTTAAAAATGCTAAGTGCTGTATATAGTAAGAGTACTTTAAATAAATCAAGAAAGCACAGTATCTTTTTTATGAAGTATCTTTCAAAGTAATAAAACCTGTAACTTATTTAAGACTTGGGAAAAATCTTCAGGGACCACCATCATTCAGAACTGTGCATGAAAGTTGACCCTCTTACTATATAATTCATCTGCCAATTGAAATTTTACAGATTGTTCTTTGGCTTTAAAAAAAATAACTTGAAACAAATTAGCAAAACATACTATATCCAAATACATGCTTAAAAGTGATCAATCGCTTTACCCTTATCAAGCACTCCTAGCAAAACCAACAGCCATTCCCGTGGCCACCAGCTGAGGCTATGCAGAAGCGTACCTCGCGGCAGCAGCAGCCGGGAAGCAGCACCCTGTTCCCCTGCAGCCAGCCCGGGCTGTGCGACGCATGGCACGTTGCTGAGAGCGGAGCAGGAATCGTGGCCACGGCCAGGGGCCGGCCACTTGGGTCCTGTTCCTCCATGTTTACAGGTGCGTGAGGACTGTGGGCTTTACATCCTTTCAAGCATTCAGGAGTAAGAAACAGAATTCCCCCCCTGTGCCACGAAGCCTTCAGAGCTGCTTCCCTGCCAGCGTTTGCCAGCTCTTCCCCTCTACCTCATGGCAACATCTGCCTGTCTGAAAACTGCAAAGGGGAAGAAAAAAAAAATATCCCCAAACCCAGAGACAAGCATTTTCAAAACTAGAAGACTGTCCCTCAGCTACACACGAAGGCGAACACTGCCCTTGGAGCAGAAGCCTTATCCTTGTTTCTGACATGGAATTCTATTCTAGTTGAACAAACATTATCCACCTTTAACAAAGTGCAGTTTACTAGAAATTAGGGTTGTTTGCTAGGACATGCTGTTTTGCATATCAATTTTACATTTACAGTTGTGCTATTTAATTAACAAGAATGCTAATGAAAATATTAACTCCCTTTGTCATGAAGAAGTATTTTAAATATGAAAACTCTTACTAGTACAATTTTAGATTTGTTTCTATGGGAAAATTAACAATAATTAAGTAGAAATCATATTGAGAAGACATTTTMACAAGCCTCCCAAGTTCTGAAGCTACTTATAAATTTGCAATCCAATCTTACTTTATAATATACACAGAAACCTGCAACCATGCTTTGCTATACATTAATTTCTAGCCCCCCAGTTGCTGCAATTAAGATTGTATGTGCAAAGTTAACAGTATGATGTTTTCATCTTCTAAAATGTTTAGGAAATGATAATTATACTTTGCTTCATTTTAAAAATATCTTCCACTCACTACAGGAAGTAGTTGAACAAAAGYGTAATAGGGTACCTGCCCACCCCTATGAACAGCTGCTCAAATACTATTCTCTAGTAAAGACATGATTAGATGGGAAAATTATTTAATTTCCTGATCTGCCTCAAATTTAAGAAGGTGCTATATAACACATAGCCATCTGCATGAGCTACTGTGTGAATGTTTGTGTGAAAAGCAGGAATTTTTAACAATATTGCAGTGACTTGTAATTTATCCAAACTATGCATATGTCAAAATTCTAAGTGTGATATCATACATTTGTTAATATCTGACATTCGCAATAGAAAAAAGCAAAGCTACACTCAATGTAACTGTGACAATGTAAATCACAACACTCTATGCAAACTCACTTTCTGACTGACTACATAATTATAGCACACTGTAATTAAGCGTACTCTTCCAACTAGCCATGATCTTCGTAACCAACTCCCTCCTTTTAAATTTTCTCACCAAGTCAAAAACAAGGAAGCATTCAGAGACCTTCAACAATCCCTCCGAAAGCCCTATGACACAGCTGCCTCCCAGCTGCACAGCCCTCCCACTGGCACCTCGTGTCCCACTAAAAGATCTAGGTCCTCCCCTGCACAGAAGTGGACTGAATGCACATTTTAAAGAAAGATAGAAGCATGAAGATCAATGGAAATTTATGCTGTGATTTTTTGGGCAACTCAGAGGAATGTGAAGTACTGTCCCCATAAATGCAGAGGTAAGCTATTCTGTGCAGCGGGCATGAAAAAGAGAGAAGTGCTTTCACAACTTCCACTTGCAAACCAAGTTGCACCAGCTCTTTATGCTACAGAAATAAGGAAGAAAAGCTAAAAGTTTCTTACTACTTCATGCTGCAATAAGGCACTTCACTCAAGATTCACTTTATTTCTACTGAAGTCAGCAGAACTGTCTTACTTTCATATTTAAGGCTTTTCAAAAAGTGGTGCTTTAACTGTGTCAGTAATACAATGTCTGAAGTAGTTATTTAACAAAGCCATGCTCCTGTGTTCCTCGTCTCCTGCTTTTTTCTTCCTGGGGTTTCTTTCTTGCTATAGCTCCATCTCAGCTTGATTCCCAGACAAAATTTCATCCTCTCAAAACTGATCTTATATTATTTCCATAATTTGTCATTAACTGATCTTAATATGACATGTGTGACCATGGTCGTATGTCTTCTTCAGAGTTGCAATGTCTTACTCAGCCAGCACATTTACAGCTTTTTAAAATCATCTTATCTACACAGCCCAGGTTGCCATGTCATTTTTTCCTACAACTTTTTTTTTTCTTCATTGCATGTAGAGAGGTCTGCCATATTAACAATGCATGCTGCTCTTCTCATCAGATCATGCAGTAAAAGACCTTGTCAAACATTCAGATTGAAAAGACCACAAACTTTTGAAGATTAAGGATTTTTTTAGGAAAGTCAAGCTTTTAAACAATAATTTTCGGAATTCTTCCCTTTACATTGCAACAGTTCAGCCGTTCTTTTTTCCGCTAGACGCACATACATCTGGGGGGAACACCTCCCCACCTCCTCCTGGTGGGGAAGACACCAGGAGGTGTTCCTTGAACTTAGTGCCTTCTTTAGATTGCTCTCTGAAGGTTTTTCTTTTTTTAGTCTACTCAATGGCAAAAAACAATAGTCAAGCCTACTTCACAGTTATATAACGGCACAATACCAACTTCACAAAAGCAGAGAAATTCTAAGTAACTACTATTAAGAAAGAGCTTTTGGAGGTCTGTTGCCTGGAATGATACTATCTCAGCATTTTCTGTGACAGTATTACATTTACCACACAGTTTGTTAAGTTACAGCTTTATTATAAAAATTTAACTTCCGTATGCTTCAAAGAAAATTTCTGAGTAAGCAACACTACACAGTGGAATTCAAGTACCCAATGTAACTGAAAAATGCTGTCAGTAAATTAGCAATTGTTTGATAGAAATGTTATTTAAGAGCACTTCACAACCTTGAATGGGGAGCAAAAGAGAGTCCGGCCTGGCACCATCTCCTAAGGAGATGCACATCACTGCATAAAGCACTGGGGTTTTAGAACACCAACGTCGACACAGCACCTGGGTGGCCATATGAAGTTGCAGCTTTACATTCATAGTATTTATTTTCCATAATTTCTTGGAATGCAGTTCATATTTTAACACAGAAGTCTTTCCAATCTTTAAGTTTTAGCTGTGTGATGTCATTTCACCTCTTCAAAAAGATACAGCCTTCAGCCAATTAAGCCATTTCATTAAAAAGTTTATGTAAATGAGAACATTAATACAAGCTCTCCCCTCTTACACATTCCTTCCCTAACATGACAGTCTCCCATTAGCAATAATGCACCTAAGAGATTTAGAAATAAAATCTATGCACTCTATCCCTCCTACATTGCCTGCCTCCAGGTCTCAACATCTCAAAATATCTGGCTTATACAAACAAATCGTAACACATATTGCACACATTAACTATACAGAATGTATAAAAGTTACTTTAAAATRCAAGTTTTAAAAAATAAAGTTAATAAATTTGCAACTTATGCCTAAACATATTATCATCTTTTAAAATCATTTAAATAGGATTGTGTTAAAAGTAAAATGAGAAAAAGCCTAAAAGTTGCAGTAAATTAATCTGACTCTTGCAATACATAATGAAGTAGTTATTTGCTAAATCTTTTAACAAAGCCTGAAGGACTTCCACAAATAACAAATGTGAAAATGTTGAAAGTGTAAAATATATTGGTACTTGCTTTGTTTTAATTCACTGAAGAAAAATGATCAGAAGTAGTTCTTTGGGAGGGGTTCTGAGATGGAATTTAGTGAACAGCTTGTACTTTTCATTAAGACTGACCAATTCTGATAATTTTTATATAAATTATCATCATATGGCAGAAAAATCGGAAGCTCAAGCCTATGCTATAGTTAAGTGAAATGAGATCTCCACAGCAGTTAAGATGGATGTCTCAAGCACTTACTCCACCTGACTCTTCTCAAAACAAACTTCGAAAGCAGGTTAACATTATCATTTGCTTCCAAAACTGTGTGTGTTGCAGGCATCTAACAATGAGTAAATCAATTATAGCAACCCACAGTAATTTTCTGGGCTGCAGATTAACCAGTCAAGCAGCATATGTTTGCATAAAGCAATGATCTATTCAAGATCTGAGGATGAAGTTCCAGGACAGTCTAAACCAGTCTCCCCGTCCCCTAAACAAATATCCCCACCCCTCCTTTGACTCAGCAGCAATGCCTTTCTCACCGTGAGCAAGCCAGTTTAGGGAGCTAAACTGGACACGTCTTTTGCAGTTTTCATTTTTGGCCATTTAGCTCCTTAAACCTGCTGACTGCAGGGTCGGATAAGTAAAATAATCAGTGGAAAGGCAGCAGAAACAATACAGCAACCAAGACAGATCAGTTAGATGCACAGGGAATTACTCCTGAGAAAATGTAATTTCATTCAAACTTGAAAAACTGAGGGGAAAAAAAACCACACAAAAAAAACCCMAAAAAMCCAAARCCCAGAAAGAACTTGCTTCTTTTATTCTATCAATGTAATTTCAATTGAAAATAAGATGTATTGAGTCTTTAGAACTGATTGCTTCTGGTCATACTAATCAGTCTATTTTAAGCACAGAAAATGCTTTTATAACTCTAAGAGAAATATGCTAAGCATACTATCAATAGCTATTAGTTTATCCATAGAAAATGTTTTGCATTTCGCTGAGTTATGGTTCACATCCAAGTGGACAGATAAATGTCTCAAGAACAAAACATTCCCTATGTATTTTAAAAAGTCATCCAGTAAGTTCATCCTTTATTTCCTGACAAACAAACAAACAGAAAAAGCAAAATCTCAAAATAGTGAATATTTATATAATTAATATTAAACTATTCAAACATGAATACAGTACCTTCTTTTGCTTAGGAAATAGAGCAGGAAATTTAGAGAGAGTTAAAAAGAGAAAGGTAATTCGTAAGAAAGTTGTATTTACATACTGTACAAGGGTCACATTCAGCTGTAAATTAAAATACACAGCTATATTAATAAGTATATATTTTAGGAAAAGATTAATCATTTAAATCATTCTATTTTAAATTGAACCATCCTCGATCGACAAACAGTAACATCACTTCACCTCTTCAAACAGTTTTTCTTTCTCATTCTATTTAAGACAATGGTCATGACCCCTTCTCTTGAAAGTGTTGTTTGGATTTATATTAAGTAGTTTGAAAGAATGTTTATCCTGGTTTCATGTATCTGCGCTGTCAACTTGAAAATCTCTTCCCTCCCTACCCCTCAAAAAAACCCACCGTGCAAAAATCCGAGCAATACTTTTCCTCCTCAACTTCCTATCCTATTCTGCAGATAAGCCTTAGTTATTCACTTATCTTAAATCTTGGCTGGAGTACTGCCATACAATTTTATGGACGTGAAGACTTCTGGAGCCTAGTCCTGCTGTACAAAACACTGCAGTATTCCTCCACAGCCAAACTAGCCCTCTCAATACGTTTGCCTTTGGCTCCTGTGGTTGATTTAGACTTGAAGACTGATCTTAGAACTCCTTGGGAAACACTGTGTTCATGAACTGCACTTTACAGTATTAAGAGCCCACCTGAAGACCCTGGTCTACAATTACGTTCCTCCCGAGCAAAGAAGCTTTCTACAATAGAGATGAGTTTTATCATCTCTAGAAGCATAAGCTTTTGAGAGACTGGTCCAAAACTAGGAAATGAAATTCCACACAAATTAAGAATCACAGAAAAGCTCAGCAACTTCTCCAGTGCAAGGTGCATTTCCTAGTCAGATGCTGCAAGATTGCTACAAGATTTGTCTCCAAGTATCATAGTTGAGGAAGCCAGCATAACAGCTTATGGAAAAGTGAATATAATTCCCCAAACCTCTATCAGCCAGTATCACCTGATTTAACTTACTGAAAAGCTCAGAGGAAAGAAAAGACAGGTAATGTATGTATTTCCTCACTAAAAACATTGAAAAATATTTTTATTATTATTTCCAGTGTTATATATTCATATTTGTCAAAGTGGATGAGTAACTCAGAAAATAAACAATTACTTAAATAATCATCGGGGTTATGAAGAGTAACACATTTTTGTAACTACTCAAGTCATGCACAAGTAACAAATCTCTAGCCAAAATTCACTTTCAATAATATAAAGAAATATTAATTTCCAAGTACACATACATACATACATAATGCAACTTGCTGTAGCTCAAGGATGTCAAAGAAAAGCTGACAGTACCATGGAAAACGTTCAATGTCTTTAAAATACAACCTTTAAGAAAAATAATAAAATATCAATGATAATATAACATCAACCTGTTCATATTTAAAGATGTGATAAATCAGTAATTTTAATTCTGTGATTTTCATCACAGTGGCACAGTTGCAAATATTCCAGTCACACTCCAATTCAAGTTTCACCCGGATATTCTTGCAACAGAACAAAACATCTGGAGTCTGAAAAAAATAAAATAAAATCATCACTGGGCCCAGGATRTCTGCCCTTTCCTCTTCCTCCAATTATTTCTCCATAAGGCATACAAAACTCACTCCAAAAATACAATGAAATACCTGAGAAAGAAGGGGTGGCATTCCACGGAAGCTGAATGTATTACTAAATTACTGAATGTATTACTAAATTTCACATAAGGTAAACTGTTTGGCTTCAAAGCAGTAATGACTAAGCTCACAGAACTACATGCTAGCAAAACACACGTCCAAACATTAAGTCTAAGATGTCAGGAATCCATTTAAACAAAACATATTTTTATTAGGAAATAGACTTCATTTGTTAATCTCAACTGAAATGGCTGCGTGTTGCTCTAAGATGAGAAGAAAGATTAAAATGAAGTGGGTACAACCAGTATCTTGTATATCAAAGAGATGACCAAAAAAGAAAATTACACAGTCACTGGCGACAATCACCAAATCCACGGTCCTCTGGACTTAAACAACCTCGTCTCTAATTCAGGGCCCATAAGTAGTCCTACCCACTTAGCTGCATCTGTTAAATGTTTTAAGCTAAACATGCATGTAAGTGCTTGTAAAACTGCACCCTAATAATATTTCTGAAAAACACCCTCTCCCCAAAAAGTGCCTTTCAAAAGACTTTCAAGAATCCATCTRTCTAGGATCCATTTCATTTTCATGATTTGTTAAATAATAAAAAAAATATCCTAGTCCAGCTATCTAATCTGTTTATCTTGAGGAAAGGAATTTATGATAAAAGAGAGATATAAGAGAACATACAAACACCCAAAGAAACTCCCCACTGTGACACAGAAATTCTTTTCACCTTTTTTGTGAACAGACAATAAATTCACATTTTGGGAACATCTGCACAGTATAACAATACAGATTCTGGATTTGCTGTATTTGATTTTTCATGTTAGTGTTGTCAAAAAAGGAACTTTTATGAAAATAACTAATACCATCCCCTGAGATACATACTTCTTTGTAAGAAAATTTCCTTTAGCATGTCTGACCAGGAGACTGTGATCCTGTCACAGTTCCTACACTCTAATGGAGAAAAATTATTTTTGTACCACCCTCAATCTGTTTTGTTACCAAAACAAGGCTCTGAATTGCTTAATAGCATGCGACAAATATGAAACAAATTGAACATAAAACTGACTGTGGTGACACTGAAAGCATCTATTCCCTCCATAAAGCACATTTGACATAGCTTTATAAGATTTTCAGACAAAGAACCAAGAATACCAATTCCAATTACAACTCCAGTAAACTGTTGGCCTATTCCTTCATGTGAACCTCGTGAAGTTCAACAAGGCCAAGTGCAAGGTCCTGCACCTGGGTTGGGACAACCCCCAATATCAATACAGGCTGGGGGATGAAGGGATTGAGAGCAGCCCTGCTGAGAAGGACTTGGGGGTACTGGTGGACGAAAAGCTGGACATGAGCTGACAATGTGCACTCGCAGCCCAGAAGGCCAACCCTATCCTSGGCTGCATCAAAAGCAGCGTGGCCAGCAGGTCGAGGGAGGGGATTCTGCCCCTCTGCTCTGCTCTGGTGAGACCCCACCTGCAGTCCTGCGTCCAGCTCTGGGGTCCTCAGCACAAGAAAGACATGGACAGGTTGGAGCGGGTCCAGAGGACGGCCACAAAAATGATCAGGGGGATGGAACGCCTCTCCTATGAAGAAAGGCTGAGAGAGTTGGGGTTGTTCAGCCTGGAGAAGAGAAGGCTTCGGGGASACCTTACTGCAGCCTTTCAGTACTTAAAGGGGGCTTATAAGAAAGACTGAGAGAGACTTTTCACCAGGGCCTGTAAGTGACAGGACAAGCGGTAACATTTTTAAATGGGAAGAGAGTAGATTTAGATTGGACTTAAGGAGACATTTTTTGCAGTGAGGGTGGTGAGACACTGGAACAGGTTGCCCAGAGAGGCTGTGGATGGCTCATCACTGGAAGTGTCCAAGGTCAGGCTGGATGGGCTTTGAGCAACCTGACCTAGTGGACAATGTCCCTGCCCATGGTAGGGGGGTTGGACTACATGATTTTAAAGGTCCCTTCCAAGCCAAACCCTTCTGTGATTCTSAAAGACTTCTGTCATCAGTACTGTAAAAGACAGTCTACATCAATAATCACCTATTTTCTTAATAATTTGTAAATGGTATCCATCATTAAAAATACTTTTTTCTCTTACCAACCGTGAAATTAAACGTTTATTTTCTGTGGAATCTTCAGAATAGTTTTATCTGTGATAAACATACCCACCTCTTCATTAACAACCTAGAAGTAACCCCTTCTTTTCTTTAAACTTAAACAATCTTGACTCAATGTAACACTACTGATGTAGTTGATGTGAGAATATGAAAGCAGAAAACACTGCGTAAGTGTAAGGTCAAATTAGTATTTGTATAATTTAATCCAGTCAGGTATCAAAGCAGGCTGCACTGATATCAGTCTGCTTTGTGCCAGCGTAACATAATGTACGTATTAGAGATGGAGCAATAGTAACATGGCACTAAGAACAACTTCCAAATAACCACTGGCAGCTAAGACCTTCAATTAGTTATCTTGGCATTTTGTATGTTGATGGATTCCACTATTTTCAGCAGAAAATATGAGCCAGTATTAATCTTTAAAACAAACTTGTTTACACACACAATCCTGATTTTTTCCTAAAACAGGGGGGAAGAAACAACAGATTAAAGCAACAGACTACGATACAAAAAATAGGTTTAAGTTACCTGAATTCAAACGCAAACAAGTACTAATAGGAATTGGCCTTTCACAAGTTTCTTTAAAAAAATAAACCTTTCCAGTTTCTACAATTTTATCTGTACACAGGCTAGTAAGATGGTGTGCTATTACCCCATTACTTTCTTACATAGGTCTGAATGTGATAGCCAAACCTATTTCACTCTTTTTTTCTAAGTCTCTTTTTTCCTAAGTTTATATTAGCAGATTCTAGCTGAATTGAAGTTCTCTGCAATTTTGAGAGTAGCTACAGTATTTGCATAGCAGTACATGGAGCTTTGTTCTTGTCTCCACACTCCCTTCAAAGCTTCATTACCAACATTGTGGTAGGACACACAGATGATGGCCTGCATTCAAAAAAAGTAAGCTGCGTATTTTAATTAATAAACACACCATTCATTTGAAACCTAGTAGTTCTCTGAGGAAAGGAGATACACTGTGGATTTTTTAGTTTGTTTTGGACAGGTTTACAATTCTGGGTCTTTTTTTTTTTTTTTTTTTGAATGTCATAGTGGCAGTTACCATTCTGCAAATCTGCCAGGATTAACTGGGAAAATGATTCAGGTTAGTTTTAATCCAGATTAGTTACTCAAGTCAATTCACAACACACCAGCAGAAACATTTGTGTCACCACCAAGGTGGTGACCCACGGAAGCAGGTGGAGCTACTTCTTTAACTGACAGTGAAACTATTTGTGGAACTCTGTTAGCCATTTGTTTTTAAATGGATCCATATAACTAAGGGAGAAAGACACAGAGTAAAAAGTTTCTGAGATCACTCAGGCTCAGTTTCCCATACTGAGAAACTTATATGTTCTTCAGATTTCTGAAAATTTATTTTTCTAATATTAAAAGCTGCTTGGTTTCTCCCTCCAACATTGTACAAGTTTATCGGTTCATTTACACACTCTTGCAAGATAAGTACCTTTTTGTTAAATATATAAAAACTTGATTGTGATTATCCTTAATGACTGAAGCCATTAAATAAATACAAAAATATACACACCTTTTTTTTTWAAAAATTAAATTCTAGACTATTAGACCCAGAAAACCTTATTTCCACTATCAAGACCATCATGTCTATTCCTCTTCTAAATGTGCTACTGCTAAGGCAGAAAAGCCAAGCTGGCTCCATTAGTAATAATTTTTGCACRTACATACCACTGAGAATGCATGTCTGTCCTCTGCTGTGCCCACCTTCTTMAAAAATAAAAGGGATACCTTCTTTGCTGTATCTTCCTTCCTTCACAACATTATAGACTACCTGAAAATAGCTAGACTACTCTTAATTACTGCTGTATTTACCTCCACGTTGCAGACCAGAGTTGTCTCACCCAAGGACCATACTCGCTTATTTAGTAAGCTCGCGTCTGCAAAATCTCATCTCTTTCTGCTTCTAGAAGTCATTCAGAAACAGATACTGCATCCTACAGCATTTTAAGGTTTCCCTAATCCCCTTACTACTCATGGATCTTAAATGGATGACGACAGAGCTTATCTGAAAAGACAAAAAGACATTCTAAAGGTCTCTGTCTAYGGCTGATAGAGATCAAAGGAACCCATATCCTCAGGAACTTTGGTCTCAATCTGACAATTAAGTACCTTGTATCTTCAGAATTGTAGGACTATTTCACAGTCTTTCCAAGATAAAGCTATTGCAAGGAAAGACTCCTAAGTACTGTAAAACTTAAACCAGGTATAAAAATTTCCTTCCAATAGATAATAGCTTTGCAAGGTAGTGGTATTATCTTCATACATTTGTGCAATGAAATGTTGCCTTGATCACCACGTCATTTAACAGAAGACATGCATGACTGCCTTTAATGAGACAGCTGAATTACAATTCTATCAGAATTTGTTTACATACTGATATTAAAAATATCAGCCGAGATTATGGTAGCTAAAAGAAATTTTAAAATGGAAGAATATGTTTTAATTTATTTCGCTTGTGTTTTTTCCAGCATGATCAGTTTCCCCTTTCTGTGCAAATCTGTCTTTGGAATAAAGAAACAAAGAATAAAAAAACATGATTGTGAAACAAAAATATGGCAAGAAATTCAGGGCTAAGTGAATATCCCAAGCTAATTGGGAAAACAAAGCAAAATAGAAAATAAATTTCAAGTTCATCATGGTTCCATAAGTGGAAAATAGTTTTCCCGTAGATAATAACTTGATGTTTCCTAAAATTTCCTTAAGCTTTGGCAACAAGCGATTCTGACAGGCAAATACTATTTCGCCTTTCCATTAGACCTGAGCAGATCAATTCCCACAAGAGCCATCTGAATCAGTTGCTTCCTCGAGGACTCAAATTTTTTACATTTGAAGGAAAAACTCCTGTGCATCAAGATCACCAGGGTCAGAATAGGTGTATGCACTTGGCTAAATGTTGTGGGGGAGAAGAAAATTTACATACGTCTCTTGTAAGAGTATTGTGGCACATTCACTATGTATATACATGAGTACAGAGCACAGACCCATGAGCTAACTAGAAACAGGACAGCCACACCCATGTGGCACTACCTTACAGCAAGCAGAGACTATTGCTAGCTGTCTACTAAAGCAGCATTTCAATCTGGGAAAACAAAGTCCTTAAATCAACAAAAAACAGCCTGTCAGCTTCACCGTGCATCATTTAGGTAAGGGCATGACCCTAATGTTTCAAGCCATTCCAGACAAAGTTGTGTCCCTAATTGACTGTGGTTTCTTGTCGTTCCTTRTTACCCTTCATGGAAAATCTGCATACAACTAGCTATACGCACCTCACTGTCCAAGTGAGTTCAAACACACAAAAAATTGGTTATAGAATAGGGCTACAGAACCAGCATTTTCAGAAAGTGAACATAGGAATAAGATCAGATAATTGGAGTTGCATTATTTTAGATTAAAAGACCTCTTGCTTCTACTTTACTACCTCTTGCTCTATTGAAAGAATGGTACTACTGAATTTCACCACAATATTTCATAGCCTGTTCTGTCACACTGTGTCTAATCTAGTAATTAAGTCAAAACCAGCAGAATGATCAGCAATTTATGCTTAAAATGAACCTCRACAATGCTCAGGGTGAATGATGGTTTCCAAGATCACATCTGTAGCAGCAAATGAAACAACAGCAGCACGAGTCCCTGCATGAGACCTCCATTGCCCATGCTGTAACCATGGCACGCTTTTGGACAACCACGGGTTGAGAACTTAATGCTAGCAACAGGGCAAGACCATACTAGCTAAAGCACGGCAGGACCCTGACACTGTCTGGTTTACCGTCATAGATACAGACTTACAGACTACAGTGATATTTTACTTTCAAGACTATTTTGCGTGCAATTAAACAGAAAGACAAAAAAAAGTTATGATCCTCTCACAATCTGTACGTACTTTCAGCATCAGTGACCCTATGATATTACAGCATCAAGCATGTTTGTTTCTTCCCCCCCCCCCCTCCATTTTAGAGGACAACTAACCCAACAGTGATAAGATTTCATACATTAGAACATAAATCAAGACATGACGGCTGTAAAAACAATACCAGTTCCGCAATTCAGAAAATTACTCAGTGTATAAAACCAAGAACAATTCCCATGTGCCAAGAAAGGAGTCCAATCACGTGGTAGCCTCTTCTGATATTTATGCTCTAGAAATTAAGCTTGAAATCAAAATACAACTAAAAAGTTTTGCCCTGGGATAAAATGTGTGTAAGACTTTTCTTCAATCCTGCTTTCAAAACTCACAGATGCCATTCCTCTCCCCCCTCACATTCAGCATCCATTTGATGTAACATGTTGATAAACAAAAATAACTCCATTGTACATTGCTTGGTTTTGATTTAATAAAAAAGTACTTGGATTGCAAGTACACTGAAACTTCACCAATTTACATCTAAGTCTGAAAGACACACGGTGCATCTTTCCTCATAAATTTAGACAATGTGATTTCAAAAAATGAATACTGTATTACCAAACACACTTTCAGCAATACAGTCTAACCAAAACACATCATACTGTATTAGAAAACYTAAAATAAATTTTACAGTTAGGCTCAACGTTGTCTCTGGCTTTCTGATTCAGTCAAGTCCTGCAATAGAGACATATAAAATAAATCTAGGAGTTTTTTAATAATGAACACTGTCATACATACTTTACAGAATTTGTTTCGAAGCTACATTTTCCATTTTTAATACGCTAAATTCTGGCAAAAATGTTTTGACAGGTACAGGGGGGACAATTGGGACTTCTGGCACTTGAGAAAGACTGCAGGGCACACGTGGGAAAGAATACTGGTAGTTCTTCTAAAAAAAATGAAGAGAACTGAAATAGTTTATTTTGACATTTAAATTGCCTTTCTTCAGAGGCAGCCAACCATTAAAATAGATGAAGTGATTCACACCTCATAGCGTTACTGTTTCAGGCGTCTACACGTACGAACCATTCTTCATCATACTGTCCATATTTAGAGGCTTTCTTCATAACCTTAACAGTTAAAAATTATTTCAAAACAGAGAACCAGCTGGATATCTACACTTAAAGCTGGATATCTACAATTACAGCTGGATATCTACAGCTGGATATCTACAATTAAAAGGACTTGACAGCATAGTATTTTTCAGGAGATGCAGCTTGTATTAGTGTATTTATTATTTCTTATATATTTATCTTCTAATTCAAGCTTAAAATATTCCTGAAACAGAACAAACACTACACRCACACAAAACAGTGTTTCTACTACCTTATTTGCTGCTACATCCAGGTTTTGCCACCAGAATTTTGACAACCTGAGTTCTGCTGCTCCCCACCCTCACTGGCGTAAACACCACCATTTCCAGAGTCAAGACAAACCCTTCAATTCTGGGGAGATGAACAGTGGGGAAAACCATAGGGATGGGGATTGAGGAAAATAAATAAAAWATAAAATAAAAAAGAAGCACATTTCATATAACCGAAGTAATTTATTCACAGTAATAGTGAATAGTGAACTTGACAGCAATTAAAAAAACAGGGCTTTACAAAACTTTACAATCTAGTAATAGAAATATTTTTTTAATCTTGATAACGCAGTTAATTTTAGCTCTCCCTATCAGATCTCTAGCTTAGTTGAGGTGCTTGTAATACCAGCATGGATGCAACTCCTAAGTTTAACAAAATTAYTAACTACTTTGTACTCACAGAGAAAAAATTAAACACAGAATAATGTTTAAATTAATAGCAGTAGCTCCTGTATTGTATTATTAATACAATAATAAACTGTCAGTACCTCCTTGCCACATGAGTAATTCAAGCAGTTGTTTTCAGTCACTTTTCATATGAAAGAATAAATCCGGGCTTATATACCCTAAAGAGGTCATTAAATTGTATAGGCCAAGAAATAAAAACTGGCTTAATGCCTCAGTGGGCTGATTTTTACTGTTGGAGGAAGACGTCCTAAAATGTTCGCTAACAGAAACAGATCGTGCATGCATATAGTTGGCATTAGAAAGGTTTTCATTATTCACTAAAGCAACAGTTTCCAACAAAGTATTATTTCCTGCTCTTCTCCATTTCCTTGCACTATTAGAAGGAACAATTCTGTTCCTAAGGTGAGAGACTTCATGGTTATTCTATCACAAAAGTTTAAAAATTCCACCAAAAAAGCATTCAGAAGTCAAGCATGGTTATAAAACTGTGTAAGAAGGGGCGGAAACAATATTAAGTAACCCATAACGTATCTTCTTACTACAGCTTGTTCCAAATCACTTCAGCTGCACATATTAGAAGTCTACCACAACATACACTTCCCCGTATACCAGATGGTGCTAAAAGTCACTTACAAATGAAAACCTGTGTCCTATACATGCAACAAACGACAAGGTTTGTTTCCCTAATCTTGCACTCAACATAATCAGCCCTAAACTGAAAATGGAGACCAGAACAAACCAGTTTCAGAAACCACAGGGAAAACCAGTTTAAAACTAGTTTCCGTGTGAAATAGAACATTTTCATAGCATAGGCAAGCCAAATGATTGTATACCCCTCGACCAAAACCTGGGCTACTATAGTTTTTAGAGCATAATCTCTTTGAAGACATGTACATACACACTACAGTGAATTTATCAATGCAGCACTCTTCATTTTGAAGAAAAATATAGAGGGTCAATCAAGTTGTACAGTGGCAACAAACATAAATAGACTAAGTTTTCCAAATTCACAGCTCATTCAATAAAAAGTAATTTCCAAGGAACACTCAAAGGTATTTCTCTGTATCTATACCATACTAGAGTAAATCTATGCTGTTGAGAGAGCATTGTTTGATATCTAATCAACAACTAAGCTACAGACTTTGGGCAACTACCTATAATAGCAGTGACAGACATGGACAAAGAACAATGATGCATTAGAGCCTTTAAATAGTAAACAAGATTTTAGTTAAACTTTAAATACCATTTGGAAGAATGTGTATAAGTTCAGCATTTTTTCCTTTTAGTTATTTATTTATTTGGCAATAGTAACAGTGAACATTATTTGTTTTGAGACTAAAAAAAAAGAATAAAAAGACTATTTGGTAAAGATCAGCTTTTCTTCATTCATCGTGGTTCAAACCTTCTTTMATGTCTGTATGTGACCTTCTCTTCATTTCCTCCTGAAGAAAGGTAGAAAAAAATTCTTGTGTTTGGATGAGTCACCCAAACTTTACCCTGCTTTATGCAGGATCCTGTTATTCTGTACTTTAAATAAGACGAATAAAATCAGTACCCATGATTTAGAACAGCCAAGAGGCAATAAAGCAACCACCCAGTTATCTGAATCCTCAAGGTTCAGAATTAAACACTTTGACATAAAGTTCCCACGTGATCACCTTTTTTATATCACATAAGTCCATTCTAAATATTAAATTCTTCTCCGGTACAGGTTTTAAAAAAAAAAAAAAAAAAAAAAAAGCTTCATTATCTGCATTTCATATAGCTGGAAACGAAGAAAGATTTGTCTGATGACATGCAGTGCCAGCACTAGATTAGGGTTCAGACTATCCTGCATGCCGTCCTTTTTATTTATCCCTCTGCCTGTACCATCTGAACACCACCGTCCTACTAACAAAAATGGACGATGATATGACTATAGCATTAAAGTAGCAATGCTGCACACTAACATCAAAACCCAACAGTCCCCATCTGGGCACACAGAGAACACAAAATACGTGAYTGGTGACTGTTTGCAAGATTTGACTTAGGTAAGCCATTCTATATAAAATTAACGAAAGAGAGGCRTAATGAAAAACCACTTGTATGTGGCACCTGGATTGTTTTTTCTTCTCATGTCTATCACCTTCCAAATCCTACAACAACTGAAGCAGAGATTGAACAGGAGGGATGTTTCACAAGCCRATGAAGAAATTTGTGTCCATCCCTTCATGGGAAACAGAACAACTAAACTGCATGATACTTCATAGAAGAAAAAAAAAAGGCCCCCCTCTCAATAGCTCTAACCGTAGCAGGTGAACACAGAAAAAAAAGAAAAAGCTAAGTCCACACCACATAAGCAGCTGTTACTGATTGAGACTATCCAACCTAGTGAAATTTGGACAAAATTCACAAAATCACAATCTTCCAAATACAGAGCCTMTGCACATTAGGGGGTGGCCCAATCACTGTTTTAAGCATACAGTCTTAAAACTTTGTTAGCTGGTAATTAATATAATGTTCCAAAATAAGGATGCAAGTGACGCTTCACCTGCACTAAAGAAGCTTAAATGTTGCTGGCTGTGAAGATTCACTGCTGCTGGCAACACGGGGAGTGTTTTGACGTTTCACTACTGTAGCAGCAAAAGCTCCATACACAGTAGGTACGGCTTCGGAACTGAGCACTACATTCAACGTTCTGTTTACATAGCGAAAGACTCATTAAAATAAGTTTATTACTAGCAAAGGCTGCCAATATAAACATAGTATTCTTGTTCTTAACCAATGGGATGTACCAAGAAAAAAGTATTTTAAATAAATTTGTTACCAGAAACATTTGGTGCTTTTTAGTATAACAGTTTAGAACAACCTTGGACACAATATAGCATCCTCCCCCCCAAAAAAACCCCATCCTTATGGGTTATAAAAACATAGATATTTAATTTTTTTTTTAATATATTCTTCCATTATGTAAAACTCTACTATCAAGTTTCAATCACTTTCATCCTTAAAATCCAAGGTCAGTTCCTCTGTGGCAGTGATACAATTCCAGTCATATTTTGTARATCAAACACTGGCAAGAAATCATAAATTGATAGCTGCAGAGATTGGTTACTGTAGTAGCATTTTTTTTTMTTTTTAAATTAGGCAGCTTTTGTTATGGATTGCATTACTAGACAAATAGCCAAATGCTTTGGCATTGCTCTGCCGTTAGCTGAAAACTGAAAATGTACTTAAAAAAACAGCTTTTAATCAGCATTTTCACACATTCTCCAACTTACACTGAGGCTACTAATATCTGGAAAAGTGAAGAGTTCCTGAATTTTTATTCCATCACATATAAAGCAGAAGAGAACTGTGCTAATTTGAAAGTGTGGCTGTCTTTTTTTTTTTTTTTTTTTTTCCCTTAAGTTGTTTTAGAGACCGAACAATTAAAGGATACTAATGACCCACTCTGCAATCTGATCAATACAGGTGAAATATTGGGAGTGAACATTCCTCTTGTGAATGCACACACAAAATCCGCATGCATCTCATGTGTGGCAGTGAAAGTACTGAAGCTGAGCAAACTGGCTTTTTTCCTTTCTTAAACTAAAAGTTAAATGCTTTAATCCTGGCGTGGAATAAAACAGAATATAAGAACACGTAAAACTGTCAAAAAATAGAACTGTCCTTTTCCAGTTAACTATATTGCTATATATAAACCCATCACACGGGAACAATGCGCAAAAGACAAGTCTGTTTCTTTAAAGCTCATCTTTTTCAACTCTGCAGTAGATATTCTGAAATTACAGATCAAAAATAGAAAATTTATAGAAMGAGTCAGAAGCTAAGAGAGAAATAACAGCACAAGAACTATAACAAACAAGTACAAGTTATTTCTTCAGGAACAGAGAGTCATTTGGCCTTCTGACTACTTACTGGGCAATGAATTTCAGATCAGATCCTGCTAACTGCTAGGGTTTCAGCTCTTCCCTGTGCTTGCTGGCTCAAATTAACACAACAGATTGTTCTTACTGATTCAAAATTACGTGGCAATAAATTTAGGAAAATGAGACAACTTTCATATTAAATATGCACCTTTCATATYAAATATGAAACACTTTGAAAGCTCATAAGGCCAAAATCCTGCAGAGGGATACATGTGTGTCAGCCATGATGACCTGGAGATCCTGTATTAACAGAGCTCAACCTAGTGATCTGCTCAATTAACACTCTTCGTATAAAGTTGGTATCTATCCATTTGATGACATTGCTATGGACAGATGCACCTACTGAAAGGATCAGAGTCACAGTTGTATCTGCAACCCACTTTTCATTAGGAGAAAAATTACAGGGTCTCAAGGGCAAGGACCAACTTAGGTGAACATCTATTCACATTCAAACTAGTATAAATACAGCTTTATTTTAACAAAGAAATAAATAGAAAATTAGTTGAGTTTTGGGTTTGGGTTTTTTTTTAAAGCCTTAAGGCATGTGTATTCCAAGACACTTAAGCACTCTCCTGCTAATCATCTCTCCATTTCTTAGTCCACCATGAACGTGTTCCCAGAGTAGCCCAGCACTGTGCTCACAATTTCAGTGCTGCGCTGCCTCATTAACCATTTTAAGAACTCCTCCTTTCAAAGGCTGACATGACCATAGCAGAACAGGCAGAAGATACAGATTTACATCTGTAGTGTCAAGGTTTAAGCTTAACGCTAAAATCCTAATGCTCGCACTGAACACTACCAAGGGCGGATACCAGTTCCTTTCTCTAGACAATTGCATTCGACTGCAGCTCCAGCAAAAGGACCAGGCAGACAGYTGCAGAGAGGAGGATGATAAGATTTATCAGAGCTGTTCGTCACCACCATAAAACTCTAAAGTTGAATTCAGCATGTGCTGAAGTGATACAATTACACAGGGCAAGGAAGTGGAGGTCTGGATTAGTTTTACCCAGCCTACATTGACCTATCTGCTCTAGTTTTAGAACACATTAAGGTTCAGCTAACATTTACCAACGCACCCTTAAGTAATATGTTGTTAATACTATATAAAATAACTCAGTTAATACTGTAGATAGAGTATATACGCAAAAGCATAAATACACAAATGTATTTGAGAACCGTTAAGCTCTTCTTAAATGTAGCTGTCAACTAGGAACTATTCGGTAGGAATGTATTTATAGAAGGGTTTCTTATAGATCACCCAAGGTCAAATACCATTAAGCGCTATCATCAATGTGTACATGCAGTACACATAAAAATGTCACTTCATTAAATTAGTGGATGACACAAACTGGCAGAAGAGCAAATAGTAATACAGTAGTTTTACGAAGTGATCTACACAATCTAAATGTAATACACAAAACAGGTTTTCATAACCACTAATGTAACGTTACACGACCGAAAAGAGTAARAGACCGTATCACAGAAAGCTGTGACAATAAAAGTTATTTATCTTAGCATAGCATAGGCAACCTAACACAGGCTTTCAACACGATACAATGAGAAAATGAGCACTCAATGAATGTCTAAAAGAGGTTGCAAAAACCACCTCCGTTTGTAGATGTCTTTGCTGAAACCTATCATGGAACAGTGTATACAGTTCTAGTGTTCCCATTTTAATCTCTTTATCAGACCAAAACCAGAAGAAACCCAGGAATTKCAGGCTATGCATCTGAACCATGCTAACGAGTAGAAAGTCCTCTATGATAATTTTTTTTTAATTTAGCAGAAGGATGGTGATAACCATACCATACATTTCAATTTGCATTTTTTAAAAATTTTGCCTTCTTAACTAACTACCAGGACAAACTAAATGGCGAGTTCTCCATCTCTTAATGCCTCTGAATTGAGACTGCATGTCTTTTTCAAAGATATATTTTAATCAAACACAAATGATTATGCTCAACACAGGCATAAATAGACAAGTGTTAAGGCATACAATACAGCAAAAATCACATTAGAAAATCTAACAGTCTCTCTTGAGCCCCAAAGGGCGATGGAAGGAAAATAATCAATGTGTTTGGCTTCATAGATTCTCCTGCTGAAGAAACAGATGGATGTGGTCAGCCATCCTGTGGTCAGAAAGGTACACAAAGTCTCTTCATTTAGAACCACTGAATAAATGATCTCTTGATAGCCAGTGGAGTTTGTATCTAGAGGAAGACAGCTTATTACCTCAGCTTTTCACGTCTTTCAAATTTGCACCATGTGTTGTAGATTAACAGTTACTTTTTTGCTTTTTACAGCTTCCCAAAAATAAAGCATGCACACAAAATGCAGAATAGCAGCTGTTTATGACTTTTTACAGTGTAAGGAAATGAATTCCATTTTGAATTCCATTCCACATTTTTAGTTTTGGTTGTTATTTTTGGAGGATGAAATAGTGGCATTCCAGCTAGTCGTTTTAAGACGTTTTCCCTGATTCTTAGTTTCTGTTGCTGGATTTCTACGTTTAACTGAAAACACATATCCACCTATGACAATTTACACTGAAAGTGAGCTGTTCAGTAAGCAAGTAAATCTTGCAATTTGAATATGATGTTTTCATACTCAGACTGCCTAGCAGAATGCCAATACAAAATGAATGTCAAATAGCATACAGCAACAATACCAAAGCCCAGAAGAAAAAGCTTTTACAGGAAATCCATTGCAAATTTCCTAGATAAGAATAAAAAATAATTAAACAAACCTGAAGTAGTTCATTATTTCACACATGGAGATGTAGAATGCACAAGCTAGGAAATTTGATTGATTAGCATTATGTTTTACTTGATGCTAATTTTTTAAACAATACTTACAGAGAGAG
This sequence comes from Oceanodroma leucorhoa, assembly GCA_030449065.1. Taxonomy (NCBI): domain Eukaryota; kingdom Metazoa; phylum Chordata; class Aves; order Procellariiformes; genus Oceanodroma; species Oceanodroma leucorhoa. The sequence goes on along the minus strand of JASVER010000047.1, from coordinate 4,840,192 downwards.
TGCAGAGAGCAAAGTGATGACCTTTACCATAAAAAATATGCATTTACAATCCAGCTAACACTCTGCCATGGTTTGCTAATTTGTCCAATGTATTACACGAAGTGGTCTACCTTGTAAGCRTACAAAACAAAACAAAACAAAAAAAAAATCAAGTGCTAAGCAGCCCAGTCTCAATTTTGCATTAGAATTTCTCTTGAGAAACCTAAAGAGTTTTTAGTGTATCTAATCTATGTCCAAGGCAGGGGAGGCAAGAGAATAAAAGAAACACACTGTTGAGTATAAAAGCAGAGAGTGTGAAAAAGTCTACGGGGGTTAAGTATTAACCTGATGCATTTTTCAGAATGACTGTACTATTTTTAACTGCTCTTTTTTGGCCACAGGTCAAAGTTTTCCTAGCAAAATACCAAAGTGAAAATGCTGGGAGCGAAGCCCAGAGGCAGCTCTCTTTGCTTTGGCCTAGGCAAAAACTTATCTGAACCCAGTTAGATATGTAGCACTGTTTCCCACTCCCCTTCATTGACTACTATGGGTATCATTATGCCTCTGAACATCTATGAGAGGAGTAATACAGTACTAAAGCCTCGAGAACATTTTTCAGATGTTATAGGAAATTCCTATATTCTCCACAAAGCACAGGCATACATACTGTTCAGTCAGTTCCTGTATTTTTGGCCAAATAGAACTGAGTCATTTGAAAGCAGAAAAAAAAGAAAAGTCTCAGTGTAAGTGCCTTGAGCAACTCTTGGAAGCGCTGGGATTTTCCCCCCCCTTTTCTGTTCCTCATAACTGGGACACATTGGAAATCTTGGGACAGACTAGAAATACTAAGGTTTGAAGACCCTTAAGTTCAGTTAAAAAATAATGATAAAGACTCCCTCTCACTGCCTTTCCAGGGTTTGGATGTTTTAAATGGGGAAATATAACTCCCTTCCCACTCCTTCCTGAGGGCATGGATTTCTTACTAAAGGAAATTATATTTCATACACTTACACAGAAAAATGCTATTTGAAATACGAGACAGATGAATCAATTTGCCCCAATGGAAAATAAAGGTGACCCCACAGGACCCCCCAGTTACATTTCTCCCTTAGGCGTGTCCTTTTCCTGAATTATTTCCACAYCGCACAGCAAACCTCAACTTTACCAGAGGACGGTTTTACAGGGGGGTTGAGAGGACGGGTACTGGGTGCCTGGCAGCGCACAAAGGCAGGTACTTCGGGAACGGACACGCTATGATTCCGAGGCGCGAAAGTAAGCGGTGTAAACGATGCTGGACAGAAAAAAAGGCGCCTTCCTCCCCAGGTCCGATCTTTCCAGAGACATTTCTCACTTTCCCCAAAATAAGCTGTACCTAAACGGAGAGCGCTCGCTCTCGGCTCACGGCGCAGTCCCCCCACTACCCCCCCAAAACAGCCGGCGGGGGGCGAGGGCCCGCTCCCCGCCACTTCCCCACCCGGCGGGGCCCTCCCCTCAGGTGGCCGGGCGCCCCTCGCCCCGTTCCACCGGCCCGGCCGGGGGCGGGGAGAGGCGCCGCGCCCCCACCCCCGGGGAAGGAGCCTTCGTCCTCCCCCAGGAAAGCTCCTCCAGGACGCGGGAGCCCTTTCCTTCCTTCCTTCCTCCTCCCGCCCGCCCGAGGCGAAGGCAGCGCTCCCTTTGTTACCCCGCCAAGCGCTTCCCCCCGCGGCGCGGCGCGGCCCGGCCGCCCCCCTCACCAGCAGGCTCTCCACGTTGACCGGGGAGCGCGGGTCGCGGATCATGGACTCCAGCTTCCTCTGGCGGCCCTCGAGCATCCCCGCCGCCGACTCCAGCGCCTCCGCCGTGAGGGGAGCCGCCGACATCTTCACCGCCGGCTGCTGGCTCATCCTCCGGCCCGCCTAGCGGCGGCGGGAGACCGTCCCCCGCTGCCGGGGAGGAGGGGACTACGCGGGGCCGTCCGGCGGGCCGGCTCGGGGCCTAGCGCGGCGGAGAGGCCGGGAGAAGGGCGGGGGCCGCGGCGGGCCGGGCCTGGGCAGCGAGGCGGGAGCAGAGGGCAGCGCGCCGCCGTTGGCCGCCTCGCGGCCGCCCGGGCATGAAGGGCGCGGGCAAGCGGCCGCTGCTCCGCCCGGGCGCGGGGAGAGGGAGGGGAGAGGTGGGAGGGAGCGAGGGAGCGCTTCCCGCCGTGCYCCCGCCTCTCCCCCTGCTCGGGGCGTCCCTCCGCGGGCGCCGGCTCACTGCCCGCTCCCCGCCGCCGGCTGGGCCATCGCACCGGCCGAGCGCCCGCTCCGCGGGCGGAGGGAGGCGGGGAGGGAAGGGGGAAGCGGCCGCCTCGGACTCGGACTGCGGCTCTTTCTCCTCCGCCTCGTCTGCTGCTCGGGCGGGAGCTGCGGTCCCCGCCGGCCTCGCCTCGCCGCTCCCCCTCCGGGCCGCCCCCGCCGCTCACTCCATGGTGCGGCCGCTGCCCGCCCGCGGCGCTGCTGCTGCTGCCGCTGCGCCCGCCCCCCGCCCGGCTCGGCCCGGCCCGGCCCGGCCTGGCCTCTTCCCCCGGCCCCGCGCCGCCGAGGCGGCCTCCCTTACCCACAAGGCCCCGCTGCGAGCGGCGGCGCATAGCTCAGCGCTCACTCACCGCCTAACTATAACCCTGAGCTCAGCGCCCCGCGGCCGGSAGGGGAGGCCCGGGCCCGGGGCCGGGGTCGGGGTCGGGGTCGGTGCTCAGCCCGCCGTCCGGCCGCAGCACCAAGGTGACCTCCCGCTTCGCCGGCCCCCGAGGCAGCCGCTGCAGGCAAGGCCCGGCGGAGGGGCCGCGCCTGGGCACAGCAGCCGGAGAGAGAGAGGGCTGTGGGGTGGCTGGGTGAATTTTGGCTCAGACCTCATCCTGCCCGTGTCGCGTAAAGCACACACACACAAAAAAATAGTGAACATTTGAGAAAGTGGGTGAGCAGTGTTACAGGTCGAGGAGCAGTGCTCAGGGCACCTACGAGAGGGAGGATGGGGAGCTAGAAGGTGAGGAGCTGTGCCAGGGAAGATGCAGACCTCCCTCCTTCACCCTGAGGAAGACGGAGCTCTCCGCACACCGTGCCGGACATGGTTGCTGCTCGGYGGGCGTTTCGAGGGGACAGGATGCTGTTTATCAGACCCAGGCAAGAGCAGGCTGTAGTGGGGAGGGTGCTGTTGGTGGCTGGAGTCGTGGCTGCGGGGATGGAGGAGGYGAGTTGGACAGCAGGGATGCTCCATGGGACGCCGTGGTGAGGTTGTGGCTGAACTGTGGTTCCAGCAGCCTGGAGATGTGGCCAGCATCCCTGGGCAGAGCGACAGAGACCTTAGAAGTGCCATCTGCAGAGGTGGAGGGCCTCGGGGAGGAAAGGTTAACAGTTTTATTGACTTTCAGCTGATAGCTGGATGTCAGTGAGCTGATGTCAGAAAAATCAGCCAATATTTTAACTTGAAAGGAAGAGGAGAGGGAGTCAAAGAGAAGTAAATACATGAGTCACTTGCATGGTTTTGAGTGAGATCACTCTCTGTGATATTCTGAGTCAGGGCCCTGGCGCTGAACAACCCCCAACTCGAGGGAAAGTCAGGTCTGCATATCAACCCAAACCCCATAACTGTAAAACCCCAGTTTTACAGTCCACTGAATCAGAATCACCAACCTGACAGAAACACACACACGTGAACGTTTTGAAAAGTCACATTGGGCGTTGTGACTCACACTTCTTTCAGTGAACCTTGAGTTTGTGAGTTTTCTGAAAGAATTGGTGAAAATCTGTTTGGGAGAGGCACTGTTTATTTATATCGTAGGACTACTTCATCCCCAAAACAGATTAGGATCCGCTTTACTGCAACACCAATGAAAAAAACACATAATTTGCTTGAGCAGTTTACTTTGCAACGAGATAAAAGAAGTAGGTGCAACAACTAGTAGGATTGCTACTAGGATTAGGACATGGGTACTAGTAGGATCATGAAGTTACACGGCCTAGTATGTCACCCATTAAAAGCTCTAAATTACCTAAAAGAAACATGATTTCTTCACGTACAGCCTACTCATTGGCTGATTTCTTGTAAGCAGCGCAGCAGAAATGTTTTGGTTTTTTTAAGAAGGAATTTAAAATAGGTTTGGACAAGAGACCAAACAAAGTGTGTGTGTCTCCACTCAACAGCAATTTTAGGGGTGATTTCAATGAGCTTTGAGTCGAGCACCAGGTGATGTGAAGATCTAAGCTCCCTTTTCAGTTTCCCCTTGGGTATAGGCAAGCTGCTTCTCTTTTCCTCATTTTTCTTGTCTATAAAATAAGCTTTGTAAAAACTAATCTTTACTTTATCTAGCTTGTGTGATTTAGTGACATTGTTGAGGGCGCTATTTAAACAAAGGTAACAAATTCTTAAATAAGCATAACAGCCTTTTCTGCATACAAAAAAAGTGTGATTGTGACTTCAAAAGCAAGTGTGTAAAAACAGTACCTTCTTGAAATTCTTGCCCGATAGATCTGTTCCTCCAGGCTTCAGGACATATCTGTTTAGTGATGAAACAAGTTTTACGCTGTTACAGAGACAAATTGACAACGGCAGAGTCAGCTGAATTCCTTTGTACGACACAAATCCTCACCAAAATCATAAGCAGAGAAGCTTTATTGCTGGTTATAAGTGATTAAGTGGCAAAAAAGTACCCAGAAAGTCAGATCCTTCCCTCAATATTTGCGAAAAACACTGTTTTAACATGCGCTAAAGGAAAAATAACACCACYACCACCTGCGGTCTTTTTACAGTTCTACCTTTTCTGCCTATAGCAGCATAGATCTCTTAGGATAACACCTATCCCTAACAATGACCATCTAAGGAAGAACTGTTCATACTTGGTCTGCGTACGCTAGTTTTGAAGTCCGATGCAGTGAATTGTCAGATGTTTTGTAAGGCAAWGTCCAAGCCTTCCAGTGCAGCTTTAAGCCTATGAGTCCACAGTTGGATCCTTCACCTCTCTCTCTACTCCCTGAAATGCCATTTCACTCTTTAGGTGCCTGTGGTCCAAATATGTCTTGCGTGTCCCAAGGCAGTCGGGTAGTTGACCATTTTCAGAACCAGCTGCATTTTTATGAGCAGATTTGTTAGAATTTGGTAAACTGGGCTTATTGGTTAAAAGTCACCAGCTTCAGGCATTCCTTTAGGGATCAAGCCTTCTTAGGAAGAAGAGGGATTTGGCTCTGGACCTCAGGCATGCTTTCACTACTAGCTATTCCAAAAGAAGAAAAAGGAGACAAACTACCTATCTGTGCATCTGTTATAGGAGAAAGGGCTGCTATGTTTTTGGCACATGCTGCTGGCTAGTTAAGGCTTTTGCAAATCCTCTTCTTAGGCTCCCACTCTCTCCAGGTATTGTATAGAAAGCATAAGAGCACTACTGACAGTTGTTTCTACTAATTGGTAGGGTCTCTAAAATTTAGGTTTAGCATCTCATGTGGATCTGGTCCATTTTTGTGGGAAAGCAGATGCATAGAAAAGTTAAGTGAGTTGCCAGTGATCTCTTGGACTATCTCTGTGTAGAGACATGAATCGACTTTCATCCTGAATGAGAACCAAATTGTGACAGCAGAGTAAGAAGGACAAAAACCCAAATAGTCCAAGCAAATACACAGTCTTTGAAAGCTGCCAAAATTAAGCCATGTCAAACTGCTATGGGCAAAAGGTGCATAACTACCGTCCCTCCCCGCTGGGGCGTCCGCGCTGACGGTGACGGTTTGAACGTCACAGTCCATCATTGTTTTTGTGATGGAAGTAGGACAAGAGGTGGTTCTTTGGATAATGAGGTCTCGAGACTTTGGAGGTTGTYGCAAAAGATTGTCATTCTACCTTCAGAAAATAATTTACATTTACTTCACTAGCATAAGGGTTTCTTTATTTTTAGATTCATAAATATGAAATAGGAATGGAAAGGAATGTAAGTGTATTGTGTGGGTTTTATTTTTTTTTAATTTTCCTTTCTCACATGCTAGTGTTTAATCAGTCTAAGGGTTAATAAATTATTTTTTTCTGGATTAAAAATAAACCCCTTTTTCTTCATTTTAGGTTAATGAAAACAGATGGGAAGAAAAGTACATAACTTCTGTATCTGGGAGATATAAAAGCACATGTTTTTAAAGGAGTCACAAAGTCAGCCACATTCATCATCATTGTTGATTTTCTGATTCCAGTGTTGGTTTTTCCGATTCCAGTGTTGTCTTGGTGCAAAAAAACCTTTTTTAACATTCTTTCATTTAATTCATGGTACAGCATCTGTTGCATTGCAACTAGCGGCTTTAAATACAAGCAACTTTTCAAACCCCATGTATTTCCAAACCAGCCCTCAGTAAGAATGACACTACCACATCAATCACTAGCACAGGCCAGCTATAAAATTACAAAACCACTCAGCCATCTGTATAATTAAAGGCAAACCAAAGTAATCAAGCAAATGTTAAAGAAAATATCTTCATATGGTAAACTTTATAGGTGAAGGCCTACATCTACTGTTTCTACTTGGGAAGGAATATATTTTTGTCTCTGATAAGTATGCCAGGTATCATTGCTTCCCCCTATTTCAAACGGCATGTCTTGCTGTGTAGCTGATAAATGCAGAAATATTAGTTGGTGCTGTCTGTGCTGTGTTGAATTCAGTATCTTAAATACAAATATCAGAGGATCAAGAAAAGGAGGTGTGAAACAAAAGTGGCTGCATAATGCCTGGGTGTGTCCTGATAATGCAGGACTTGGTCTCTGCCTGTCTTTCTTTTAATTGGTTACATAATTACCCCCAGCTAACTAACATTGCTTTTTTTAATCAGGTAGTTCGTAGTTTCTTGGATGCATTGGGAAGACAGAAGTGAAACTGTGAATCTAGGTTAATTGAAATGCTTACGTGATGTTGATGTGCCAGATTCTCTGCTGTAAGTCTCAGGAGGAAACTTGTAGTAAGCGTAGCTTGGAGAGTAAGGACAAAGTGACCTCAAGTTTTCCTTTGCTGCTTTCTACATTTAGGCTAAGTTTGGGGCTGTACAGCCTGTAGGCATAAGTCATAGCAGTTTGGGGGGCTGCTGTGATTTATGAAATCCTCCCCGTCATGCTGTCAGCAGGCTGCTTATACCTCACAGTGCCTTGGAGCAGAGGAGGGTTTCTGCCACTCTTATTTCTGCTGTGAGCATTATCTCCAGCACTCCCTTTGCATGACACATTGTGAAGGTTGCAAAATTGGAAGCGTGCAGGGTACGAAGCTGCTGGTCCCTTGGAAGTGCTGGCCATAGCTTCTCAAAGCTGTTTCTGCCTCCTTTTAATTCTGACAAGGGGACTAAGGATTGATTCAGTCCCGTCACTTGCATGCCTGTAATACTTATCTCTTCCAGTGAACACGTAACCATATGAACAGAAGCATTTCTGATAGTTTATTCTGGATTTAAGATCAAACATTTAAATACCTGCTTCCCAAAATGGAACCCAAAGTCCAGAATTGGGCACATAGGCTCCTTATAGAAAACCTGAGGAGAATCAGACATTTTAGAAAGGAGTGCCCAACTGCGTACTGAACAGAACTTGTTGTAAGAAGTGTGCCCGAAATCCTATGTTTTCCCAGATGATACATAATCTGAACCAGCATGTCCATCCTGATCCAATCTGGAATTCTTTAGCAGAGTGAGAACCCACGTACGTATTCTCCTTTCTCCATCCTGTGGCAATTCATGCTGCATATTCCACCTCCAAATAAAGTTCCTAGCCACTATCTTGCAAGTTTGTGTGTGGTTTTGCCTCTTTAAGGATGCATTCTGCTGAAGCAGTCTTTATGCAGTAAAAATGCATTGATAAGAAGATAAAGAGGCCAGGAAGAAAAGGCGCTCTAGCCTACCGATGAGAGTGCTCAGATGAGAGGTAGCTAGCAAACTTGGCAACCTTCACAGTTAGATGAGAAGGGTATTTTCGGATTGCGATCTTGGATTTTGGTGTAAGGACCATTGTAGGCGCCTAATAAATCCTTCTTTTGATCTGGCCTTTAGCCATAAGTATGCAGGAACTGGCTTGGAAAGTGACAGTAAAACCCTGGGCACTGAACACTCCCTGCAATTAGGGGGAAATGTCAGTAGAAGATGACTTGTATAGAACRGGCTAAATAAAGATGATTATTGCTGTAGTTCTGTGTGCATCTCTGAATACCCACATTATGTGTCTCCGTATTAGCACTGTCATTCCTACGATCTGCTTTTCATCAAGACTTAGCTACTGTTAATTGAGGGGAAAACAAGCCAGTCTAGCTGAATCTGGGGTGTAAACAGCTACGGTTGCTGGGCCTACTCTTGGGGAACTTGCAGGGGCTGTAAATTAGGAATAAAAACAATTGTGAGTGCACTAGTGAAGACAYAGCTTTGCAGATAAGGGTTTACGCTCTTGGAGAAATGATGTCATTTTGTATTTAAACAACATCAGAGTTGAGCAGCAAAGTAAACACCCAGCATGGAGAGGGAGGGAAAGAAGGAAAGAAAAAGAATATCCAGGAACCCTATTTGTTTTCTTCCTGTTTGGAAAAAATAATGATTTTCCTATTTCTCCTCACTTTGTCCAACAAGAAGGACAGTCTTGTTTAACAGCTGTTATTAGTGGGCTTGACTCTCAAATAGTAAATGGGATGACTGTGTGAAGAGGCTAGCGTAGAGATGATCTCAGTTTTGCCCCAGTCCAAATGAATATTTCATCTACGCTTCGGTGATGGGTGATGATGTTAAAACAAAACACTATGTGGGTAGGCAGAATTAAGGTATGAAAATGAAAACTGTCATAAAAGTGCTAGTTACAACCAAATTGGAAGAAAAGCTTTGAAGATTTTAATAAATTCAATGTCAGATAAGCATCAGAATTCTGGAATTACTAAACCTACATCTCAATTTCAGTAACAAGTGATTTTCAGATAAATTACTATTGCCAAGGTAATGCCATATGATTGACATAGTAAGTATAGGTCTGTATCTTAAAAGGAGACCGATATGACAGTTATCAAACTCCWGTGACCTCAGTAGCATACAATGTTTAAAAACACATTTCTAGCAAATAACGAAGATATGGAAGAAAATAGGAAACAGTCTGAATGTACATCATACTGAACTAATCACGGCTATAAAATAATGGCGAAAAAAATGCAGCTGATCTCATTTACCTTGTCTTCAGTAAATAATTTGATATGTCAAGGCTGGAGTTAATGGGAATTACTGAGGGAACTTTTCATGTACATCCTTTGTAGGAGATCCATCTATAAAACATTCCAGAGGGTAACATACTATTCCTAAACTACGAAGAACTGACTATAGGTAGGACAGCAATGCCTTATGGGGTGAAATAGGAGGGTATTAGTTGAATCCTTGAAGATTTGGATTGGTAGGAATTGCAAGGACCAGGCTTGGTCTGTCTTGTTTAACATTTTGAAATTAGAACCTTTTCGTTTACCAGCATGAAACCAAGGAGTGTGCTGATGATGCTGGCTGTTTGCACAGAGTCAGAAGACAACATCAATAGAGGGTTGAGGATTGGGATGTTGCTGGGAAGATTTGGATCATCTCAATGACGGGCATGATAGAAATAGGATGTAACTAAATGGTACAGTCTATAGAGGGATGTGCCCTTGGGGACTAGTAAGAAATTCTGATACAATGTGGAAACTTACCAGATAGAGTAAGGGCAAGATCCAAGTAAAAACAGTGCTGGAACTTAAATAATTCTATTCATCTGTATTGAAGGAGAGGAACTGAAATTGGGAATTGGGCAGAGATAAAGGAGCTAGGCAGCCTGTTTTATGTGAGGTGACTTGAATAACTCAATTTGCTAAGTTCAGCAGAGGGGTGACTGAGAATATGGTGGTGTCTGTAGATACACCACAGAAGTCAACACCAAGGAGACTAATAGCTCTGTATGTTACAGAACGATGTTGGCAGAAGAAGGTATGCATGTAAATTGGCCACAAATAGACTTAGATGGGAAATAAGAAAGTTTCTAKCTATAAATGATGGGGGTTTGGTACAACCTTCATCTGAGTAAAGGCAGCAAGAAAATGACTACCTGCAGCRTGATCAGTGCATTTTGAAAAGGTTGTACGATGTGGTGACTGGCATGGTAGGGACTGGAGTCGGGAGCCCYCAACATCGTTTTCAGTTCTTTGTTTCTGTGGCTGCAGACATAATAGTTTGTAAGAAGCATACTGCAGCCTGGACGAAAGTGAAACCAAACTATTTCACGACCAGTTAAAGACTTTGCGGAGGTTGCATTTTTGTTCAAAACCCTCAGTGAATATMATAAAAACCAGCACGGTTTGGACATAACCAAACTGGCTGTTTTCCCTTGCTGAAAGAAAATAACTTGGTGATATTTCTATGCGTGGACCATTAAATGTTCTGTTTGATCTGATGTAAAATATTTGCTCTGGATGCTTGAAAGTAGAGAGGCRGTCTCTTTTTTATCTCATAGCATAGAGATACTCAGGATAAGGAAATCCTACTTTTGGCCAAGGGAATTTGAAGCAGAATTCTACTTCTTAGGAAGCTGTCAAAGGACTGAGGATCCCTGAAGTGAGAGAAAGAGGAAATTCTTCCTCGCGTTGAAGCTGTTGCCCTGCACAAAGGCACCGAGTTCGTTGGGTCAGCGAGGAGGAGCATGAGAATCATGGCTTCCCACCCTGGGAACCAGCGCGCTCCCTTGGGAGGTGTGTCCCCATCCCGCTCCGTCTGGACAAAATCAAAGTGGTAAGAGGAAGGACTGTGCGAAGCCTGCCTCCGAACAGCCTCTGCTACCTAAGTAAATGCTCTGATCATTGAGCTGTTGGGTAATTGGGGACTTTCCTCCAACAGAGTTTATCCCCTGCCTTTGTTTTTTTTCAGCCAAAACTATTCAGCAAATTTGAAGCAAATAGTTTAGACATGACTGAAACCACATTTTCCAGGGAATTAACTATTAAAATAAATAAATAAATCATCCAACTCTAACTATTACCACTTTTAAAATCTATGCTACTTCTTTTCCATCTAAATTAAAACACATTTTTATCTTTTCTTAAGTATAAGAGTTCGACCCATCTACCCAGCCAGTGGTAATAAATGCAGGGTAATAAATTAGGGCTCMTTAATTACTGTGTTCTGGGGCACACGAGGCCTATTACAGCATTTACAACTAATGCTTATTTCTTCAGCTTACCAATTTTTTCCTCTCTTTGCAGCCCCTTTCATCTGGTCAGTTCCAACTGCTGGTCCCTGTAGGAGGGGGGACTCTTCACTATTAAATTTTCATCTTTTTCTAGTCAACCAATTTAGAACTAATAAAAAATAAAAAGAAGTACTTTTGTCACTGAGCATACTGCTAACTTGTTGATAGTTTAAATAGGTTATGCCATACCACAAGGTACAAGCTAAACCATAGGAAACAAACAAACAAACAAAAGGATGTATCTCGCTGGAGTTGATAAAAGTGTAGGAAATGTTACAGTAAAACAGAATTCCAGCTCCAAACCAAGCGCYGGATCTGAAGCTGCCTGCAGAGTGGCAGCTTGAAGAGAGATTTCACTACAGAACAGAACAGAATTTGGGTTTTTCAGAATTTTCCAAGCAGCTGTCCAAGATTCCCCCCCAGCAGGTATCGCAGGCAGGCAGGCAGCTGCACAGCCCGCAGAGTCAGTCGGCTGGTACCCCCACAGCCCAGACCCCCTCATCTTCCAAGACCTGGAAGTCCTTGAACTTGGGCTGTCAAAAAGACTTGGGTGGATCGTGTCTGATGCGCTGGAAGGAAAGCACCAGCTAGGGATCTGGGGGGAAGCCRTTTGCTTTCCACCAGATTGGAATTTTACGGTGGAAAATTGTTCAACCAGAAGATTTCTGATCAGCTCACTTGGACCGTGTGGCACACCGGCGTTGTGTCCCGTCTTCCCAGATTGCTGGCTTCCAGATAYTTCCCCGGGGCCACGGTGAGCAGCCCTCTGACGTATTCTTTACAGCATTTTCAATTACTGTCCGATGCTGAGTGTGACTTGCAACTGGTCGGCAATGGGGAGCGGTGGAAGGACGGTTGTAGACATCCCTCTAGTGGCCCCGCCGGCGCTGGGAAGCGCTGGGAAGCGCTGGGAAGCGCTGGGAAGCCGGCGAGCTGCTCCGGCCCTGCCCAGGCGCAGCATGGCCGCGGGCGTTGGGTTGGGGCTGTGCACCTCACTCAGCGTGGGGCTGGGGACCTGTCTGACGTATGGGTGAGACATAGGGGGTAATTTCTCCCTCTCGTCCCTTTYACCAAAGCTGCCCTTGAAACTCCGCACCAGTTCAGGCTATTTAGAGTGTGTATTGCACGCAAGCCACAATGCTGGAAGGACGTACCCATTTCGGTTCCTCTCTGGTCGCTGTAAAAAGGATGTCCTGGAAGATGAAAAAGGAGTGAGGAGAGGGTTAATCCTATCTCTAAGAAATGTCAGATTATTTAACCTAGAGAGGGAACAATTTTGTCATCGTTGAAAAAAAARCAAGTTATACTGGAGATTAATCAGATGTTTCAGATTTTCCTATCTCATAATACAAGACTGATAGGATACCAAAGGAAAAAAAAAAAAACACCCACTGTGTGTAAAATAAGCATAAGGAACATTTATTTGTACATTCGTACATTTTGGCTTCTCAACTGAAATTGTCAACAAGATGCTAATTTTGATTATGTGTTTGGAACATGGAATTTATTTTGCCATTTAATTTCTTAAAGGACATGCAGTAAAGACTGAGAGCATCAATAAGCCCTGGGGCAGCATCTTTCAAGATAGCAGAGAGCTTTGCAGTGCTGTCTTCAGAGAGGATGCCCTCCTGGGGCACCTGGGAGGACCTAGCACTGACCGTGATGGCTTCATGAAGCCCAACCAAAGCCCAAGGCCTGCCCTCGTCGTTGCCAGGGTTTCTAGGACAAGCATCCTGCGGAGGGTCCTGGGGAAGCTGGGACGCTCGTAGGAGTCACTGCAGAGCAGAACTGCTAGGAGTTTGCGAAGCAGATGAAGGCAGTTGCCCCTTGCACAGAGGAATGGTTTGTCCAGAGGCAGCCAGCTGCCTGATGGCAGCGTGATGCGGTGTTGGAAGGATATATGGGTTTATATGTAAGTAAAACTGTCCTTAGAGGGCAGCCCACACTGACATTCTCTCTATATGGAAACAGAACCCCCAAATCTCATCCTTCTGATAATCGTATTTCTGTATCTCAGTAATTCCTCTGTACTGCCAGCACTACCGTTGTGAATCCATTATTACTTTTAAACTGAGAATTACCTACATAAAATATGGAAGTGTAACAATTCAGCTCCAAGTATAATTTTTTCAGCTTACTCGTGCCCATTTCAAAGCCATCGTTTGCTGTCAATAAAGCACACAGCTGAACGACTATTTCTAGTTGAACCTCGATTTTGTTAAACTGATCAGAAGCGAGTAATTGAATGAACAGACACCATCCTGATCAGTTTTTGATTTCAAAGGTGATAAAAAACTTTTTAAGTGGCATTGGGGGGATTTTTTTTTCCCTCTACAGCTCTGTCATTTTCTCTCCAAATCATAAATGCCGTTCTGCAGACTTCCCTCCCTATCTCACAAAAATAGCTCCCACTTGTCAATTTAAGAAATGGTCGATTGGCATAAAGCCAGCAGAGGGAGCATAAATGCCTTAGAAGTTTTCAGGCAACATCTATGTAAACAATTATTGTTGTCTTGTTTTCATTTCTAGGCAACAGATCCTCAGAGACACATGCGTAGCATACAGACAATATCTGGACAACCTTCGAACCCTTTCTCTCCAGATTATAACAGTCTGTATTTTCTCCATGTATAAAGGAACAGTATTTTACAGATTGGGAATAAAAGATATTTTCATGTGGAAGATACTTGTTTTTAAGAATCTATGAAGTGATCATTTAATGTCACAAATTTAATTCCTTTTTAAGAAGAAGTAAGATTCCTGAGCTTCAGTCTGCAGTAAATTTTTAATACAGTCTGGAGTCTCTCTGTCTGGGAGAAACACACAGTTAGTTAATAAATATACAATAATCCATATTTTCCTTTTGTGCTCTTTGGTGGCCCAGGGCTGTCAGTGTTTTTGATACTTTCCAAACAAATCAAAACCACTGATCTGTGCACTGAGGCTGCCAACCTATGTATCAACTTTGGCAGTTCAAAGACTGACATTTGTATTTATCCCTTTATTCAGTTCTCCAAGAAAAATCTGCAATTAAGACTCGTTTGATCTCAAAAGAGAAGCAACACTAATGTTTTCACAGTATTTTGCTTTTACTTCCAAACCTGTAATCACAGGAAGAATTGATCCTGCAGTTCTTGAGGCAAATCTCTGTATTTCCCTCACAAATATTCTCCCAGAATGGGATCATTTTGTATCATTTCACAGGTGTTTGTTTTACCTGCAGCTGAATAAGGACAGAAACCATCATCTCTGATAGCTTCTCACCAGTTTGAAGGCCTTGCACACATTGCTCGGCAGTTAAGGTCGAACCTGTCTCTAACACCAGGGGAATTTTTGCAACAAGGAATTGTTTTTTGCACAAAACTAAAATATTACCGGCGTTGGTGATGAGAACATTGCTTGGTATAAAAGGTTCTTTGACGATTTGTGGGGAGTTGCATTATCAAGTAAATGGTGGTTCTCTGCTCCCAACTCTGAATTCTGTGCAACCTGCTTTAGCCTAAGGGATGGATGCAGCATGTGGATATTGTCCACTGTTTTTGTAGGTGTTCTGGGGATCGTGAAGAGGAAGTTCTACTATCACAAATAACTACGGGGAAGTTTGGTTCCATCCTTGAGTGCCCAGCTAATAGCAGAGTGTCTGGTATTACTCAGAGAACGTTCACAGCTGCCATATGGTCAGGAAGAAATGGTCTGAATGTTCATGACTCTCACCAGGGGAGAGATTCATTCATTCATCCATTTGACATACAATTTATTTTCTGGACACTTCTGAACAAGGACACAGGCAGAGTATATCCTAGCAGAAGTCGGTCAGAAGACAGTCTCATCACAGTTTGCAGAAAGATGGATCTTACCAATAACAGCATTAGAGATACTGTGTGTCCTCTGTTTCAAAATCGTGTTAGTGCCTTCCCTCGTTCCAGATGCCATGCTAAAATTTTACCACTTACAATATTTAGTAGGTTATGTTTCATACAGGTACATGTGTTTAAGAACTTATTTTTGCCTGCTTGTGAGGAAAATAAAGAGGTAGGTAACTGCCTACAAACAGCTACTGCCGCAAATAATGAGGGAAATTCTCCCTTTGCTGTTGTTTCCAGATTCAGAATCCTGTTTGAATCCCAGCTGTCTCACAAATAGTTTAGGCATGCTAAATCTCAGCCAGAAATCTCAATCTTTAGAGAAGTCTGTATCTAGCTTCCACCTTTACTGTTAATGACTGGTATAATAAATGTGGGGCCTACTGACCTTGTTTTACTCTTCAAGTTTGCAGGTATTTGCTTCTTAACTTGCACTTAAAGGTCTGGGCCCATCTCTAATTTACAATCCCCTCTAAAACTTTATTATCCAAATAAATTCTGAAATGTTTTTACTCGACTTTGAACTTTTCTTCTGACAGGTAACTTTTATTTTCACATTTGGAAATGAACTCTCTTAATGTTGAGGTCACAGTTTGTGTACACAAATGTTATCCTAGGTTTAGGAGCCAGCAAGCCCCTTAATAATTTGTGTGCTTTGTAATTAAAATATATATGAAAGCAGGTTTTCCCTTTCTGAGCTTGCTGAAACTTTCTATCTGATCTGACACCTGTCTCATTTGCAAGGAAAACTTTATCAATTTTTGTTTCATTTTTCATGACATGTGCTTTGGCTGCACGTTAGAGAAGCTACAACTACTGCTGTAACCTGCTTGTGACATTTTTATGGAAAAAAAAGAAAAAAAAAAGAATTCCTTAGAAAATGACAGCTGCAACACCAAAATTGCTTGTCTGTCTGGAAAAGAATATTGCATTATCTAAAAGCAGTTATGTGCAGGATTTGCATTAGAATCTACAAAAGACTGAAAGCAAAACTGTTTCTGGAACTTGAATAGCTTCTTGCAGATTTTTAGATTCCTGAAGTTTTCATGTGAGGTGACAAGTTTTCCTCTTGAAGAAGGATGCTATGAAATCTTAGAGGTCTAATAAAAGTCAATAAAGGGCTAACGATGTCCTGAGCTTGCATCTTTTGAATTTGCTATTACAACTTCTAGGATTGTCTCCTATAGCCCCATCACTTAATCCAGGGGCGATTACAAAAACTACGGATCACGTTGTGAGAAGCTGCCCTAAGCCCACGTATGCGCAGTGGGTGTCCAGACAGCACAGCTACGGCCCTTGGATAGCCCGCCATCAGACTGCGGTGGGATGAAAGGAAGGGAAGGAGCCACCTATGAGATACATGGAGAGAACCAGGCTTCTCTTTCCCTCCAAGCATCAAGTAAGATTTCCTTCCAAACATATACCATGTTTTCTTACAAACGAGTATCCCAATCGCTCAGTAAACATCTATGTAAAAAGCCTCRTGTAGATGTATACAAACCGTACACAACCAAGTATAATTGATGCGATTTTAGCCTCAACACACTTCTCACAAATTACCACTGGCAGATCAGAGGCGGAACCAAAACCCGCAGATTACTGCTCTGGATAAACMCTTCAGCGGTTACTGAAGTCCCAGGACGGTGCCAGAGCCAGCCTGTACACCAAGATGGTGGAACACACAAGGGTTTAAAGCTTGCAGTCAACTGCAGCTACTCGGGACCAGCCGATTGTCGAGCAAGCAGGCTAACTTCACCACTGAAAATTACACCAGCTAAAGTGACTTTTGAAATCAGCATAATTTAATTATGCTTATAAATGAGGCTCTTCACACACAACAAAAAGATTACTCAAAATAAAGGAATTTGCTGTCTTTTAAATGCTTTCCAAGAGATAGTAATTTAAAGCAATCATCTTCTCTCTTCTTTACAAATCACATTATTTAAAAACTGCAATTCACGTCTGAAAACTGTGACGAGTAATTTCCCATACCAAGTAAGGGCTGAACTGGCAACTTGCGGTGTTTGTTCCAGTTACAGAGTCAGCAAAACCAGGCCATTTTATAACTACGGATCCTGGCTGTTGCTATTGCTGATTAATGCATTTAGATGCTCAGCCATTCTTATTGAAGGAAAGACAAAAACATTATTAGAGCTTTTCAATTTATTACAGGCAGAGTCTTCAAATAGCTGCGGGAAATGCTCAGGCATACAAATATGCTGAAAATGGACAGATACGGACTCAACAAAAATACTTCAATCTTAATAACCTTTCAGAAAAAATCAAGCATTATTATACAAATTCAGAGTAAGGTGCTATCACATTTACTTTTTACGTGAGCTTCTAACTTGTATTTAAGTGCAACATCACTTAGGATCTTCTCCTCAAGTCCAAGTCTAATGTTTTCGGCTAGTCACCGTACTGAGCTTATATAGCACATTGTTTTCAAGTATCGCAAGTGGGTAATACTCAAAGTATCCAAGTAGTAACAACAAAGCGGTTTAATCTTCAAAAGTCCATTTGTTCCACTSAAGATGTGCTATTAAAACAATAGAAGTATTTAAGAAAATAATCATAGTATAACTGTTGTATTACAGCTTCTCCCATTTCGCTGTGATAATTGTGTAGCTTCAAGTTAATAAATGAATTCTACAGCTAGAAAACCCGCACAAAGGAGGGAGGAAAAACAGAATCACTGGAGATTTGTTAAAAATGAAAAATCCTAATGCTTTAATTAAATAAAGTATGTTCTGCTTTTGAAGACAGACTTCCTTAACATTTATAAGATGGTTATTTTGTAAAAGTACACTTCCTTACTCCACAGTTCAAAACACTGTACCATCACGTAACAAAATCCCACCCTCGCGCATAGCTTTCAGGATTAGTTGTTGGTGCTGGAAATTTTTACGTTTCACAGCAAACATCCCAAGTTGTTGAACCAGTGTAGGGGATCAATGCTTCTCTTAGGTGCAGACATCTCTCTCCACAAAAACAGAACAGCAACATGAAAAATCAAATGGTAAGTTTGCTATCTAGAAAGAAGTCAGACACTGAAGGAAAAGGACAACATTTCTGTGCGAACACATGATTTCTTAATTTTAACCCCCACCCAGCTTCATTGGAGGAGCACCTTCCCCATTTTTACTGTGATCTACACATGAAACGTGCTTTCACTTCGCTTTTATTTATTATTATAACAGCTCAGTCTGTAGTTTGCATTTTATAGAGATGCAGAAAAATAGTGTCCAACACTGAAGTCCTGTATTCCGGAGTAGGAAGTTGGGAGCATGTGCACAAGAAGATTACTTTCTGACACAAGCTTGCACTCAGTGTATTTCCCAATTTACACAGTATAATACTATGCAGAACTAGTGCACCTTGTAGAAAACTGGATTAACTCTCACTCTGTATGTTGGTATATTTAAGCTCTTTAGTGTCAACTGCCCTACCTTATTTGTATTTATTAGTAGAGTACAGGGCATTAATTTCACAGCATCTGTCTAAAATATCTGTAGAGTTGCTGGTGAAAATGTTCAGGGGTTTATAAGCTTTGTTGTTCTCACTTGTAAGTAGATGGATAGTTGTTGATACTGTGTGATGAGGAAAACGAGGACTTGGGAGTTCTGATTTAACAACAAACCAACCAACCCACCCCACCCCCCCCCGAAAACTATGAAGTACACTTTCAGTACTAGAGTGAAATGAACCTAAGTATGGCATTCGTACAGCGACAGTTAATTCACTTAGAAAATCCTGTATCAAAATTCTGAAGCCTCATTTTACAGATACTAGAGATGGATGAATGTAGATGTAGTTCTCAAGTATTTTACATATTTTTGCACGCTAAAGCCACAAAGAGATCACGGTACTAGGCTAAAGCTATGCTGTATGTAAACTCTAGAAACTGGAAGGGACCAATTTAAGTAGTTACTGACCATAACGTTTCTTCTGAAAATTGCTATGGTATTGTGGCATCACAAGAATCAGATTTAACTGCTAGCTGCCAGCACCACATACAACACATTTACAATTTTCACATCAGTTTTAATGTTTGAGGTTACCCAGCAAATTCCAACAAAGACAACCCAACTGTTTCATTAGACTGACCAATTAGACTATTTAATATTTTTATGAGCTTATTTTATTTCTTTGCTGTACAAAGGCAGAAATGCAAACCATCTCAATAAATCTACATCAGTAACTACCTAGACATGATACAGATATATACAAAAAGCCCAATTATTTAACTTCAGTGTTGATACCATAGTTCATGCAGAGCTGGATGCAAACAATGCAAACAGCATCTACACAGTGTAAGGCATAACTCTCATGATATTTACATCTTGTTCCTTATAGTGAAGGCTTCTGATACACCAGTTCTTTGTTACACTTGTATTTGACGATCCTGCTTAGTAGTAGTGCAGCCTCAGAACTGAAAAGTGCATTTCTTTATTATATACATTCTCATAAGGATTGTGGATCRTTCCAGAAATAGTTTTCAAATTGCCTATGTTTTCCATCAATTAAAATTATTTCATAAGCTAAAAATGCCATTTTCCAAAGCTCTGTAGATCACATGCAATTATGAAAACAAAGCTCCTAAAAGCAACCCTAGGAACTGTCATCTTTTGACTTGGGAAGATAAGCAATCCTGTGAAAGCACTCAACCAACCCACTGCTATTTTAAATTTAAAACACTTTGGAACATTTCAGGTTAGTAAGTTTGCAGATCCAAGCGGCTTTGGAAAAGCTCTATAACACAGATATTTACATTCTGTATTAGATTTTTGAGTTGTAATTAATCTGTCACCTCAGGTGGTTTGTTTTTTTTCTTCCCCCGGAGATCTCACTTTGAAAGGAAAGTAAAAAAAGTAATATGATTACTGTCATTGTAGGAAATATAGTTCTGAGTCATTTTGCAAGCAAAATAAAGTAAAAAAAAAAGCCCAAGATTAAGAAGTCAACTCTTCCCCTCAACTATACAGCAGCACTGCTAAAAATAAATTACCTTTTGTGTTCTGACCTACTGCAATTCCGGCCACATTTATTTTTAAACCACAAAATCCTGCAGCATTGGGGCTCTTGAGAGACTATATTCCAGCCAATCTTGTTTTAGGAGATCAAAATACTACATACCCTCTTCTGTACTGCCCTGCCTAAAGGAGGGCAGAACGAGCAAGAGCAGCACACTCTCGTTTGAAACCACATCTGAACTCTCGTCACAACTATTTCAGCTGAGCTGCTGGACTCTGCAGTGAGGCAGCTGAGAACTGATCCACATTGTTCCACCCGCAGAGCGCAGCTCCGACAGGAACCCAGTAACGAGCAACGGAAGGAAGGGGGTCAGGGAACAAGAGTGCCTTGCTATGCGTGCACGTGCCTGACTCTCTGACCTCCTGCTGTTGGGAGGTAACACAACAGCACAGACGTCTCTTTCAGGCATTTCCTATACTCCCACACATCTTGGCCCACAAACTACACCCAGAAAATTGTATTTGTACAGTAGAGTTTGCAGCTTTATCAGAATGGTATGACCGTCTTTAAAAAAAAAAATATTCCATGGGGATAAAAATGTAAATGGAAGACGCTACCTTCATCAGGAGGAACTGATGGCTCYGATTCAGAAGTGACAGTATCCATATCTTCAACAGTTTTGGCACCTGGCTTCTCTTGTTCCACCTCACATAGATACACATCAATGGGTCCTTTTGTGCTCTTCACATGTATTTCTATGCAATCCTATAAAATAGCAACTTGCATATAAACCAAAGAACAAATCTTACACATCAGTTATCTATTTTTGCACATATTTTAAAGCCAATAGATTAATAACAGAACAAATACAGGAATGACATAACTATTTAAAATTCTATTACTAGTTCTACATAAATTATGACTATTACATAGATTTGTAGGCCAATTATTAAGCACCATTAAGCTAACAAGATTTCATTTTTGACGAACATGCACTTAATGAATCTTTGTTTAGTCTTTTTACTGACCTGTAGATATATGACCAAGATTTACTATACATTTAGGAAGAGTAACAAAATTTAAAACTTGACAAGTCAATGCCATGGATCAGAAGACAAATCAGAGCACATAACAGCTTTAATAATATGGTAAAGCAACTAAATCGTATTACTTTTACTGCTTTCCTTCAGCAGACATCACACTGCAAGGCACAGAGCAAATCAAATTTAATGGACAACGGAGAGAAGACACTGCTCTCTCTAAAATACAGCTTTTTAAATCCTGCCTTCTTTTGCTTCAGGAAGCCTCTGAAATCTTATCTTTTTCAGCTTCACAGGATGAGAGCCAGCTCCTTTTACCAGTAAAACTACTGGAGATCTATGCAGTGGATCTAAGTCTTCTGGTTATATTGATTCATATCTCCTTTTCCTATGATACCGACTCCCTTTCTGTGCATATAGCAAGGCAAATTTGATGACTACACAATTAAGAACATTATAAAAAAATGCACACGCAAAAGGAAAACAGAATTAAAGCTCCATTTGTTATCTCAAGCTTACTTCCAGTATTTCCCCTCTTTCACAGCACTACTTTAAACAGTGGGTTCCCAGTATACAGGCCCAGGTGCAGATGCAGTGTGACTGGGTGCAGGGGGCACAGCTACGGCTCCTCTGTGTGATCCCAATGGGAAGTTGCGTGTTGTACCATGAGGTGAGGACAGGGCACAGCCCCCCACCTCCACGAAAAATCCATCTTGACACGATCTACTAGAGTACCAAAACGTTTTCTTTTGTTAACCATACTGTGCATTTCATACTTTAATATTATAGTAACAATAKCTGTCTACTCAATTAAGCGGCAAGAAGCATTTACATGCTGTTAAGATCATGCTTATTGCTTTGTTAGGTTAGATTGACAATTTTTGTAGATTTTAGTATGCAAACAATAGCAGCTCTTTGGAGGTTTTATTACCCTAGTAATTATCAAACAAGCTGATAGTGGAAATAAGTAACATTTATTACAGCTGTTCCATTCTYTCTAGCAAAACCAAGTAACTAAAGCTCAGACATGTTTATTGTTTAATAATTTAGGTAAACAAAATACTGAAAATAAGTTTCTTAGACTATTATCCTTACAGCACTGTTTAGAAGAACACGAGAACAATAAAGTACCAATATCTGCTATACATGACAAAGAAACTGGAAGTCAATTACTGATTGCTGCTGCAAAAATAATATTTGAGAACTTTTGTTCCCATAAGACAGAAATGTGTAAAACTTACTTCTTTAGGAATTGGTATTTCCAATTTAGTTTCCTCTGGAGCTTTGATTGCAATCACAATCTGTTCTTGAAATGCCTGAATGCTACAGATATCTTGATATGTCACATAAGCTAGTGTATACATTGGTCAAGGATTCTGTAAAATAATTTGCTAATGTGCAGAAGCAAAGAGTATGATAAGATATGTTGAAGCAGAATACTAACTTAAGAAAAGTGGTAAATAGTTCAGTTGAGGTTACTTTAATACTAGCTTTGTAAAATTAAGTATTAGCTAACAAGCAGAAAAACTTTTTTCTTTATTTTTAGGAAGGAAAAAGCTTTTAAAAAATTGAGATAATATTAAAAAAACAAACAAATTTGACAAACAGTTTTCATAGATGCTGTCATAAGTCTACAAAGCAGCAGGAATGCTACCCTTGAGAAACTACTTCTTTGTTTTGTAATAACTATGCACGTAAATAATTTTCTGGAAAACTATGGAATTATTTTCTTAACAAGAACAGGTGAGGTGCAATGAAAAGTTTTCCTGATATCATACAGAAAATGCACACGTTTCATTTGAGCACAGACCTTAAAATTCTGGCAGACTAATTTGGCTAAGTAATATTTTATTGTAACTTAAAGACAACTAAAATCCAATATTTATGTCATATTAAAAGAAATCCCTTTTCTGTTACCAAAACCCATCTGAAAGAAGACTGCATTGGAACCTCTCTCCAGAAACAGAATAGCATTAGGACACAACCAACGTACCATTGTATCTTCTTGGCAACAGGCCACTGGGACTCTGTTTTGGGTCCTCTTTCTCATCTCACTAAGCAACTCAATCTCACTGGTAGGTCARGACCTGCCCCTGAGACAACTTTACTGTATGATGGAGAGAACAAGGTGATGGTCAGGATACTAAGACTATTGCCCAACTTCCACTATTCTACAGTGGAAGGGTCACACAATTAGCACTCCCCTGAGAACAGGCTAGATTGCACATGATGCTGCAAAGCAGGGCACATGACTAGTATACACTAATATAGAATCATAGAATCATTAAGGTTGGAAAAGACCTCTACGATCATCGTGTCCAACCATCAACCCAGTACCCATGCCCACTAAACCATGTCCCGAAGCACTTCATCCACACGTTTTTKGAACRCCTCCAGGGATGGTGACTCCACCACTTCCCTGGGCAGCCTGTTCCAATGCCTGACWACCCTTTCAGTGAARAAATTTTTCCTAATATCCAATCTAAACCTCCCCTGGCGCAACTTGAGGCCATTTCCTCTCGTCCTATCACTTGTTACTTGGGAGAAGAGACCAACACCCGCCTCTCTACAGCCTCCTTTCAGGTAGTTGTAGAGAGGTTACAAAATATATTTATATAAAATAACCAGTAAGTTTCCTATTATAAAACTTATCATCAAGTATTACTGCATACCTGTGGTATCAGCCTACACCTATTACTAGATACCTGAGTACTTGCAACCAAAACCATGTGTTAAAGTAATGCAAGAGTTAAAAGGATATTTTGCATTTTCTTTGTCATCTGTTAGTTCAAATAACTGATGGGCACAATCCTTGATTAATTCATCCAGAGCTTCTTCCATGGCTGACAAGTCAGAAAGTTCATCTTTAAGGTTTTGCTGCTCTGGTGCTTTTCCGACAACTTGGTCAAGATTAGAACCTCTAGAAGAATATGAAAGTTGTCTGGTATGTTTATATAAATAAGAGCCTGTTTATTGAACACAAAGTATACTAATAGAAAACAAGGAACTCTGGCATCCTTTACCCTGTTGAAATATGCTTCATTATGCTTTTGCACTTCATACTTGTTAATATAGTAAGTAATTCAGTCAGCCTAAGGATACAGAAGAACTTAAAAATATTTTTATCTACTAAAAGTATTTCAATATGCTTAAAAGTACTTTCAAAGTTATAAAATTGTTGGGTTTTATTGATTCAGAAATTAAAAGTTTCAAAGCCAACTCACACCCACTGGATAAGATTCTTAGATCTTTTCTGAATTAAGTGGATTCCATCCAACACATTGGTGATGTCATACACTCTTCGTTTTCGTACTCCAAGCGTTGTTGCTACTTCATTTAAATCAAGGACACCGTCTGGAGCTGTTTTGACAAGATCCATGAATTTTCGGGTCAAATAAACCAAGGATGCATCAAATCGAGGCTTTTTGACTTTCAGAGTTCCTGTAAAATTTTGATAGAATATTTAGGGTACACTACTACACGAGTATGAAGTGTTCCTTAAAAAAATAATAGTGATGAAGTAGCAATGAAGATAAAAGTCTGAAAACACTGTTATTATTAACACTGACATTGCAATGGCATCATATAAAGTCTATTAACTACATATACCTTCATTTTTTTTGCAATGATTGTATCTTAATAGCAAGCACGCATCTTCACACTTTCAACGCTCATGACTTCAGACTGCTAGTATGGACATCAATAGTTATGTCACTGTATGCTCTGCAGGGGCTCAGACTACTGAATGAACCTTCAGTTAACCACAGATAGTGCCAGGGCACTGCCAGAGAACTGCAGCTCTATCGTCTGCTCCATGACACTGTTAAAATGKTTTTTTTTGCACACTTTTTTGGCCCCAATTAACCAGTAGATCTCCCAGATAACATTCAGGTGCGGTTCAGGAGTTAGCCTGGTTTCAGGGACTGTTTCAGCCTGGATGTGACCAACCTGTTCTGCAGTCCAAGAACTTAATACATGGACAAACTCTGGCTGTACTATTTGGCCTCAGGGCAAAAGAACTGGTGATGCCGTTGCTCAACTTACTAATGCAACAAAGATCTACAGCCACCAGGACACCACAAGTTTAAGAGAGATCCCTGTGCTAAGTGTATCCATTACCAGCATATTCGCAGAAACAGCAGAGAAGTTACTGATAAATGGCTTGTTTAACTTTAGATTGCTATTTATGTATGCATAAAGCATAAAAAGTATGTATTTTTAAAGCACAAAAAGAGACATGGTATGCAGGCACTCATCTGATGCTAGAGTCAAGGAAAGACTGTCAAATCCTGCTGTTACTTGTCTTTTCTCCTGCAAAGCAAATCAGGTATTTTATACCTGATCAAACAGTGTCACTGAGTAATATTCCAGTCTAATGCTTCAATACAACGTGGGTGTGGGTGTTTGCACACATGGGTGCGTAAGGAAACTTCCCTAGGAAACACTCTACTTCAAACTTCAGTACTTTCCCAGGATGAATGAGACATGCACTTTTACTCAGTATATCACACCCATTCCATGGCTGCAA
This sequence comes from Oceanodroma leucorhoa, assembly GCA_030449065.1. Taxonomy (NCBI): domain Eukaryota; kingdom Metazoa; phylum Chordata; class Aves; order Procellariiformes; genus Oceanodroma; species Oceanodroma leucorhoa. Next base: position 4,814,612 of record JASVER010000047.1, on the reverse strand, counting down.
GATTGTGCGCTCTTTAACACAAACTGACAGGTTCAACAACTCAGTTTTGGACTGTGTTACTGAGAGATGTGTGAGACTACTCAATTGGTGAGAAAAAACAAACAAACAAAAAGCAAATTCTCTCAAGTTTGTATTTAGATTTGTTAATACCAGTTGAAAACCAACGTTTGCCAGCACGATGTTCCAGTTTTCTCCAACTCATTTTTCCCATAAGCTGTTTTCTCTATAGCAGTGAGAAGGTATACTTGCAGCAGATTTAAAGAGGAAAAACCTATGAAGAACGTGTTACTTCATATCTGTTATTTCATTTAGTGTGCAGCATTCTTCCTGTTCTGCCTATATTAGATACATAACGATTTCTCATTTGTTTATAGCATGTACTCAGCATTGTAAAAATGCATGGAATACTTCAAGAATAATCTTCAGACATGGAATACAGGAACTTACTTCTCACAAACTGTACGTCATTGTCCACATTCAGGTTGATCATTGGTGGCTGGGGAAAAAACATAAAAAAACCCGTAATTAACATAAAATGCTATCTACACAGGAAGCTTCTCCAGAAGAAATTCCCAAGTCAACTCTAGATGCTACAGCCATCAGAGTGCTGACAACTCAACAGATACTACAGTGAAGGAGTGTCACTGGATAGAAGGGATACATACTCGTTAATTCCTGTCAGAATTTTCAGCTCTTAATCTCAGCACATACCCTTCTGTCTTGGAAAGCGGGAAACACCACCGAACTCCCTAATGCTGGGGCAATGATCACAACACACAGAGATACTTGTATAAACTCTGCAAATACAAGCTTCAGCTATTCCACGTATAGCTCACATACAGAAGATACACTGGTAGTATACAGCATTACAGTTATTTTGTAGTAGACTTCCAGCAGAGTCTGATCTGGTCAAGAAACTGACATGATGAGCCTAATGAGGTACTTCATTCCACCCCTCACCCCAATTTAACAAAAGGAGTATTCTCAAATTCAGACTCATTCCAGTTGGAAGAGACCTGAGAAAGTCTTTGGTCCAACCTCCAACTGCAAACAGGAACAGCCATTAGGTCAGAGCAGCTTACTCAAGGCTTTATCCAAGTGGGTCTTGAAGATGTCAAGGGATGGAGGCTACACCTCTCTGGGTGTCCCATTCCACTGCTTGCCTGTCCTCACAGTGAAAAGATTTCACTTCACATCAAGTTGCAGCCTTTCTTACTGCTTTTGTTTCAATTCATGGCTATTTCCTCTCAGCCTCCCATCATGCACGGCTGTGAAGCGTCTGGCACCAGCTTGTTGTTAACTTCCCTGCAAGTACTGAAGGGCTGCTGTGGCTTAACAAGCTCCCTCAGCAGTTTATCAACAGCCTTCCTGTACTGGTGGGCCTAAAAYGGACACAGCATTCCAGGAGCAGCCTAATACGTGCCAAGTAGAGAAGAAGAATCACTTCCCTTGATGTGCTGGCTATGCTCCTGCTAATACAGCCTTGTACGCCCCAATGCCAGGGCACAGTGGTGGCACACATTTAGCCTACTGTCCATCAGGACCTCCAGGTCCTTTCAGCAGGGTGGTCCCCCTTGAACTCCACTATTCCATTGCCATTACAGCCAAGGCTGCTAATGATTACCACAGCCTTGACTTCCCTGTTTATGAGAAAGAGATTCAGGAAGGCATCACCCCTGGTTGACTCATCTAAACATGTACCTAAGAAGCTGTGCCCAACACCCTTTGTTTCTTACAATCATCATCTCCAATAATAAGAAATTTCCAATTGCCAGTGTGAAACCTTATGTAAACTTTTTCATTACTTTAAGACAATACTACCAAGTAACATTTAGCCCAACAGTCAAGATTAATAAAAATAAGCATTTTTTAAAAGTATCATAGAATTAGAAGCAAGCCTGKTTTTTTTTAGCTACCTCATAATATTACTAAAAGTAGTGGTGGAAGCTGCATATAAGATTACCTGAACACCACAGATGTTCAGAAAACAGAATACACAGTTGTAGTCTRTTTTTCTCAAACATAGCTACAATCTATTTAACTCGATTAAGAGGCTATAAGTAACACAGCTAAGAAAATCACTCCTCTACACTATGACTAACAYCGCTACATTTTCCTTTCCCGGGCAGCCTGCTAAAATGCGATGAAGGAGGGACGCATCACAACGCCCCTTTCATGCACCACTCTGGCTAGGCCTGCCTCATCTTTCCAACTCAGGGAACTCCCACCGGACAGGCGAGAGGAAGGACTTTCGAGAACCTCCTTAAAACCTCCCGCGCTGGCAGCAAAGCGCGGCAGTGCCGTCCCGCCCTCTCCCCATCCACAAGCAGCACCTCCCTTACCCGCCCGCCGTGTACCTCACTCACACGCAGCGTGTCCGGCCGCAGTGGCCTCAGACGCTCCCACTTGGCAGGGTTGGCCATGTTCGCCCGGCCCCTCCTCCTTCCTCCGGCCGGCCGCGGCCTAGCGCGGCGGGAGGCCTCTCCCGCCCTCAGGCGAGGCGGCGGAGGGAGGGAGCTCAGAGGCCTTCACAGCGAGCCTGCGAGTCCCCGTCAGAAGAAGGCGCCGCCATCCCCACCCCCGGGAGGAGGGGGCGGCAGGGCCCCTCCGCCCTCACCGCACTCCGTTATGGCCGCCTCTCCCCTCCCCGCCCCGCGCGGMTGGTTAGGCGGGAGAGCGGAAGCCCCGCCCTTCCCCGTCCCGCGCGCACGCGCGCGCCCGCCCCCCGCCCTCCCGCCAGAGCCGGGGCGCGAGCGAAGGTGACGACGACGGATCTTCCCCCCCCTCCCCGGTGCGGCGAGGCGGCCGCTTCCCTTACCCACCGGCCCCTGCGGCGCGCTCGCGCCGCCGCCGCCCCGCCCGCCCCGCGTTTCCCGCCCGCCTGCCTGCCTGTCAGCGGCCGCTGGGGCAGCGGCACGGCCGTCCTGGCYATCCCCTCGGCGCGGCGTCTCGTCAGGGGAGCCCTCTGCTGTGAGCGGCGGAAGGAAGGAGAGGTCTCCGGGCGTCGCCCGGTTGGTGCTTCYTCCGCTCTCATCACCCTCCCGGAGCGGCGGAGAAAAGGATGTGCTCGCCCCCTTCCTCTTTGTGCCGGTGGGGTGCAGGCGGCCAGAGGAGCTCCCTCAAGCACTGCAGTGGGCTAAAGTGGCTTCAAACGAGGAAGTTCTCACCACTTTGGTTACTGCAAGCAGGGAGGTTTTTCTTCCCTCGGTGTACAGCATGAGCAAGGAGAGAGTGCTCTGCCCAAGCACCATCGTGTAAATAGGTGTGAGAATAATTAGTAATCCTTTCTTGCCAAATAATCTGCTTCTGTCACGACTTGCTAGTATGAGATGGCCAAAGCTGTGTATGTCACTGGGGAGGCCAGCACCCCATGCCCATGTCAAGAATAAGTCAATTAKGAGAGGTTTGTGGGTGAAGGACTGGTCATGTTCCTCTAGGGCCAGAGAGGAGCCAACAAATGTAGCTGCTCTGAACTAAGCTTGTCCATTTACCCCCCTAGCAAGAAGTCCCAGATCCTTTTYCAAATCCCAGCTCCATTGCTCCTCCCTGTTCTTCCACACTTCTGATAATCTTTTACAAGCACTGACTGTTGCCTTGCTCATTTATCAGCATCAGCAGTAATACCAAAATTTCCGATTTAGTAGGGAACTTCTGTTTGTCAGACAAAAACATTTCTTTAAAACGCAACTCCTTGTTAGATAGCTGATCTGTTGATTGATTGCTCTTTATGGCAATCAGCTGTCCTCTACTGTATTGTACAACAGGTAAGTCTGTGATGGAGTTCTTTTGCTCAAAGAATTTGTGAACTATTTTGCTTCCCCCAACTACACCTTAGGTGAAATTTCCAGTCACTCCCCTTCCCTGCCCTCAGGGCAGGTGCTCTGGAGAAATGTGAATTTCATTGGACGTTGTGTAAAACTGCCAGTCTGCTATGAAGAATTCAAAGCATGAAGAACTTCATTCATATTCTAATATGCCAGACTGGACAGGTCAAATAACACTATTATCTTGAAAAAATACTGAATTCATTTTAATTTACTAGCTGTTTCATATCCCTTCAGGTTAGACATTCCTTTAGAGTAGCTTATGTCACCACTGATACATCAGATGGTGTGATACATCCTTGATAGAGGATGGAGTTTTATTCATAGTAACCAATTCTCMATCAATTACTTGCATGGTAATAATTGTCCTTGTAGAGGTGTGTAGAGCKAAGGTGGGTTGTTCTCATGTTCTAATCAATTTATAAGGAAAAAAAGGGGAAAAATATGTTACAGCTCCTCAAAGGCATGATGTCTGTGTTTCAGGAGACATGAAGCCTTGAGTTGTGCAGTTAAAGATGTTGTGCAAATGTTGCTTGTGAGTATTCTAAGGAGAGCTTAGACTGCTGCAGATGCAAAAGGTTTTTCTGTCATGGAAGCAACACATCACTGAAATGTAAAAATGCTCATTTTTGTATGGGCAACATGATCCTTGCTAACTACCCTGTAGTGATAGATGTAGTCCCATAAGGAATGAATATTTCTCTCCTTTTGTTATACTCTTAACTGGAAGTCGTATCTTACTATTGTAATCACAGATTTTATAAACCCACTGTGATAAAGCAGGTCTATTCCAGCTGGTACAGCAAAATGGTTTGGAATAGATGTTTTGGGCTGCTTTAGTTYGGGGTGATGTGGAATGCGCCATGCAGTATAAAAATCATTGACTAGGATTTTGATGATTGTTGGGTAGTCAGGTATTAGGACGGTGGCTAACGACTCATAATTTGAGGATTAGGATACATGAATTTCTGTATTAACCCATGTGGAAAACATTGCATCAACATTTAACTATGCTGTTGTTCTAGCCAGTCATAAGATCAAATTCTGTTTTTCCTGTGCTTCTCTGTCCTTGGCTGCTGACGTATCTAACTGAGYGAAGAAAAGCCCCACATGGATTCAGATTCAGGAAGGTTTTTCTGTATTTACATGAAAATTATAAAGCCTAATTTTTTTTTTAAATGAAAATTAGATTTTGAAGTGACTGACTGGACTACCAGGAGTTTCGGCTGTGGCATTCTGTTGATCAAAGAGTTTGATTCTAGTGTGTTATTATTTACATTTTATAAAGCTGATAATTAAATTTCTCCCACATTCTTTATTACTCTTGTAGATGAAAATGTATAGTAGACCCCATTTACTGTTATCTTATTGCATATGAAAATCGCTGTGCATTCTTTTTAATATCTCCAGACAGTAATCATACAAGACATGATTCTTAAAATGAAAGATTTGCATATTTATCTGAAATKGTTTTCTTCGATTGCATTGATTCTTAATCTGCCACCAGGGGGCAATAATTCCATTTCCTAAATCTGATCTTTTAACATTAATACATACTAGAACAGTGGTTTCATTAAAATTTTTGAGGGACTATATGTGAAAGTCAAAACATAATTTTCTTAGAAATGCTTCACTCATGTAATTTAATGATTACGTTAATACTTTAATATTTTACTCTGCACTACTTAGGCATGTAGGGTTTACTTTTATTTTGAGCAGCTGAAATTAGACTGCTTTGTAAAAGTTTTTACTAGTGAACCTCGTGCAGCACTGTAATGGTGCATGGTTTGGGTTTCATGCAAAATAGTTTTTTTTGTGGTTTTTATATTGCCATTGTAATATTTTAAAATTTGTTTTGAATGCCATTACTTTCCTATTCTTTTATTTTTTTGTTACACTAATGTCCTATTAATATTTACTAGCCTATATATGTAATCCTGAATTTGGGAATTATATCACCTGACAGGTATCTTTATAGTCTTATATGACATGTATTTATTTTATTTATGTGCATAGTAGTTCTGCAGTTAAAGCCAAGGCTGCCTTCTGTAAAGATCTATACAATTCTGTATCAAATGCAATCTTCCCTTTAATGATAATATTCTTGTAACTGGATCTTCCAATAGGTGCCTATGTATTGTTGCAAAGATGAGCGAGAGGAAATACCTTCCTGCAAAGGTGCAAAAGTACAAAATCATGAAAGACAGAAATAGCTGTAAGTATCTGTTTAAACTACATAGAATCATAGAACCATCCATATTTTTGTATAGTAATATGTCTGTGTMTAAACTTCGTAGCCTCCCTAAGGTCCTACTAAGGTCCTCACCACTACGTGACGATTAGGCATAAAGGTGTGGAAGACTACTATATAATTTTTTACGCTGTAAAATGTAATGATTTAAATCTGGTTCTGGTAATAGTACAGTCTTTCTTGATGTGCTCAGCTTAACCTGACTGAAAAAATTTGTTCCTGTATACATGGCGAATAGTCATCCATTAATTTAAGAAGGCAGATCTCTTATTTCTTCACTTTGTTGTGTGAGGAGGATCGAGTCAGTTAATCAGATCTGAACAGCACAGTGCTAAACAGMGTTCTCTTTTGTGATGTCCTGAATTGCACACCKGAAATAAAATTAAAAGTCATGGATGTGGTATCATGTTGGAGATGTAGGTTTTAGGACATGATATAAAGTGAAGCCCCTACTTTTTGTACCTGTAATCCAGAAAAGAAATTATATAGATGGGAAAAGTACCCTTAAGGTGACATTAGGGTCGTGTAAATAGCAGGAGCTTGCTGCATATGAATGCTGGTGTATTTTATTGAAAAGGTTCGGTGAATATTGTGTTCCTGGTAAGGTTTTGAAACTTGGCAGCAAGCCATCTCCCATGTGAAAGAGTCTGAGAGTTTCTAGGCAAAGGTCTTAACAGAGCTTGCTGGAAATTTTTATCCATGCTAAGGAGTTTATAAACAGGAGAAGATTCCTCTTGCAAAAGGGCACTATTATATTTGTTGTTTGTATCTTTTGAGTTGCAGAGGAGATGCAGAATTGCCTGATGTATTTCGTTTTGTCAGCTTTAAATGTTTGGAAAAGTTGAAGTATGTCCTCATAAGATGGCTACCTTTATATCTTGAGTTTCAAATTATCTTTGAAGTTACTTTTTTTACTTCAGGTGAAGATTTCTCCATTGCAGTTTTAGTATTATTTAAAATTTATTATTTAATTTTATTTCATAATATGAAGAAGTGTTCTATAGCACCTACTTGAAATTAGAGTAACTTGCTCATATGTGTGCACTGAGGCTTGTGATCTAGCACGTTCACTGGTGGCAGGGTTGTCTCTAGGTGCATAAAAGTAATTCTAGCCTAACAAGGAAGTGTTTGGGTTGGCCGCTGCCATCCTTTTTTCCAATTTCTCACTCTGCCTTACAGCAGTGAGAACATGAAATGGCTGAGAAATGTTGGGGCACCTGTTCTGCGCTGAGGGAAGGGTAGAGGAGAAAGAGATTCTGGGAAGGTGGGTTACCTGCCATGGGGAGGCATACTGTAGGAGGATGCTGGAAAAGCAGAGAACACKAGGAAAACTCGGGTAGTCATTTCCATTTTGGAGGCACCTGTGTTCCAAACATCCATGCTGTGCTTGTCCAGCCCCAGTGCTTCTGTGTTTTGCCATTAGGGAGTAACACTCCTTGTGAACAGGTCCCAGTCCTCCAGCAAGGTTAGATCACCTCCATCCCCAGAGCCTTAAAGCTAAGCAGACTTTTCTACCCCTCTTTGTATCCATCCCTTCCTCTCACTTTGCTGCCACAAGCAAAATAGAAAGTATCTGTTACCACTGATAGAACAAAATAATTGCTGACCATGGGATAGCAAAATTCAGTTTTGCCTAGAATACTGAGGAACCTTGAGGTGGCTCTGATCAGAAGGCAAATTCTAATAAATAATAATAAAATATTTGATTGTAAATGTCACATTTATCTAAGGATAAACCCTAGCAAAGCAAAAAAAAAAAGGGCGAGAGATCTTCTTTATCACACCAAATGGAATTACCATAATCCTATTCCTCTCACTTCACAAAAAAAATTTCTGTTTTTCTAACTATATTTCTTGATCTAACAAAGATGGTATCTTTTTACATGTTTGCCTTTACTTTGTAGTCTGACACCATGTCTTTGAACTTGACTCTGGAACAGCTGGAATAATTTCTACTACCTGTAGCCATCATTCTAGCTGTGGTGACACACTCAGTTTCTTGGATGAATTCATTTATAGCCATATTTAATGACCTTTTTCCAGGAATAATCAGACTGGCGTGTTACCTAACTAAAATGCTTTAAGTTTTGGTTCTCTTTAGTCACATGCATGGGCACGCCTGTATTTTGGCCATGTAATAAGCATGCCATATGACTGAAAATGCTTAARACGTGTTAATTTTCTTACTCTCACAGTGAAATATTATGGTGATYGTTGTTGCTGGTTTTTTTGGTTGTTTTGTTGTTTTGGTTTTTTTTTAGAAGTGATTGGGTGTGTATCCATCCCGCACTAGAAGACAACTGCTTTTTGGTTATGAGTGCTATTCCAGATGAGGAGCGGGCAAAACTCTGTATCCTAGAAAGAGAGGGAAAGAAAAGGCTATGGGCCCAATTAATTGTTCTGGTAGGGTGGATCACTCTGTAGACTGTATATTGAGTACCTGGGATTCATATGATTAAAAGGAGTGATTTTGCAGAGACAAGAATTTTATGCAACRTCTAGATATAAAAACTGAACAGGATTTCTTTCCTCTGATAATGACTAGAATATTTTGAATAGCTGTGCAGTGTCTTGCATGGTTTCYGTAAGGGTGTCAAAGATGGCTTAGTTTCTAGCATTTCAACATCAACTGAGGTTTGTTGTAGTTAGGGAAGTAATGATTAAGTGGTAACTTCATTGGTTACTAAGAATCTGATGCTCAGCGTCATTTATAGTTTGTGAATATGTCTAGTGCTAACTTCAAAATACATAATGCAGATTTTTTCAATTCCAACAGATATTTAAATTATGTGTCATTTGATTATTTCCTCATTCTTGTAATTTATATTAGCTCAGGTAATGTTTSTAACATGAGTGACAGAGAATTTTCTTGCTAGTTTATTAAAAGGCTTAAGAAGACTAGAGGCTGGGTCAGATACAAATTAAAAAATAGGTGATAGACACCTAAAATGATTGTTTGTGATCAATAATGCAAAATAAATATTGACTCCTATCAGAAAGTGAATTCTTGAAGACAGACTTGCCTTTTGTTTGAACATTTTACATAGTGAGTGTCTGTAAACTTTTAGAAAAAGCTTCTGTATATTTTGCATAAAACAGGAGGACACTGCGGCTTAGTGACTATAGCTGAATTGAAACCTTGTGCTAAAATTGATGCCTGAGTTGGAGTGGTCCGGCTCCTGGTTGGTGTTAGATATGTAAAACAGGCACCTGCTCTGTTCGTACAGAGAAGGAGTCTTTTGAATGAGTTCAGAATTTCATAGCTGTAGTGACAACCCTTGGGCTGTTCCACAGATCTGTAGGCTCTGCTCAGAAACCTGGGCTTCTGGCAAAAATTCGATTCTGCTGTTTAAGTTGGACAGGTAATCGCTGTCTTTTGATTCTGGAGTTCATAGTGTAGCTGTTCTAATGAAGCCAAGAACCTGCTCTGGTGGTCTATCATTGGAAGTGATAGGAATGGAACAGTCAGCCTTGAGGGAAAATACCGTTTATTTGCTAATTTAACTCCATTGAGAACTTGGATACTTTTGATCTAGCACCACAACAATGCCATTTATTACATCTTTGCAGTGGCAGATGATTTACAAATGGCCTATGAAGAAGCAGCGGAGATTGTTAGAAGTGTCTGTGGTAGAAGACTTGTGCTAAACATGGCTGATGAAAATGCACAGATATTTGAAGACTTTATGTTGTGGCTACCTCAGGGTATAATAAACAAAAATTCACTACATGTTTGTATCTTTAAATGTTATGTGGTGTATTGTTTTAAAACATTTAGCATCTTTATGAAACTTGGTTGCCTCTACTGAATTATAGCATTGATGTTTTATGTATGTGAAGATTTTTCATCTCACTTTACTAAGAAGATTGCTAGAAATGTGTTTTATTAAAAGGAAGCAGGAGAGTACATAGAAAACTTTGCTTCTTAAGAATATGTGGTACCAAAGTATGTTTTTTATATTCTGGTCATGACAATGGACAGTAGGAACATCCAGTTTTAGGAGGAGTTTAAGAAACAGAAGTGTAAAGTAGTGCCCTCTCTGGAGTATACATGTGTAATAAACAGTTTGGAGAATTTATTTGGAGAATAAACAATTTGGAGAATTGGATATCCTGCATCTGAGCTGCCCACTGATGGACCATACTCCATGTGTTCACTGAGTTCATTTTTGAACTCTTTGATAGTTTTGACTGCTGTTACATTCTGCAGCAGTGAGTTCTACAATTTAATTATAAGTTGTTAGAAAAAACAGATTAGTTTTGTTTCAGATATGCTCCCTAATCATGTCATTGGGTGCTCTGTAATTCTTGTGTTACGAGAAATTAGAACTTCTTTTCAGTTCACTTTTTCCATATTATTCTCAAGTCATAGATCTTTATCAGCTCAGCTACCTATTTTCCAATTTGAAGACTCCTAGCCTATGTAATCTGTTTTCTGTGGAAGTTATTTCAAATCTGTAGTCACTCTTCTATGTTTCTTTTCTGTTCTGCTATAGCCTTGTCAAATGTTGTGACATTTGAAAGGAAGAAAACAGTAATTTCAAAGGAAAAAAAAAAAGAAAGGAAAAAAAGGAAATTTTTTACCCCCAACATGAGGACAGTAAAGCAGTGGAACWGGCTGCCCAGVGAGGTTGTGTAGTCTCCATCCTTGGAGGTTTCCAAGACACAACTGGATAAAACCCTGAGCAACCTGGCCTCRTCTCATAGCTGACCCTTCTTTGACTGGGAGATTGGGCTAGACACCTCCTGTGGTCCCTTCGAACCTGAATTATCCTATGATCCCATGACCAGATATGCAGGCAGTATACAAGAAGTCTACAAGTGTATACTTAATACAATGTCAACTGATATTTTCTTCTTTATTCTCTATTCTTTTTGTAACACTGTATGTGCCTTTTTGACAACTAGTGAGCACTGAGCTGATATTTTCAGAAAATTGTCTACAGTGCTCAAAGACCTCTTTACTAAGTGGGTAAGAGTCCATCATTATGCACATACAGTTAGCAGCTGCAGCAAAAGCAGAGAAGAAAGAGCATCAAAAGGTGGTTTTGTGAAGTGTGGCTTTGGAAGCAGCAACCTTCCATTCTCTCTGTGCTAAGTTACTTCCTCGAACTTGGACAAAAGCAGGTAGCAAGGAGGAGGTATATTTGGGATTGCCTGGTTCTGTGGCTGCTGCTGGTGGCTGAAGCACTGGCAAAAACATTGGTTGAAAGAGAAAGAGTTGTCTGCTGTGAAGGCAAAGGATTGCACTTCATGCCACTGGCATGTCCATTGCCCCTGGTATGCTCCTGCACTGGAGAGGCCGAGCAGAGCTGGACTCGGCTTTAGTTCCCTGACCGGTGCTGGTGGTTGGTGCCTTTTGTCTGAGCAGCCTCATACCATTCTTTCTTTGCCTGCTCTCTGGATAGGTAACTCTTCTGGCCAGCTGTTTTTGCTCTTCCACTGATCTCCAAATCTTTATAGAATATCCATACTGTCAGCATCTTGCTTCTGACTTCTTGGCTGATGTAGTTGCCAAGCCACTCTCCATGATATTTGAAAAGTCATGGCAGTCAGGTGAAGTCCCTGGTGACTGGAAAAAGGGAAACATTGCACCCATTTTTAAGAAGGGTAGAAAGGAGGACCCTGGGAACTACTGACCTGTCAGCCTCACCTCTGTGCCTGGGAAGACCATGGAACAGATCCTCCTAGAAGCTGTGCTAAGGCATATGGAGGACARGGAGGTGGTTCGAGACAGCCAGCATGGCTTCACCAAGGGCAAGTCTTGCCTGACCAACCTGCTGGCCTTCTGTGATGGAGTGACTACCTCAGTGGACAAGGGAAGAGCTATGGATGTCATGTATCTGGACTTCTGTAAGGCCTTTGACACGGTCCCCCACAACATCCTTCTCTCTAAATTGGAGAGGTATGGATTTGATGGATGGAATATTTGGTGGATAAGGAATTGGTTGGGCGGTCGCATCCAGAGAGTAGTGGTCAATGTCCAGATGGAGATCAGTGACAAGTGGTATCCCTCAGGGGTCCGTACTGGGACCAGTACTGTTTAATATAGAATAGATAGAGATATCTTCATCAATGACATAGACAGTGGGAACAAGTGCACCCTCAGCAAGTTTGCAGATGACACCAAGCTGAGTGGTACGGTCGACACGCCTGAGGGACAGGATGCCATCCAAAGGGACCCRGACAAGCTTGAGAAGTCAGCCCGTGTGAACCTCATGAGGTTCAACAAGGCCAAGTACAACGTCTTGCACCTGGGTTGGGAYAACCCCCAATATCAATACAGGCTGGGGGATGAAGGGATTGAGAGCAGCCCTGCTGAGAAGGACWTGGGGGTACTGGTGGACGAAAAGCTGGACATGAGCTGACAATGTGCGCTCGCAGCCCAGAAGGCCAACCCTATCCTGGGCTGCATCAAAAGCAGCGTGGCCAGCAGGTCGAGGGAGGTGATTCTGCCCCTCTGTTCTGCTCTGGTGAGACCCCACCTGCAGCACTGCGTCCAGTTCTGGAGCCCTCAGCACAAGACAGACATGGACCTGTTGGTGCGGGTCCAGAGGAGGGACACAAAAATGACCAGGGGGATGGAACGCCTCTCCTATTGGGGAGTTGGGGTTGTTGTTGCTGGGAGTCTGGCTAATTGCCAGAAGTTATCCMGACATTCAGGTCTTTACTTTGCCTTGATTTTTGAAAAAGCTCTGCACTGGGTTTGAGACGTGAGATTAATTTGGTTCTTTAAATTAGGTAAGACACACTGAGGTGCAAGTCTCTTGAGCATGAAAATGGRCAGCATGCCCTTTTGCTACAGCGCAACACTGTAGCTCATTTCTGAGTATTGAGTGTAAGTATCAGATGCATTTGGCTAAGTTTAAACAATTTGCCGAGAGCTGCATTTGCTGTGCCTTCAAGAGGGAGAGGGGATATAGCACTGTGCTGTACTATAGGTCTTGCTGCAGAGGAAAAGGTGGAAGAAGGTGCTCGACTGAATCACATGCTGAGCATATGAGATTTGGCAAGTCTGGATTATAATTTTTTCTTAAAACTTTATTTCTGGGCAAAATGTTTGAGATTATTATGAAAGAGTAAATAGGCTAGTTCCTTAAGTTCCTTAATTTCATTTCAGTCATTTAGATTATCATTCTCAAACTGGATCAAATCTGTATTGTTTGCACTAGTTACTGAGCTTGTCCTAGCACTGAATGAAGATAAAGACTATCTTCTGATTCTTTTGAAATTGATCAAGAGTTTTACGAAGATTGATCGATAGATTGTTTTGATATGGCGGATGTTGCTGTTGTGCTCAATGAGCCTCTTTAGAAGGTATCTTTCTTTTATTTGTGAGATGTTCCAGGGAATGTGAGCAGTTGTGTCTCTGCCCTGTGGACCACCTTCTGCTGACCTTAGATGTGTCATGCCTCCCAGCTGCCATACGAGGCCACCAACAATGAAGAAACATGGACTAGGATATCTAAAGTTTTATGATAACTTCTGATTACATCTTCATTGTGTCTGGCCTTGGCCATGCAGTAGCTAACTTGCTGCTTAATTTTGGGCAGTCAGTAAAATAGACCTCATGAAGCAAGTGCCTAATATGTCTTCATACATCACTGGACAGAGTCAGGTGCCTCTCAAGGCCTCCAGAGGGAGATCCTGTCCACTTAGCTAAAGTGTTTAACCTTAAGCAGACAAGATCTTTTAGAAGTCTTCAGCATCACCTACCTCTCTCCGTAGTCTCTGTAACAAACATAAACACTTCAAAAGGGCTAGTTTATCGCATGTCTAAAATTAGGTCCTTAAGAAGAAAATGCTGGCTGGCTGTAATTACAGGCGATTTTTGGAAGCCACGTACTGGTCACCTGAAGGTGTTTCTAGTCCTCATAACTCCTGAAAGTGAAAAAAGACCACTTGAACACATTTATCATTCAAGCTGAAAAGTCAGAGAGCTTGTGCCTGCGTTTTCCATGATCTTAAAGGTGATTATTTCGTAGCTCATAATCTTAAAAAATACCACTGGTTACTTTTTCACTTTCATTCACTACTGCATCATCAGATTATAGTGGTATTTAAGTCTGGCTTTGCAGGGGAAAAGTTTGGAAGCTTCTTTAAAAAAAGCTATTTAGAATAAGGATCGAGAAACAAAGAGCATAAACAATAAGTAAGCTGGATTTGGAAGATAACTAGTTATCCAGGGCACTTTTCTTTAATCTGTATAGGTCTTTTAAACTAATCTTCAAGTGGCGGGCTTTGGCTACTGTGACTAGATTTCTTTCACACACAGATAAACCCCCAAAGTTTCCAGTTTCTCCAGAAGGCTTCCACTTTCCCTTCTTATCCCTGGTCTTCCCTCTTCATCTTCTGTTTTATAACGCATTTTCTCCTAGGGCTGCTGAAATTGTCTGCGCTTGAGACCCTAGAGCCAAATAAGGCATGTCTAGTTGGGAAGGTACCATATTCAGTGGGAAGCAGGGGTGAGGATCCATGAGACTGGAGAGGAAAAGGCGGGGGGGAGGCTGAGGGGGTTGTATTCTTGACCTTAGGTAGCTGGTGCTGCGAGGTAGCGTATTGTGTTGAAGCACAGACAGAACTAGTTTGTGGATGGGAAGGAGGGAGCAAGGAGGAGGGAGGAGGAAGCTGGGACAGCGAGGGGGGAGGAGGAGAGAGCAGCATCTCTATCTTTCTTTGCAGACCACGCTGCTAAACAGCGAGGGGAGGCTCATGCTTCCCTAATAGCCCTCACTCCCTGCTTCCAGCGTGGTCACAGACAGAGCAACAAAGAGGGTCTCAGAGGTAAGATCCTTGCAACTTGCAAAGCTGTAGCATCTGCCAAAATAAGGAGAAGCAGCAGCAACGATACAGAGAAAAGATTACCAGTACCTGGGAATGCTCAGAGACGGCAGGGGGGTAACTGGAAGCGCAGGTCCCCTGAAGGCTAAGGAAGTGTTAGCAGCAGCAGCAAGCAACAAGAACGGAGTAAGAGGGGAGCGGATCAGGTCCGAGGGGATCAGAATACCAGCTAGCAATATTCAGCAGTGGGCAGTTTGTGTCCCTACTGCCTGTGTAGAAAGAGGAGAGAATAGGGTAGAACTATGAAAGCAAATGCTCTGATACCTGAAATACATGGCTAAATAAGGCTTAACAAAATATATGAATGGCTTATTTACCCAAAATGTAGTTCTGGAGTGAACAAAACAATTCATTAATTTGTGCATGTCAGAAAAAAAAAAATCTAAATGGAAAGCAAAGCTAAAGTCTGCATATTGTTTTTACTTTTTTACATAAAAGTTTRATTTTTTCATTTTATAACAGTGTTTCAGTTCAGGAATGCAATTAATAGCAAGAAGGAGAAAAAAAGGCAAAACACACAAATGAAATGGTTGGGTTTTTTTTGAGTYAAACAGAATGGCCTGTTTGACAACTATTGTAAGAAAATATTTGTGGTACCAAAACAAAGTATGCTGTTTGACCTGAGAAATACTGTTTAATTTAATTTAGAAAAAAACAACATAATTTTGTACTGACCTGAAATGAAATTTATAATTATGTTTGATTCATCCACTCAGCCTAAAAAATCAGCAATTTGATTAGATGTATTTATAAAGTGAATTGTTTATTTTTAGTTGTGGATACTGGAAGCTTAGATGAAGGAGACAGAACGTATAGCATCTRTACATTGGAGAAATCGACGCTTTCTTTTTCCTTGTGCTTTGTCTCATTTACTTTACTTTTTGAGGTATGAGCTACGTTGGTTTTGATCTAACACCTCATAGACCCTTATGAAGATTATTAACTAAAAATGGCAGCAATGCCAGAGTTTGTTGTTAAACATGTTGAACCAACTACAAAGAAAATTAACAGTGGCTTGTTTAGTGGGCATTTGTACTGGGTTGATGGTTGGACTCGATGATCTTAGAGGTCTTTTCCAACCTTAATGATTCTATGATTGTATGTCTTATGAATAAGATTCTTTAGGATTTAATGTCTTTTTTTCACTATGAAACATAGAATCAGTCTCCAAAGGTGGACATTCTGGAATATTTGTGCTTAATTGGAAGCTTCTTTGTTTCCATCTCCATACTAGGTAACTAAAATAGCTGTAGTGAGTTGAYTTGATGTGTGAGTGAGGAAGTTAGAACCACTATTCTCTGCTGCCTTGAGGAACCTGGAGATGGTGGACCTGATTCTGATTTGCTTTTTCATCAGTGTAAATTTGCTGGTACAATTGTACATGGGATCAGCATCAGGTTCTGYACTGGTCTGCTTCATCATTGCCCCATTTTTCTTATAAAAGAGAGAAGAGCCACATCACAGCAATGGGCTTTTCTTTCACTGGTTCTTACAATGGTATTAATTGCTATTTCAGGGTTTGCAGTTCTGTTATTTTTTTAAAACAATAGATAACAGTCTGGCTTTGGTCACCTTATCTGGTGTGGTAGTTGTTAGCTCTAGCTTTGAAATTGACTTAAGTCAGTAGAGAATCAGGGTTTTTATTAAAAAAGAAAAACCAAAATAACCTCTTTTCCTGTCAGTCTATCCCCTTGCTTACACAACTTGTTTTATTTTTTTAATCTATCTTTTGGTTTGTTAACTGCAGGAATGCCTGATATATTTTTGAAACCTCTTGTTCTGTCTTGTCTTTAATGTACAGCTGTTTAAGAAAACCTCAAATGAATTGAGGCCTTAAGAATGATCTTTTGTTTCTATAGAAAAACTAAATTTACTACATACAAAATTACCCTTTTTTTTTTTTTTTTATTTGACTACAGTTTTGATTTTCTGTGTGGTTTCTGCTAGAGAAATGGAATGTTGTCACTTTGGAAGGGTTTAACTGTGTCATGTGCATAAAAAATTAAAATCAAAACAAACCTAACACAAATCTACTACTGCAGGTAAATTTCATTTGAAGTTAACGTTCTTAGACAATAGTTAGCTATTGTTCTCTTAAAGCAACCTTCTATGAACTGTATTGTTCTTGAAGTTTATATGGGCTGGATGCAAAGCTCCCTGAAGTCAGTAAGAGACATTCCATTGACTTCAAATGGCTTTGGATCAGACCTGTCACGTGAGATTAGCTCCTGACAGAAGATCTTATGAGCACAGGCGCAGAACAGAATGATTTAGGGATGGAATTTCACTTATGCCATGATCATTTTTGCTTTGTGAATATCTGTTAGGCACAGTGTTTTTGAAGCAAGGCTTCATTTATTTTGTGTTGAAAATGTCTGTATTCCTTGGTATTGTGAATATATAGTTTTGCAGAAATTTTCTTCTAACGTAGTTCTCAGATCTATTGTCTATTTGTGTCTATATTTAAAGACTTTGTTAAGGGAGTCTGTCTTTGGATATGACAGTTCAGAATCTCTTAGATGAGATTTTATAACCTCGGTAATACTATGCTTAGTATGCACAAAGTTAAGGAAAGAGTTTTCTAATGTGAAATAGCGAGTTAAAAACAATGGTTTGAATCCTATTTTTCTTGTTAAACTAAAACAACATATTCTGTGTAAGAAACTAATGGCTTCCATAGTTTCTCTTTTAAAAAACCAACATCTGCGCCCCAAAACCCAGAAGAGATTGCTCTATAAGTTGTGAAAAGTGGCAGTCAGTTTGACATTTGCAGTTTTTCTGCATTTGAAACTTATGCAACTTACACAATGTAAAAGTAACYATGAGAAAAACAGTATAGTTTTGTATAACAAAACATTTTACAGCACTCGTTATGTAAGGCCAAATTTGGATTAGGAAATTGTAAAGTTTCAAAGGTGATTCTTGTTAATAAATGAAAGCCTATCAGACTCCTAAACACTCTAGTGATKCTGGGCATAATTATCTTTAGGGAAAAATTGCCTTTGGTTCTTATTGATTGTGGCTCTTCTAATGAATACAAAGTCTGCACAACGAATGATAAGTGATCTGTCACTCCTTTTTTCACCCTCATGCAAAATAAAGCATTTACTTACTCTCAGCTAAGATCAGGCACAACCATGGGTTTATTTCATGTGAATAAAAGATGCATGAAGGGGCATAAAAGGCTAGTGTAACTAACAACAACCAAAATCTACATACAAACATCCCTACCTACACAAAAACATGACCGCATTTGTGTATTATACACATGCACAGAGAAAGCATTGCATCTTTAACTACAGCTGAAAATTCTTTGCTTTTTTCCACTTAGACTGTGGTTAATGATTCAGTCAGTCTGCAAATCTGACTAACTCTTAAAAACTTCTGTTACAYCGACTGTGGCAGGAGATACTGTTATTTACTAAGGAAATATAAATGTGTCACTTATGCTCATTTTGTAGACATTTGTAGCTGCTCCTTTATAACTGCACCTAAGGATTCCAAAGAACATTGGTTTGATTTTCAGTTTGCCTTCATTTGCTATTATCCATGTGTTGCCTTTCATGCTTGAATGTTTATGTGAGGAATAAAGGAAGTCAGCGGTGTATTTCTGAAGAAACAGTAAAAGAAAATTGCCATTTAGGCATTTTATATCTTAGAAAATATTGCTGTAAAATATAAATACTGATTGAGTGGTATATGAAGAAAATATCCTTTTTTCTAGCTAAACAGCATAGCAATACTTTATGTACTAAAACAATCTGTAATGATGTTGGAGGCATATTTTATGTAATTATGCAGTAGATAGAAATGAAAAATTATTTGTAGAAAGTATATTAACATCACAGTCATAAAAATAGGTAGTACTGACAGAGAATTGCCATCAAATATGTGTTTATAGGTATGAGAATTCATCCTGATACTTAGCTTATTGACTCTTTTAACACTTTTTGTGTTGTTTCAAATGGTTGCCTGTAAAATGTATCCTTGTTTTTAACCTAGCTGTCTTAGTTTTTAGAGGTCCTTAGTAGGAAAGTGTGGAGCTAGATCTTCTGTTTTTATGAGAAGCAGAAAATATGTAGATTTCGTCTTTTGGGGAYGGGAAATTTTTATTTCCACAGTGTTTCTTATCCTTTTCCAAGGATAAGCATTTATTTGAAATAAAAATAATGGTCTGATCCTGTCCTGTGAAGTTCTGGTGTCATACAGTGCTTTGAAATGATAAGCTAGTTTCTAATGATTATGACTGCACTTCTATTATGATTTCATCATACAGGGTATATATATCAACTGCAAGAGGACTTGAATGGGTATATAGACAGGTTTAAAAGGACYGGTTTTGCTTCTGTCAACCGGTTTTGCTTCTTTGGGGAAGAGTGGCTGGAAAGCTGCCCGGCGGAAAAGGACCTGGGAGTGCTGGTCGACAGCCGGCTGAACATGAGCCGGCAGTGTGCCCAGGTGGCCAAGAAGGCCAACGGCATCCTGGCCTGTATCAGGAATAGTGTGGCCAGCAGGAGTAGGGAGGTGATCGTGCCCCTGTACTCGGCACTGGTGAGGCCGCACCTYGAATGCTGTGTTCAGTTTTGGGCCCCTCACTRCAAGAAGGACATWGAGGTGCTGGAGCGTGTCCAGAGAAGGGCGACGAGGCTGTTGAAGGGTCTGGAGCACAGGTCTTATGAGGAGCGGCTGAGGGARCTGGGGTTGTTTAGCCTGGAGAAGAGGAGGCTGAGACGAGACCTTATGGCTCTCTACAACTACCTGAAAGGAGGTTGTAGACAGGCAGGTGTCAGTCTCTTCTCCCAAGTAACAAGTGATAGGACGAGAGCAAATGGCCTCAAGTTGCGCCAGGGGAGGTTTAGATTGGATATTAGGAAAAATTTCTTCACTGAAAGGGTAGTCAGGCATTGGAACAGGCTGCCCAGGGAAGTGGTGGAGTCACCATCCCTGGAGGTGTTCAAAAAACRTGTGGATGAGGTGCTTCGGGACATGGTTTAGTAGGCATGGGTACTGGGTTGATGGTTGGACACGATGATCTTAGAGGTCTTTTCCAACCTTAATGATTCTATGATTCTATGATTCTAACTAGGAGTTTAGTTCATTAAAAAGGAAAGTATAGACTTTTCTGACTATAAAACATTTTCACATGTTTTCAAAATCTCTGTACTCTCTCATTTTCTGTATGAACTAGAGATTAAAGTAGCAAAGTAATAACCTGTACACAAAGTGGTCAAACCATATACATAGAGTGGTGGATAAAACTGTAGATATCACTGGTGTAATAATTCAGGACGTTGTAATAACAGTAGTGAAAATATTTTTGAACGCGAGTGATTTGGAAGTTGCTGAAAAGTTGTAAAGATTGTTTCATCCTAATCTGACAGCTATTTTCATTATTTTCATGCCAGAGGTAATGAAATGGTTGATTTATTATGTAAATAYATTTGTTTTTAAACAAAACATTTGTAACTTACTTGACTGCAATGGAAGGGATGCTCTATTTAAGTGAGGGATCCAGATCTCAGTGGCATTTTTGTATAGATGGAACTATAAATGATTTGGGCCCTAACTGTTCAAAACCCATGCATGAATATGCAGTGGAGATATGCATAGACATATATATTTAAATTGGGCTCAATCATTTCTGCCATCTGTGAAAAAGTCACTTGTCACTCCCATTTGAGGAGGAAATGCATCTAGGTGCCAGCCGGTTCAGACTTGCTAGAATGTATCTGACTTTGATGAGTAGTTTTCAGTTTTATCATTTTATTCAATTAAAAATCTTCTTCCAACAAGTGTGTATGTTGCTATACACTTTGTTATTTTCCCCCTTATTCTGCTATATTCCCAAATCTTTTGTCATTTGTCATCTTTTGTGTAAAGAAGAGTAGCGTTCACATCAGTGGTAATTATGTCTCTGCTGCTCAGAAGGGCCTTGAAGCAAGAGAGCCTTAAAAGAAAGCAGATAAGCCAAGTCTCATCTTCCCAGCATGAGACAAACATTTGACCCAATATCCAGCCCCCCAGCTACGATACAAGCATCTTATACACTTACAGCGCAACGTTATAGTATGCCTTCTGCTTTGAAGTTCACATGACGGTGGAAAAGCAGGAGAGGAATCTCAGTGAGGTACTGTAGTACTCTGCCTCACAGTGGGGTCTCCATTTGAAAGACCATTTAGAAGGAATATTTCCTAGCCAGCGGCGTTAGTCCAATCCCATGTGTGTGATACATGGCCCAGCATGGTGGGGGCCATGAGATATCGACCAGGCCTACTCATGCGGAGGGTGGCTGAGCAAAAAGCAACGTACAGTACACATTCTGTATTTAGAAGAGCTCACAAAGACCTGGAAAAGTCCCCTTAAATTCTGTGGAGCAAATCTGGGTGCAGAATCAGGGAGACAGTGTTTGCAAAACTCTGGTCTTCCACTGATACTGCAGTTCATTCTCTAGGGGCAAGTAGGCTTCCGCAATGTGAAATGAGGGTGCAGCGCCAGAAGCAGAACTTTCTATAGTTTTAATATTGTTGATGGATTATTGTGGAATTTACTGTCTCTTATATAATCTAAGTGTATTGGAATGTGTTTCCTCTTGCCATTTAGAGGATTGTTTGGAAAGTTAATTTTATGAATTAGTTGAAAATTTATTTTTGTCTAGCGATGCTTGTCTAGGTCTTGCTCAGACTGAAAAAAGAAGTTGTAAGTATCCAGCTTTCAGGGTAGTAAGGTCAATCTCCTTACATCCTAGGCATGAGTCATAAAATCACCAAGGAAGATTATATTGTGGAGTTTGACGTCGTGAAATCTTGTTTTAATTCTTACCACTGARGAGGATGCTGTGTACTGTTGCTCCAGGTCAGAGAGCATGGCAATGCACAGTTACTGACAGCTTTGAACAGCTGAGTTCTGAACCACTGGTTAGATCCTTCTGACTTTTACTGAGTTTTGGTACCAGGCCTCAGAATTCATGGATAAATATTGAGTGTTGCTCTGCAGCCATATGTGGCAGGTTCAGATTACTGTGGTAGATTCCCAGACATTTATCTGTGATGTCAGGAGAAATTGATAACAGATTCTTTGAAAGTCCATTTCTTTTTACGTAATACTTGTGGGAGAACCATCATACCATACACTTTCTTGCTTATGGAGCTCTCAGAGGAATCCTGGACACAGGAAAGAAGCTATATACTAAAGCATTGCATCTTGTCATCTTGCTTTTGAGAAGTTTGTCCTCAAAATGTCAGCGAGATTTTTTTTCTATATGAAATAGAAGTTGCCSTATAATGTTACCATATCGTGATGACCTTTGAACAGTCAGCTGTAAATTTCATAGTATTGTAACTTAGAAAAAGCAACAAGCCTTTTTTCTTCATGCCTAAAGCAGCAATAAAATTAACAAAAACATTAAGTGAGTGAAATTATAACAACTTCCATTTTTAGAATATCTTCCATTTGCCTATGCTAGCCCACTGATGAACATTAGTACCAATATTGCTGCTAAAGTTCACATGGCCCCAACTTGACCCGTAGACTATTTCTTTTACAAACTGTACATGCAGAAACAAGAGTTTACAGCCTAAAGATGTTATGGATGTATGTGTAAATTACCATGGCTTAGCTGCATGCTTGATCAGCTGCTCTGTCATAGTTACCCATGACTAAAAGCTTTTGTCTGTGAGACTTTAATAAAGAAGTAAGAGACCTTAGGTTACTTTGCACCAAGACCTCAACCACAATCTCTATCTTATAAACTGTGTTTCCAACCTCATGCTCTACATTTCTTGGATTCTTCTGCCATTTCTTTCCTCTTCCATCAAACCTAATCATAACCTTTTTTTTTTAGAAGCTCCGTATGCTATAATGTATAAGTACATTTTGGTACAATTCTTGGTGGGCTGGGAGTGTGAAAGTGGGGATTTTTGAAAGGCAAGCTATTAATTTCATGTACTCGTCTACAAGCAATCTTTATACGGACAATCCTAGATCTTCCAATTTAAGGGTCACATACGGAGATTTAATTCAAAAAGAAGAAGGGCTCCTGTTAAGAAAAATAATAGGAGGAACAACTAGGAAAACAGGCAGTGTTGCTGTTTTCTGGGAAGATGTATTTAGCACTGGYGGCAGAATAGAAGGGAAGTACAGTCAGCTCTCTTTTCCTTGGGATTATTAAACAGGCAGTAGGTTTGCTGATGCAAAACCTGGTCTTATTCATACCAGTTCAGATAGCTATGTTAATGAGGCTCTTTGGTCAATGGACCTGCTAGTCTTTAATTGACCTATCTTCGGCTCCACCACTGATCATTCTTTTTTCTGTTATGCTCCTGCCATATATTTTTATAGCTTAATTCATGTATGTTTTGTAAGATCTAGAATATTGCTTCATCTGATTAATTTTGTGCTCCTATCCATCTGAGTAATCAAGCCATAACATCACTATCCATATGGATGCTCTTTGTATGGATGCCATATCTATCTAATGGGCTGCCTTCCCATGTGGGGAAGGCAATGATTCCATGTACTGTATATATGAAATTAGATAYATGTTTTTATCTAGAGTTTGGCTGATTAGTTAAAGTGCATAGAAAATGATAATATTCTCCAACTATAATGCAAGTCTTCTACTGAATTTAACACTGCAATATTTTGTAAAAAAAATGTGCTTGTTAAAAAGCTAGATAATGACTTTATAATCTCTGAAAATGCAAATGCTTGGTTATACTTATGCATTTTTAGCATTTCATTATTACTGTGCCTTAAAGGATCCCTACAATCTCAAAAAGTCAGTTTACCTTTTTCAATTTCACATGAGTTAAAATATTAACACCTGTAAAATCTCAGAGAGTGACTGTGTGTAGTCTCCTAAAGATGTTAGTATATGTCTTTTTGTGTGTGTGTCTTGTCTTGTTTTATGCAGTGAAGTTTCCTGACACATTCTGATGTTTATTTTAGTTCTTTTCTTTCTRTTATGCAGCCTGCATTTTATATGCACAAGGGGAAACCAAAGGCAGCTGAGGGATGCAACTGGGAGTATCAGTTGGTATGAAAAAGAGTGCAGCAAGTGGGGCRGGTGACTTCGCTTCGCGATTCATGCCCAGGTTCCAGCCCACTGATGATGTTCACTGTGTGGTGTTCTCTCTTGGGTTCTCTTTTACAGTAATTCAGTGTTTTCCCTCCAAGGCAAAACTTAAGTGTGGTTCTGGAGCTGATTTACTTCAAAGGCTGTTCCCACTAGGCAGTATGGATGACACAATTACTTGTGACTTTCTTAATCCCACACAATTTTTTAGTACTATTTAAGTAAGTCTCATACCCTGTGCATAATGTGATGCAACAACCCAGTTTGTGTATCACATGCTTTTAGTTCCATGCCAAAAAATGTCGCTCTGATAAAAGCTTAACTACAGCCTGCATAATAATTGAATTAAACTGACTGGGAGAAAGAGCACACACAAATAGTTATGTCAGGGCCACGGAGGCCCAACAGAGGCCCAAAGACACTTTGGCCAAGCATCAAATGATGTGAACATGATCCTGCAGTGTGATCACAAGAAATTCTCCATCCCTTGACATAAAGGCCAGGCATCTTTTCCTGGGCCAGATGCTTTTAGGAGTAGAAGTGTAAGGTCACGTTGGACAGGCCAAACTGGATGTGAAGTAATGTTGTGTACGATGGCAGCAAGAAAGCAAAACTTTATGGTTGGCACTATCCCCATTTCAAATTAGCTATACTGCTTCACAGTCTTTTCACTGCTAGGTGGCATTGCTTTTGCATGTAATTTAGTTTCTTTGGCAATGTGTTTGCTTTCTAAAGAAAAAAGGCTATCTTGAATTCAWGCTAAATCTTGCTAAGTGTTGGAGTGATCCCTTTAAACTTTGCAAATGAGGTCTTAATCTACAGGTAAAGCTTCCCTGAGGTGTGGTTTTTTCACTGTGTGCTTCTGTGGATCCAGGATGAAATACATTTTTCTTTTTAAGGTGCATCTTTTGCTATGTTAGTAAGCAAGTTAGAACTTGCTTACACAATTGTTTGTTAGGTTATGTGATGAAGGTCTGGCAACTCCTAATGAAGTTGACACAATGGAGAAAGAATAGTCTGACAAATAGCAGGACGACAAAGGAATAATCTATTGAATCTTATATCTTGTACCTACATCAGAATTAAGTGTAACTGCAGCCATAGAATTTGCCTGCACTCAGGGACATGTATAAAAGCATGCACGTGAAAATCTAGTGTGTTTTATTAAGGCTTTATTCACACATCCTCTTCCAGCTGCAGCTGTGCTGGCTAAGAAGGTTACTGCCCCTAGTACCTCATTATTGCACTTCTGTCAGAGGTTATCACAGGTGACTCTGCCAGCTGAGCTGCTCCCGTACATGGTTCCTAATCTGTTTTGCTTGAAATAAATGGGGGTGGTGAAGATCTATTATTTTAACAGTTTTAACTTTTTTTACTGAAGAGGTTCAGGGGTTGTTCACAGGAGCAACTATATGAGTAAAACTGGCAGGGCAATAAYGTCCAACATTGGAGCAGTAATGAGCCTCTATAAAAGTGATTGTAATCTTTTCAGTGGACACTGCCAGAACTGGAAGATTTGTTGATGGCCTTATGTGCATTGAATTTACGCTACTGATTTTTTTAGTCTTTTCATGTTGCTATATAGRTACGACCTTAGGTTTGTATATATGTTGCCTGTTTGGGTGTACTTTATGTTATCCATGGTCAGGATTCAGTTAAATGAAAATATTTACAGAGTTGTGGTTCAGTAAAGCTTTTTTTACCCTAGTTTAACTTTATCTGTTTTACATTCATGCTGGAGCTGCTCTGAGGGCTCTGTACTGATTCAGAGTCGAGTCCCCTTTTCTATCTAAAGGCATGCAATTTATTTTTAAAATAACAAGAGTAATCACTGAGCAAAAATGCTCAGGGTCTGGTTTAGTTCAAAACCCACCAAAACCAATAGGATCAATTCTAACAGTCCTTGTAYGGCTATCATCAACATTTCGTCTGAGAACTTTTTGAATTCTAAAACCACCCTTTTTTCCCCTCTTTCCTACTATTTACTGGTATATGCCATATTTTTAATGGTAGTAAATTAATATAGAGGAGAAGAGAGTTTCTAAAGATGGCAAGAGTCTTGGTCATTCTAATCACACTCCATTCCTTTTGTGAATTCAGTTTCACTCTTTTCCAATAGACATCTACATTAAAATAAATAAACATTGGCTAAGCTGAGTAGATAATATTAGGTGATGTAGAACTGGCTTTAAACCAAGCATTATAAATGCCAATGTTTGCATTATAAATTAYGAATAGTTTCATTTTTAAATGTTGGCATGTATGCTTTCTTTATCTGTTGCGTTATCACTGATATGTCATTGATTTATAAATCAGGAGGAATATTGTCAGTGAAGAAAAAAATTGTATCAATGCCAGTTTGAAAAAAAATCAATGCAAAACAGTTTACCACTTGGGCATAGATTTTTAAATTAAAGTCAGTTTAGAAGAGTGTATACTGTGATATCCATCAAATTTTGGACCAGACTTTGTCCTCATTGCCAGYAATAGAACTTCATGGCAGGACAGTATTTTAGCAGTGTGTTACAAAAGTGGTTGTCCAAAGCACAAGAGACTGAAAATAGACACTACTTTGGACTCCAAATTTGTACATACTTATTGATCGTCAGTAAGTTTGTCTTGCTAGAGTTATTATTTACATATGTGATTTCATTTACTTAACTAGAGTGGGTTTTCAGCAGGACTTCCCATAATAATGAAGGGGAGAATGGTGTTTCTCTAGGTGTTTTCCTGGCTGAGCTTGTGCAGAAAATGGTGTTTAAATGCTGCAGGGAATGTATTGTGTTGTTAATGATGTTAGGGGACTCCCAAGGGTCTTGGCTAGAACTGTATTATTTCCATTTGACTGTTTTATTCAATTTTAATCCCTCAGAAAGGGGGAAAATGAAACTGCTCGATTAAGAGTACCCAGGGTCATCTCTGATAGTTTCATGGAAAGTGTTTTCTCTAAATATTCTGGAAGACAATGGGAAAAGGATCCAATTATCAATCACACCGTGTGTAGGGAGGAAAGGATTCTGAAAACTGTTAAAATTAAATTTCTTCTTAAAATATGAACAAATGTATAGAAATTGATAGCAGTCCTTAAACGACAGCATGCACACCATTTAAAAGTGAGTGAAATTCAATTAGCAATTGCTAATTGAATACATCTGCATGTTAAAACTGGAATTCTGTATGACGCTGACTGGGTAGAAACACTGTGGGTACATATGCACAATGCAGCRCCATCAAGAAGCTTTAGACAGAGTAGTTTTTGAAAGAAAGTAGATGTTTGAGAATGGTTTCAAAACCAGAAAATGGRAAGTTTTTTTCTCGTTGACACTTTTGCTTCAGCTCTTTTTGTAAAGTCTTCTTAGCGTTCCCACTGGTACATTAGGACACAAAGCAATTATGAAAAGCAAAATAAATCCTTAGTTTATTGGCTAAATTTGGAAAGAATTTTTGACATGGCTGACCATCCTTCAAATAAGATCTTTGTGTCAGAGTGCAGAGGTCAGGGTATAGAAGCCTTGGGATATCAAAAGGTGGTGAGAAGAATGGCTGGGATTTCCAGCAGCCTAAGAGTGATCTTTTGTCTCTAGTGGTCACTTGTCGAGGATGATGCCTGTGGACATCAAAGAAATGTCTAAAYAGTGTTATCTAGGCCTGTCCTTTGCCCCCTGCCATGTAATGGGCCTCTTTTTGGGAAAACATTGGGAAAGCTGAGAAAGCGAGTTGTCCTATGCTAGTGCTATTAATTCAGCAAGAAAGCAGATCAATAACATTTGCACTAACCAGTAAAACAATCTGTTAGTTTCTAAAAATGCAGATTAGTCAAGCCTATAAATTATACATTGCACATCCAAGAATCGATTTTAATGTTTTTTCATAATGTGTGTGTTATGAGACCTTACTTTCTAAAAAATTCCTTTTCTGCCTGCTTTGAGATATTATGGAGAACTGTTCTGAGAAAACAAAACAAAAACCCCACCTTTCTTTAACACTTGCAAAGAAATTTGGGGTTTTTTTTATTCATTAGTTGTATGTACTGAGGTACTTTTAAAGTAAAAAAATGCGCTGATGTTTGAATCAATTCATGCTTAAAACATTGACTTTGATGTCTGGAAGAGTTATGCCATCATTTTCAAGATGGATTGCTTTCCTCATCAACAAATAAAAGTTACAGTATCAAAACAAAGCCTGTACCTAATATATTTCAGCTCCTGTATTGCCTATTCACCCTGTTTGTACACCGGTGAAGGAATAATCATTGCTAGCTGTTTCTTTGTGCTAAATGCAATAAAAAAAAATCTGCTCTGAAAATGTTATGAGAAAAGAAGTCTATTATGAGTATTTTCTTCGTTGCCCGTGTGCAAAAGCAAAACATATTGTTTGCTCCTTGTCATTTTGGATTTCTTTTTAGAAATCAGAGTTCTTTAAATCCCCAATTTTGCAAAGAGATATTGCAAGTTTTAGTGGTGAAAAACCAGGGTAATAGTCTGGGGCCCCACCATGTGAGAGCTCATTAAGCCTAAGATAGGTAGCARCAGAGGGAAAGTCAGGCTAGAAATGGGCCTTTGCTTGTGATTCCTGTGAACCTAACTCTGGKTTTTTTTTGTTGATTCAGAACCAATGATAGTGCCTATGTCATTATGCAATACTGCTGTCATTTTCCAACTACATAGACACAATGTAAAAAAATTCTTTGCAGGATTGAGGGCTAAGTAGCATTTCTGGCCATGGATCAGTCTCTAGGAATATTTAATAAAACCAGCTTTAGGATTCATTGCTGCACACATTTTGCTAAGAGTATATTAATAAGTAGAATATACTTGAAATCTTTACTAATAAATTAGGCCACATTGATATACATAATTGTATCATTGTCATAAGAAAACTGTATGAATTCAATATCAGATACTTAAGCCAAATGGTAATGTAATCATTAAAAATAAATCAAACCTGTGATTGAATCAATGACGCTTTCTTAAAAAGAGGAAATTGGAGCTGGGATTGTCAGTACATAGTTATGTGACATCTTTAAATATAGCTAAAAATGTAAGTGCAATGTGTTTTCAAAAGTCTGAAATTAAACTGTTTAAGGAGAATGTGTTTCTCTACCATATTTCAATTTATTGTAACTTAGGACTGAAGGGAAAGCTTTCATATAAACGTATGAGTTAACTTTAACTAGAATAACATGTATAATATCATCACTGTTGCTACACTAAACTTAATAGCAAGTAACAGATGTGCAGGGATAGTTGTTATTTATTTGGATGGATATTACACTTGAAAACTGATATTTTGGGCTGCTAGATGACTCACCATTACTTACCTTCCTATATCCTCATCTGGTAAAGAAGATGAAGAACTGCAGATTTGCTAGCACGCCTGAGTGACCCCAGAGAGGCTAGATGATTGTATTCATTTTCGTTGCCACACTGAGAGTCCAACGTAGATGCTTCTCACTTTCAGAATATGGATAGTGAACACTGATATTGCAGCTTGTGTATTCTATAGTTAATATATTTTGTAATATATAATCATATTACTTTTAGAAAAACACGCATAACAAAGTATTGCACCTCCTATAATATCTATCCTTTTTCTTACTACCTCTGCATTGTTTTTCTTGCCATAGTTGTATCCTGATTTTGCAAACATCTTTGTCCCTAGCTTTACACAAGAGAACCRTTCCAATGAGTGAAGAAGGACAAACTCCACACAAAGGGGGAGTGTTTACAGAAGCGAGATCCTGATTCTGTAGTTAAATTCTGATCCTATGGCTAAGTAGATTAATTTAAATTTTAACAGAAGTTGTACATGTCTACAAGTATCATATTTCAGCAGTGGCTTAGATAATAGACATAACTAATGAATAGGTCACTGCTGTTTGCCACAGAAGGCATATTCTGTTATGTCACAAATKCATAATTTATAAATAAGGATAAGAAGACAGAAGTCAAGGAAACAAGAGAAAAATGTAATTTTTCTCATAAAGATTTCCAGACAATCTTTGAGGTTTACAGAATTGCCTCTTTATTTATCTCTACTGGACACTTATGCAGAACTTTCTGCTACATGAATTTATGAACAGTCTTTCTTTYCTTACCACCATTAAAAATTAATTTTAAAAAATAGATTTGCTATATAATACTCCTGATAGCTATGGCCATCATCACTTAGGCAGTTGCTGCTGCTAGCCACTCATTCCCACAACAGTTGCACAGCTGCATTGGTGGCATATGCATTCATGTGGCTATATGGTGAAATAGTTTAAAGGACTAATCTGGCTGAAAATCAACTTAGAAAAGGAAGCAATAGATAATTTTTTTCAGCTAGGTCATGCTCTAATCCTGCTTAACACGTCCATGTATGAATACCTGTGTCCAAACAAAATAAGACGCATGAATGTGTAGCTTGGGTCAGCCCAGAAAGGAGAGGTACTCACTGCACAAGCTGTGCAAAAAAMCTGTGCAAACTGGAAAAACTACTGAAAAAATTATTCAGAACCTGTGCTAGGGGAGAATGGATTCCCCCTTCTGACACCTGCTTGTACACGTTCGCAAATGTTCACGTCTGAAGTAAGAAGTGCAAATTTGACATTCTTAGAAGCACAGAAATTGCCTTTTCCAAAGTCATATGGGCTGGCCTGTCTCTCTGATATTTCTGTGTATCTGCTGTAGAACACTTGTCTGTCAAAATGATTTTTAAAAAATCCATTTTTAAGTACTGGCCTTCATTGTATATCAACCAGTCTAGAGAAGCCTAATTAGAATTACAAGAGCTGCTGGAAAAGTCATTATAACTTTTGTAAAGGAAGTCATACATTGTAGATTTCCATCCCTAATTGTAGGGTAGAGTTAATGACCTAGTAATTAGATGATAGTGTCTAGTGTTACAAAATACTGAAAAGTAATATATAGCAACTAAATATCTGTGCATCATGATGTGATCTGAATTAACTGTTCTCCCTCAAGAGACAGGYTTTAAGGTTGTTAGGTCAAAACTCAGTGGCAATTAGGCAAGTAAAAAATTAGTAATTATTAAGAGGAGAATAAAGGRAAAAAAAAAGGAAAACAGCATTTTGCCACTGTATTAATCTGCTGTCTACCCATATCTTGAATAATGTGTGCAGTTCTGGTCTTAGAGTAGAGTAGAGCCAGAGGASTCCCAGAATGGAGACAAGAATGACTGGAAATATGGAGGAGTTTCCGTAGGAAAAACTGGATGGGCAAGAGTTCTTCAGCTTTGGAAAGCACAGGAAGAGGGGACAGAAGTTCCAGGAGGTCTAGAAGGTAATGAAAGATAAGAAATTGTAGTGGACATACTTACTCGCTATTTTTCCTAATAAGAGAATTAGAGGAGCCACTGGAATTATYGTGCAACAAATCTAAAATGAAGAAACGGGTTGCTTTTATTATTTTTTCTCTTCTGGTTTTTATGTTTGACCTCCCATGCTTCTCCATAGCACTTTTCTTACGCATATGCTCATTTTCATCATGAGAGAATGGTTTAAATCTCATTTCTGAACTATGTCACATATAAAAAATGGTTGCAATTAGATGAAATAGTTAAGCTTGAATTTTACGATAATTTCTGAAAAAGCGGTCTCCTGTGGTGTTCAGTAAGTTTTTGATCTAATTGTCTTTCAGAAGCGAGTTTTGTTTGTGGGTAACTAGAGATGTATCGATGTTTGAGATCTTAAATTCTGTCCCAAATTTATCAGATAGAATGAGACGGGAAACCTGTTACATACCATGGGAGAGTGCACAGGAATTTGAGTAATCTGAAAAGTGGAAAGTAAATGCTGCTGGATAATACAGGTTTCACGCTCAGAGAAGTTGCARCCTAAGTTCAGATGAAATTTTGCAGCAAACTGTATCAGCTCCCCTGCAAAAAAGAGGTTCTTACCTTTAATTGCTATATTTTTAAATGAGCCTTGTTATTACTTAGCTTGTTAGATGCTTGAAATAATGTTAAGTTAAAATGAAATTAAAATAACTCTCTTACTATGCCAGGAAAAATGTAAAAGCAGGCTTAATGTATTTTAGTAAGAGGAACTTCTCAGGCCATTTTGTCATCATATGGCTTTTTATTCTTTTTAACGTATGCTGAATCTCCTGTCAAGTCTGACTTGCCTCAAAAAATGAAGAGCTAGCATTGTACAGTCAGTTCTCATTGATACTGCGTAATGATGGGACAGAGTAGCAGAGATGAAGTAAAAACAGTTTAAAATATGCAAACTAATAAGAATACACATGAAAAATGTGAACCTGTTTATGAGGAGAATGGGAATAGCCTTAAGAGTGGTCTGAGCAGCGTGTCACCCTCTGTGGTGTTGTGCGTAACCAAAGGCACGGAGTGAAGACAAGGCTTAAATCACAGTTTGGACAATCCACCCACAGAAGGTCAGGAGTTGATGTAGAAGCTTTRCTAATATAAAGAAGGCAGATACTCAGCTTGCTCATGTACTTACTCAGTCTATGTAGTAAAGAAAATGATGTCTCTTCTCATGATTGCATGGGTATATGTGCAGCTGCAGTACAACCAGTGTAGTGCCTCTGGGTCGGCAACACAGTCTCAAAATGCAACTTTCTTAATCTTTCATAATTTTAAAGGCTAATGATGTGTAAGTGTCAGTATTAGTTGTTTCATTGCTGAATATTTCAGTTCTTGGAAAGGAGAAGTAGGTGGAAGTGGAGTGAGTACATCATTTTTGGGAAGGGCATTTAGAGAGAACAGCTTTTAAAAGACAGTGAATAGAAAAGAAATCAGAGAAAGTAGGATGAACAAGGGAAAACTGTGACCAGGATGCACATGGACTTGAAGGCAGAGTCTGCAGTGCTAAATAAAATGGCTTGTGGTGAGCCTGAGCACTGGAACTTCTGATTAGAGTGGTTCCTGGTACAGTTTTGGCCTGTGGCAGTTAATAGCCTTCCAGGCAGTGCCTGGGCTAGGAATGGCATGCACCAGGGACTGTTCCCAATGTGCATGGACCTCACATACAGTCCAGCAGGCTTTTTCCCACTAAAACATTTTCGCAGCCCTTCAGCTTCATGTTGTGAAAGCATCACTATGATGACTTGCAACACAGCACCAGCATTGATTAAAATTCTGTCTCAAACCACATGTAATGATTATGTCCACAAAGACATAGGGCACTACATACATTCAAGAAAGCTAGCAAGGGCATGCCACAGAATGACCTGTGGCCTGGTTTTATTTAGCGATATAGACATAGCAAAGGAACAACATTCCCTGTTTGGATGTAGCTGATAAATGGGTGGGGTTGCTGTGAAACTGCAACCTCACATGAATGGGAATGCCTGCCTTATTGAGTAGTGCTAATGACAGGGACTTCATCTGTATGGGTCTTCCAGTAAACTAATTTCTACAGAGTCTACCACTAAGGACTGTTGAATGTGAYGTTGTCCTGGTTTTGACTGGGATAGAGTTAATTTCTTCCTAGTACTGTGTTTTGGATTTAGTATAAGAAGAATGTTAACACAGTAATGTTTTTAGTTGTTGCTAGGTAGCCTACTAGTCAAGGACTTTTCAGCTTCCCATGCTCTGCCAGGCGCACAAGAGGCTGGGAGGGAGCATAACCGGGACAGCTAGCCCAGCAGGCCAATGGAGTATTCCATACCATGTGACGTCATGACCAGTATATGAATGGGAGGCGTGGTCCAGGAAGTAGCATCGCTATTTGGGCATTGCTCAGTGGGTGGTGAGCAATTGCATTGTGCATCACTCATTTTGTATATTCTATCATTATTATTATTGTTATTGTTATTATTATTATTATTATCCCTTCCTTTTCTGTTCTATTAAACTGTCTTTACCTCAATCCACAAACTTTTTTTCCCAATTTTCTCCCCGTCCCACTGTGGGGGAGGGAGTGAGCGAGCGGCTGTGTGGTGTTTGGCTGCCTGCCGGGTTAAACCACTACAGACATATAGAGAAAAAGTGATTAATAGGAATAACTRAAAGTTATATTACCGTGTAAGGGGCATATTTTGTCTTTGCCTTTTGTGCAAAATTCTTGTAAGGTCATGAAAGTAAAGCAATGAATATCAACTGATGAAGTAAACTACTTGCATAAACAAGTGTCGTGTTATGCATTGATAACTGAGCCTCAGCCTCAGGATACATAAGACTCTGTGTGTATGTGTTGATATGTGTGTATGTACAGATAGTACCTACCCACCTGATTTATTTTTATCCATCACTGGGRTATAGCTATTGCTTAGAAAGAGCTTCTTAATATCATACTGGGACACTGTTGTCTGAAAAAATTAAGAAGGTGATAAGCAGAATTTATCAGAAGGAAGCAAAGCTTCAAAATTGCTTATAAATTAAAAACCTATTCAATAAAAAAAAGTTTTATAAAGCTCTAGTTCGGTAAAGAATAAGCACCTTAATGGGAAGGTGCTATTCATGTAGTATATAAACTGTTAATTGACTGCAGAAGATGATGAGTAAATGATAATAATATACTATTTCTAAGTCCATAATGTCAAGCACTGAAAGAAGTTACCTGTCAGAGTGTTAGAAGAAAAGGAAGGACTTTGATAACAGAATTCTAGTAGAGGTAGGGTTTGCAATTGTGTGAACCAGTTATTCTTTCCTTTTCTTTTTCGCAGCTTTTGGCACAGAAGACAATGAAGAAAAGTAATATTTCTAGCTGAAAGTGACTTGGGCCCCTTGTGAGCTTGACTCATATTCTTCTTTAGCCAGAGATCATGTTCCTGAGTCCTAGATAGCTTGTAGACAAGCAACAGTTATAATGATTATTCCTCAGTACTTATGGAGATGTTTCCCTACATAGGATAAATTCTTTAGAATTCTTCATATATGGTTCATCCCATATTCTGTCATAGAGCTACTGTTTGGGTACCTTTAATATAGTGTTCTTCTTTATTCTTCAAAAGTTAAGTTCTAATGCAGTGCTGTTTCCTGAAAGTTGTGTAATAGTGTTTACAAAATAGGCAGTACTTTGGGATCCAAGGCATTTTCAARAAACTATGTTTTCAGTAAGTAGAATTATCTGTATTTTTCAGTGAGAAATTATATATAGGTTTAGAAAACAAAGCTGAGATCATAACATTACTGTATTAGGATGTGTTATAACAAATTAGGATAATCTTAAGCCTCCCAAAATCAGAGATATGTGACAAAATAGTGGGACCAAGGTGCCCTGTGGTGGGCAGGTGAAGCGACCTGCTCAGAATCAAAGAAAATAGTCATTTTTAAAGTTTGAATTAGAAGTCTAAACTTGTTGCCTGCTGATTTTGTGCTAATATTTCTGAATGCATCTTCCTCATACTTTCAAATTATACCATAAACCTAAGATATATTTTTCTGAAAGAGCCTTTATCAAATGTCTAGGAAAAAACCTGTCCTTGATAAGAAAGGTTTATTGCTGTTGAACAAGTGATATGTGTGTGTAAAATATACTGGACGCATAATTGCAGGGAAAATGGATATTGGCAGATGTGAAAGAGTCAGCCCTTTAAGGCAAGAATTTTGCTGTTACATAAAAGCTTGTTCCTAACATGTCAATCGGTACAATATGTCCAGTTGTGGTCTTTCAGACATACCATTTTGTACTGTTCATGTCTGTTTAGAGTGCTACTCCATTCTTTCATCTAGTCACATGAACTCTGTTCTTTTAAATCTTTCTTGATCATGAGAGACTGTTCTTTGCTGCAGGGGCAATGTACAATGAATAATACTCAAATGTGAGAGCAATGCCCAGCTTTTTTGAAAAATATGAGGTACTATCAACCAACTGAAATAAAGGCATTAAAAATAATATAAATGAGAGTGTGTTCTAGTTTTTATACTTGAAGATACAGTGAACTATGTGTCCTTATGCACCCTTGATGTGCCAGTCATGATTTTGTGGACTTCTAGCATATGCCTCTAAGTCACCTCTTTTCTGTTCTGAAGAATCCCAGCCAACTAGATAGACCTGAAGCTTGTTAATCCTTTTGGTCTTCCTTCTTGTCTTTCTTTGAACCTTTTCAAGTTCTACTATGTCCTTTTTGACACAGTGGACCCAAAGTGCACACAGTGCACTCCAGTGTAAGCAGATTATGGATTTAACCAGTGGCATAATCATGTTTTGTGTTTTGCTCTTGGCTCCTTTCTGCTTAATTCTTAAAATCTGATTTGCTTTTTTGCTTGCTATTGAAAACAAAACAAAATTCAAATGTTAGAAGTTACTAAGAAAGTCACTTAATACACTGCTGAGGTGGCATTTCTCAATCAAGGCACTGAAGTTGTAGGCCATTTTTTACTATAGGAGTATAAAATAATTTCAGGTGCAAAGAAGTAATTCTTAATAGCCATTTTCTTTGGTCACTATAATTACAAATATGAAGACCATAATCATTAGGATTATACAACACGTATGTATGACAGAGAGAGAGAATGTGATTGTCGTTATGTAGTATATAATTGCCATTGTGCTGTCTTAAGATTTTTATGGCAAAAAAAAATTGCTACTTGTAATTTGTATTCCTTTTTGTATAGATCTATTGCTCTGGATTGCCTCTCCTACTAATACTTTATGTGTATGTGTCGTAGAACATGCAATAATGATTTCAAACCAGAGCAAGACAAAATGTCAAACAGGGCAAAAATGTCATAATGACAGTGTTCTTCCTCTCCAGCTTCTTTTCTGTAGTATGAGGTGTTGAAAAATGGTAAAGATTTTAACATTGCTTTCAGCATAATGTCAGAAATCACACATCTGTCAAATTAAGTTCTAATTTTGTTGAAGAATTTATTAGCATTCTGGCAGACTCGAGTCCAGAATTTTTGATAAATTCTGAGGATAAAAGAGCAAACATTATACTTAATCATGTCATTTTATAATAAATGCTTGCTTTTTTAAATTTTTACTTCTTTTTCCAAAAGTCAGCAGCCTCATATATAGTTGCTATGCTATTTCAGCACCAAATTTTGGATGTGCAGAATGTTAAGCTAAAATAGGTTTTGTAGGACCTTTGCCTTTGCAGTTTGACAGTCAGTATTCTRTTAAAAGCTAAGTTTTGAGGCCTTGGAAACAGCACTAAAATTTATTTGGTTATAACATAATGAAAAATGAAGTATTTTCACATTGTTCATACTATGTTCACAGCTGATAATTATTATGTACTCAGTTGAAAAGCAGAATAATGTTAATATATTTTCAGGACATGGTTTAGTGGGCTTGGGTGCTGGGTTGACGGTTGGACTCGATGATCTTAGAGGTCTTTTCCAACCTTAATGATTCTATGATTCTATATGAGAAAACGATGCAAAAATCATTCCTTTGTACTTTTTGGTTGGGGTCAATTGATAGACTAAACTTGTTTAAATGGCTGTGCTGTTTTGAATTAGGTATATTAAAACTTACAGTAATTATGAATTGATTCTCAAGAACGGAATGTGAGCAAAAGGATCCAAAGTTTGCAAAATAGTGTCCATAGCTCCTCCAAATAACTGCCTCTCATTTTTRTATAATGAAAAAACAGAGGCAGCTGGATTCCTAGTCTGCTAATACTATTTTATGCTATTTGCAAATACTAGACCTGTTTTGATTTTTTTTTTAAATGTTAGAAAAATCCCTATGTACAAACAACTGCACTGTCAGCTACAAAACTTTTCTAGGTAATGAGGTAGGTACCGTAAAACTGGTTCATGCAACGTGAAATTTAAAATAAATATGGAATCCTTTATACTTGTCTTCTGGTTCTTCCATTTTTAGCAAACAGTTACGTAAAATTGACCATATCTGTGTCATCTGCTCTTGTCATATCTCTCGGGAAAGGGAGGAAGATATTTCAGCAGGGCTGGAGGAGGCATGCTGAGCTGAGTTCTGCTTAAGCTTCATTTTTACTATTATTGGCACTAACAGCTGGGTCTCCACCTGCTGGAATTTACTTTGCGGAAGAGTTTTGGGTAAGCCATTTTCACAACCTTTCTCAACTCACATGTAAAGATATTTGCTTTTGGGCTTGATTCTGGTGGGTGCTATTCTGCTGTGCATTTACAGGCCTTACCAAAAGGCAGCTAGCGTTAGCATTGTTCACAAGCAGCCCTACAGATCATGGATGCAGAGGGAGTCAGCATTTGTATTGTCCAATTTATATCCTGTTTCTTATGTTGGAACTTGTTCCATAGCCTTCCAGATGCAAATGAAAGCAAATTTAGCTGCTTACCCACCTTTCCTTGGATGAAAACAAGGATTTGTTTCTTAGTTGCTTGATATCGACATTTTTAATAGAGTCTTYGAGTAATTTTCAAAGGAGTAGTATTCAGAGGAGTCTGTTGTTATCTTGCCTGTCTACTTGGGTACCTAAAACCTACAGTGAGCTCATGATTGCAGCATTTCAGCATCTTTGGATTATCAGCCTATTAATTTTTATTCCACGGATAACTCCTCATTATACAAGGTAAGGTGGGGCTGAGATACCTGAGTATTAATGAGAAATCAATATGACTGCAATGCTGGCTAACACAGTGTAGTATCAACTAGAATAATTCTGTATTGACYCTCAGTTCAGCAGAACCTATCTGTACAACCCATAGGAGAGGAATAGACCTGGAAGACTATAGTATAGCTGTAGTTACACGGCCTATACTTAACGTGATAGATTGTATGAGATCTAAGTTGGCTTTGTTTGGAGTCACACTGAGGGCCTCTGTTCCTCCGGCGTAGCTAGCACCCAAAGCAGGTAACACTTGTGTGGATATCTGAGAGTTRCTAATCTTTTGACATTGTGTTTTGTATTGTTTCAGCATTACCTTGTTCCAGTACTGTTAGCATTTGTAGATGTGAGTAATTTTTGGCATAAAAATTTGCAGGATCTGTTCTGTTTGCTAGTGGAGCCATGCGACTGATAACTACGAGAGCCTGGCAAACCAGAGGAATAAGATGCTAGCTGTATAACTAACTAAATGCATTATAGAGGAGAACCTTTTACTAAATTTCTGTAACACTTATAGGAAGTTTGATATGATGCTGAATTTTCACTGGAACATACAATATTTTAATGAATGAAAATAATCAGCAATTCTGGTTAATGTCATTCATAAAACAGTTGAAAAGAATGTCAGGTTTGACCCAAAGCCTGTTGATCTCACTGGGTTTTGAGCTCTACTATTATTGCAGATCAATTAAGAAACTGTAGAGAAAGACAACAGGAGACGGGAAAACCGTATGCTTTATTTTTCCTTATATATAGCTTACAATAATGTAGAAGTTGCAGGGAATTTCTAGCACTTTTTACCTAAATAAGGGAAAAATCTACTTTTTATCGAAAAACTTATTCTCAAAGGTTGTTTCTACATGGCCGTATTGTTAGGCTTTCCAAGTAGAATTACAGAAATTGAAAGATTGACTCCTCCACACCCCCCAAACTCCACACATCTATCAGCATTTAAACTAGATAGGTAAATATTTAATAAGATGCTAGAACAGATGATGATCCAGTATAGAGAGGTATCCCAGGAGAGCTGCATTCAGATCTGAGCTTTTCCACAGTTCCTCTATGACTTTGAAATATTTGAACTCAGACTCTTAAAAGTATTTAGGTAACATTACCTACCAYGGATTTTAGTTGTAATTAGGGATTCACAGGAGCTATGGTAATATCATTTCAGACCGTAATTTCCCATCAGTAAAATGGAGGAAGAACATATCCTGACATCCCTGTGGTTCTGCGAGGGTGATCTTATTAACCACTGAAGTGTTCAGGAATTATTATACGTATTACACTGTCGAGGTTTAACTCCAGCCAGCAACTAAGCCCCACACAGCTGCTTGCTCACTCCCCCCGGTGGGATGGGGGAGAGAATCGGAAGGGTAAAAGTGAGATAACTGGGTTGAGATAAAGACAGTTTAACAGGCAAAGCAAAAGCCACGCAYGCAAGCAAAGCAGAACAAGGAATTCATTCACTGCTTCCCATGGGCAGGCAGGTGTTCAGCAATCCCCAGGAAAGCAGGGCTCCATCATGCGTCATGGTTACTTGGGAAGACAAACACCATCACTCCGAACGTCCCCCCTTCTTCCTTCTTCCCCCAGCTCTATATGCTGAGCATGACGCCATATGGTGTGGGATATCCCTTTGGTCAGTTGGGRTCAGCTGTCCCAGCCGTGTCCCCTCCCAACTCCCTGTGCACCCCCAGCCTACTCGCTGGTGGGGTGGGGTGAGAGGCAGAAAAGGTCTTGGCTCTGTGTAAGCACTGCTCAGCAGTAACGAAAACATCTCTGTATTATCAACACTGTTTTCAGCACAAATCCAAAACATAGCCCCATATTAGCTGCTATGAAGAAAATTAACTATCCCAGCCAAAACCAGCACATCCACGATCTGAAGAAAGAGAAACTGGAGATCCTGGTGCTTCTCAAAACTAAGAGGGCATAGTTTTTATTTAAGTGAGCATGAAAACTATGCTGTTGTGAGCATTCTCAATTAATGCATCCAACATGCAGCACTAAGCTCTTTAGTATCAATCAAGTGGCCAGATGATAGAATTCTGAAGAAAAATATATCTAAACCCAAGGTAAACTAAAGAGATTAAAAGTCTAATGATACCTGGTAATTAAAGTAAGAGCATCTGATAGAAATTTGTGCTGTAGTACAACAGTTGTGTGTGTAGTTATGGTATATTTGTTTTGCTTACAAGCAGAGATACTTATTCCTCTCTGATTGATTATGAAAAAAAGCCATCCATTGGTACCCATGGACATGATTCCTTCCCGAGTGTATATAGGGGTTGGGAACATATTTAAATGGCAGATTGGGAAATAGGTACAAAACATGGCAATGACAGTGGAAACTTTATAAGTGTCTTTAATAGTTTGCAGTGGAATAGCACCATCACTGCCTTTGAAGTTGGAAAAGGTAGTGGGTTAACGCAAGCGTATTAAATCACACACACTGAGCACAAGATTTTTTCAATTAGTTTCAGTTCACATTCGCAACAGAATGTAATGTGCCTGTTCCCCAGGTATAAGATGGTGCCACATCTTGTCTCCTGACCCAATGTACTGTACAGCGTCCTGCATCACATGGCTTGGCATATGAGGTCTTTCACAATGAAAGCGAAGAAAGTTGAGAGTTCTTAAGAGCTGATTTTCTAAGCACTCAAATAGATGTTACTCAGCCTGGAGATTCGGAGGGTTTTTTGCCAGTACGACAATTGCTAGAGATGAAGGAACACTCTTAAGGAAGTGTTTTGAACAGTTAGAGCCGTTAATAGCTACAGAAGTATCAGTCAGGCTGTAGCTTTTAAGTTTTTAAAAAATGGTCTTTGAACATTCATTTAAGATTTTTACACAGGTACAGCATGACTGAACAAGTAGTGGGTGCTTTTGTGCAGTGCGTGAATAAAAATGAAATGTGGGTGAGATATGAAAGCGGCAACAGTTTTGGTTACTGTTAAGAGCGATGAAGAAACAGTTGTGGCACTCTGAACTGTTTCTGCTGTGCACCGAGAAAATGAAGGCTTTTTCTGGCATAGGTTGTAAAACCAGTTGTAAAACAATGTGTCTGATTAATAATGCATTCTATTGAAAAGGAATGGGAGGTTTACTTAGGTATGATTCATCATTGTCTGTTGCAGTAATTAAGTCTGTTGCTTGCCTTAAGGTCAGCATGACCCTGTTTATTTTAATTTTTCAGTCTTGAGGGTCTGTGCAGTTGGTGTTTAGGGAGGAATTAGCAAGAGATAGCAATTTATTGGTTTCTCTCGTTTTTGGCAAGTGTATATTTCCTTTCATTATTTTCTTTCTTTTTTTTTTTTTCTTCTCATTCATTATTGAAGCACTTGGTTGTCTTATAAAACTTAATTGACCTTTTATTTTACTCTTTAATAACATTTTTTTTCTCAGAGATTTTAAAAACATATACTATTGTGGTTAAGATCCTTGTCAATTTAGTGATACGAAGAACAAAAGTATGATTTTCATTACAAAGGAGTATTTAAAAAGGTTCCTATGTGCCTTTAAAACACTTTCATATGAAAGACAGTCCTATTCCACCTATCCTGTTACTTTATAAATAGCAGTTGCTACACTCACTTCCTCAGTTTCCTTCACATTTGTTAGTACTTCACAGTAGATGTCTGCACATTATTTTGCAGTTCTCCTCAACGTCTTTTTTAAAACTCCTGTTTCTTTAATACCTACAAAAACTGAAGAGTAGTCTCCTGACATGTTTTTTCTGGCAGCATGACTGGAATTGCTCGCAATCKTGAGTATAATTGTTCTCTGCACCTTAGAGAAATGATATTATCCCAAATTTACAGTCAAACAGTGGAAGGACATTGAGGTTACAAAAAAAAAAAAACCCAAACACAAAACACAAAAGAAAAAGAAAAAATGCAGGCAAAGGACTTAGAAGAATTTACACAGAACATACCAAACTGAAATCCTGAGAACCCTGATCAGCTGTTGCTACCCCAGAAGAACCCAACTCTAGTTCTTTGGACCCAGAGCTGTCCAGGGCGATACGGCCCACGGGCCAYGCTGTGCAGTGGCTCTTACCCACACTGCTCAGGGTAGCATTCTTCAGAATGGATGGGCTGTGTCTGCAGTGCTCTTCACATGATGTTTGTGCCTCTAAGGCACAGGTTTTGTGCATGTGTGTTCAGATGACCAAAATGCCGTGAAGTATGTTTCACAGCTAGCCAGATGGACTGTTCGTGGTCTCATGGTGTGGCATGTGCAGCATGCCTGGAGCATGGAGTGAGAACAGGTAGGTGAGGGCACCAGRCCTTTTGGGAAACTGTTGGAGAACTGTGTAGGGTGATGGGAGCAAACCTGACACAATCTTGTCCATGCTGCCTAGAGAAGGGAGTGCCTTATTTAACTACTAGCAGAACTAAAGCTGAGTGGAGAATGCCTGGATGTGAACTAACATATATGCAGTGTAGACAATCGGGTAATCAGGAGCTAAAAGCAAACTGGAAGCCAAGTCATTTGACAATGTAGAGGTGTCCAYAGAAATGCCAATTTTTGATTTTGAGAGTGGGATTTAGTTTGGGATTAAGGATTTGATTCAGTTTCTTGTTTACATGCTGCTTTTGACATTTGAGATGTCCTCAGGTATTCTGCCTGGCTTGGTCTCCTACAGGTCTTACATTGTGTTTATGGGACCTGTGCAGCTGCCTCAGATACCCTGGAGCATATCAAAGACCACTAAACATCTATGTGTAAACAACTAAATTGATCCCCAAGACTTAAATATAGAGGTCTTCATGTAGACATCTATAACTGCAACTCCTGGTAGCCAATGAAGATACAGCCAATGTGGTCAATGGAGCCAGGTGAGTGATTCAGCTCATGTTGAAGTAAATAAACACTAGTGGATGGTCAGCTGAATCACTCTCTCAGCTCCGTTGATTTTAATGATTATAATGGAAATTTCTGCCTGGTGAACCAGTAGATATCTGCAGTCTGATTCGGTTGCGTAAATATAAGTACCTCATTTCATTTTTAAGTTCATTGGTTTACCTGAGATGTCCATAAAGAACTGGCACATTTGACAGAGGACTTGCCTCAGACCTCTGCTTCTTTGGAGTAGCAGCTAGAATCCAGACAGGATACCCCAGGACATCTACAAGTTAGAAGATGCGTGTGGTTAGGCAGGTGAATCACACTCGGTATTTCTAGATGATCTTAAAGGTGTTCTTGTGTACATGTCCAAAGTACATGACTGAGCATATTTCTTATAGAGGAGACCATCTGGGCCCCACATAATTACCCTGAAAAGCTCAATGTGGTAGGTATTTTTARCTTATATATGAGATTTTATATAGGGTTTTATACACATTTCAATATTTCTGCATAAACACAGAAGGCAGGTATGCCTGCAACCATTTTAAAAACATTTTGAGAAGAAAAGTAGTTGTCTTGCAATTAAACCAGTCATTCTGATTGGCAGGACCCAGTTTTAGTTCTTTCATACGCAATCTGCATGCAGAATGCTTCAGATACTAAGTTGTTGGGTGTTTTGGAGGGACAGTCTCCATTTTTCCCTGCTAAAGCTGCTGGACAAATCAGTGCTTTGAACTTCTTGTGACCCTGAAAATCCTGTTGCCCTGAGTTTATAACCTCAGGTTATGTCCCTTGTTTCACTTCTATTCCAGTGTTCTCAAACTTTGGAAAACATGTCCTGTAGATTCCTGTAAAAAAGAAGATTCTTTTCTGAAAGTGCATGGGTACAAGGTATATATTTTACATACCTTTTGTTGGGATAATTACGTAGTTAACTTTCCCCTAACAACTGTTCTGTCAGTTCATCACTTACATTACTGACTCATTTCACACAGATTCAGCAACTCATTTCAGCAGGCAGACCCACTCTTTTCTRATGTATGTTGCATCAGCAGCTGCACACTGACCAGCTCCCAGTGGTTCTGTACACAAGATCTCTTGTACATAACCTCCATGCTCATCAGCCATTCCTGGCATTCTTGCTCTGGGTACTAATCAAACACAATAGGCCCCTCTCTGCTTGCTTGCCCTTTCTCCTTCTCCTCTGGAACTTCTGCTCCATGCCTATATCCAAAGCAGGCAGGCCCCTTTCACTTTCTGCATTCCATTACTGAATATCAGGTTAACATCTTCTTCTTCAACACCCTACCGTATACTAATGTTATTTACGAGTGATGTTGTGTTTCCAACCCCAAAGCAAAGTCAGAGATAGGCACTGCAGCATCCTAGACTTCATTCTAGACAGCACCCTACGCAGCATCCTAGAGAAATTTTGTTCATTAATGCACTACAGTTATGGGGCAAGTATGTTTGGCTGGCATCAATCAAGTTATATCTCTCTAAAATGCGAATTTTCTGGCTTGTGTTATTGTTGACCTGG
Source organism: Oceanodroma leucorhoa (assembly GCA_030449065.1). Lineage (NCBI taxonomy): Eukaryota > Metazoa > Chordata > Aves > Procellariiformes > Oceanodroma > Oceanodroma leucorhoa. The sequence goes on along the minus strand of JASVER010000047.1, from coordinate 4,769,761 downwards.
TAAATTATTAAAAGCGACTCTTCCAAAAATCACGTGCTTTCACGCACATGCGTATGTGTTTCTTGCAGTGTTTGTTTTCCTTTTGGATTTCTCTAAACTTTGGCTGTCAACACAGTCTTTTAAGTGTCATCTTGTCAGGTTAATATGCTTAAGGTACACAGTTGTACAGTGCTGATAGGAAACCAGACAGTGATATCTGTGTTCCCTAGCTGGATGATTTTGTAYTCTACTTGAAAATGACATGACTGAGGTCTCCCATATTTGTCATTAAGTATAGAACATGTATAAAACTTTTAGTTCACTTCCATGGTAGCAGAAAAACATACCAGACACTCTCCTAGAGCATTACTTACTACTTTCTGTACAGTTTCTTTTTCACATTCTTTCATACAGTGCTTGTATCTAAAATTTAAGTATAGAATAGAGTATTTCAGTTGGAAGTGACCTACAATGATCATCTAGTCCAACTGCCTGACCACTTCAGGGCTGACTAAAAGTTAAAGCACGTTGTTAAGGGCATTGTCCAAATGCCTCTTAAACACTGAGTATATATAGAGTATGCACAGAGTATATGTTTTTAAAAATTACCAAAGAAACAATGAAAGCTTTCCATTAATATGAAAATTGTTTTGAGTGAAAACACTAAATCACCTAAGTCTCCAAGGGATTCCTCAGCAAGCTTTAAAACTCAATTTTTTCCTCTTTGTGTTACAGAAGAAGAATCAGAAGGTGTAGGTTTAAGATTTAAAAATGTTATTTAAAACATTTTCATAGTCTGGAGGAAAAGATCCTGCTCTCACCACCATCCCTAGCCACGTGGTTCTGGTCCTTTTCTTTTGCATGTATTAATGGTYGTGTACTTTATGCATAGCTAGATGAGGGATCTGATCTAGCCAAACGTAACCCTACAAAAATTACTAGTTTTCAACCATATCAGCTCAGATCCATGCCACTGAACAACAGAGGGGGAATATATGATCAAGAGTGAGAGACATTGCTTTTCAGCTGTAACTTGAATTTAGAGCAGCTTGAGCCAGTCATGAAACCGTACCCTGAGAGTGAAGGGTGAAAAAAAAAGTTTCACAAGCTGTACTGAAAAATAATCTCTTTTCATTGTTCGATATATCCTGCATACAAAGGTTATACAGAACCTTAATTCAACCGGGAGCCTAGATAAGTGATTAATTTTATTAATTTCAGTGATACTTAACTGAGTTTAAAATCAAGCATATATCTGAATGTTTCATGACTTGGAGCCGTAGGAAAAAGAAAATTAAATTTTCAGAATAATTGCTTTCATCTTCTAAAGTGATGTATTGCAATTTGTGACCTAAGGAAACGTTTGATAAATACACCTTTACCAGAAATAAATGTTCTCTGTACATGTACTCTAGGTGTATCTTGAAAAGATGCAGTGTTTGTTTAAACTCGATACAATAGCTGTTTCTTTGTATATCCAGCATTGTATTGAACATAATCTCTCAAATATTGTTTTGATTTCCTATCCTTTTATTCAGAAGATACAGGCATAGTACCAACGCAAAGATAATATTGCCACATATCTAATTTCTGTTCTCGTGTTAATCTTTTATTCTGTTAGCAGAGTGTATACTGTGGGTACTTAATTTTATGCTTTCTTTAGTGATTTTGTTATCTCTATAATGCAAAGGGACACGCCCATTTCTTTAAAAAAACCCACCTTTAGTCCTTCCAAAAACCTGCAACGAAAGTTTTGACGTTAATAATGCTTCAGACTGATAGATTGATATGTGCCTGGCCAGGACCACCATGACCCAGCACAGCACTTCTGTATTAATAAGACATAAAGTCAGACCATTTATCATTTAGTATAGCCAGCACACAAATTAGAGAACAGCTTGCCAGGGTATATTATGGTCTCATTACTTTGTTTTTGCCATAGTTGCAGAATAGATAGCTTTGAAACCTTCCTGTGCTCTACTGTGACAGGAGAGTGTTCATGTCATGGCGACCCGACTGAGTTGTTCAGTTGCGTACAGTGCTGACTCAGGAGCCTTAAGTGTCCTAACCAATTCGCCAAACAGCAGACTCTTCTAAATCAAAAGAAGGAAAACTCCATAAAGATATAATCACTGGCAGTTACCACAGGTGTAAGATGTTCAGCAGTGCAATCAGAATATGAAACTGTGGGAGTAATTTACTGGATGTCACTGAGGAGCACATGCTTTCATTACGGTACAGTATATTTTTTATTACATAGCTAATATTTCCAGGCTGAAAAATACTGTTACTGTTTAATTAAAAAATTAACATATCATAAGGTAACATACTCACATTGCCTTATATTGGTTACTGTTCAAATATTGTAGTTGAGAGACATTTTACAGCTAATATTCATGTTTTAATTATATGCATTGGTGTGCATTTTGTGTACCTCCTGCCTTGTCAGTCATTTGCTGTCTTTGGGGTGAGTGATTTGCTCTCAGGAAGACTCTGAAATATTAAAAAAAAAATGCAGACAACTTGAATTTTTAAACCCTTAAAATAGCTCAGATCTCAAACTGATAAGTTCAGTTTCTTAAATCRATGAAATTTGACCTCTGTAGTGGTTCTTTAACTAAAGATGCTTGTTTAATGGTTTTGGGTTGCATATTTATGTTTGTGAATGTTTCTTATTTAATGTATTTTCAACATATAATACATGTGCAACTGATCTCCTCRTTAAGTATACCTTGATGTTCAGTTTTATTTTGCAATTAATACATTCATCTAGAGATGTATTTGGTATCCACAGATGGTGAAGCATATTTTAGGCTGCTCCCATTGTATTTCTGTCCACTCTTTGTTCATTAGATGGAAAATATGATACAGATATAGCATAGTGCGCTCTGTCAGAAGAAATCAGTGAAGATCTCTTTCAAGCAGTGAGGCTCTTCTCTGTGAATGAGGTAAAGCCTCTAAAGCTGTGCACTCTGTGTATATCCTTGGAGAACTGCCACAGAGACTGACTGGCTCTGCCTCTGCTGCTCTGAAAGAGGTGGCTCCAAAGTATTTTTAAGCTATACATCCCGGTCTCCGTGCRTGCGTGTGGCTGCCCCACAGACCACTGCTGCACTGCTTCCAGGAATGAGCCTAGAGGGGTAGGCTTGGGGTAAGGAAAAACAAAAGTCTGGTTTTGAGGATGGCTCAAAAGCTAACCTGTACAGTCAGTGTAGGATTACTCTTTGTATATTCATTTTGGATTCTGAAAAGATTCTCAGAAACAGTCTCTAGCACCAGTAACTGGAAGAAAGAGTAATATACCCCATGTGCTGATTTCTTAGAATTTGCTTTGGAAAGCATGCATTTCAAGATAATCTCTCTCCTTCTGGCTTGCCAGTCTGCTTCCTGCTACTTTACTCTAAGATCTCAAGTGCTGCTGTGGTCAAAGGTACAGAGCAGATATGTGAGATAATTCTTGGAAAGAGAGTTATATCTCTTTCCTGGGTAATAGTGAGAAAGCCTTTGCGCTTATGGAGCTGGGAAAGGGAATGACCTAGACCTGTACAACTTAGGGATCATTTTTTACTAATTTTCCACTCGCCACTTTGATCATCRCTTCCTAGCATTGATTTGTGGCACCTCCTTCCCTCCCTTTCTCCTCCCTCTACTTGGCTTCTTCCTGCTGCTTAACAAGCTCAATTGGTTTTATGTATGTAATTCTTTTTTTTAAGAGAGTTTGAAGGTGGTCTCTAAAAGAATTGCTTTCATCCAAAGCCAGGAGCTGATCAAAGCAACACACAAAAGCCGAATGGGAGCCAAGGCAGAGCTGCCTGACCAGCCACAGGGTCAGGGTTCTGTGCTGGAGAAATAGTAAAGCATATCAGCTGAACTATGCTGGAAGCTGCTGATAAGGTATTTTCTCTCCAGTAACACCTGCAAAGTTTATGAGATCCTGCAGGAAAATCAAAGAAATCTGCATCAGAATACGTTGTTTCCTGCAGAGAGGAATGTGAAAGCATTTACAGGATGAAGTGCCATTGSCTAAATGTATTTATTGCCATATCATATATTAGGCTCAGTCTGCACTATTATTACAACACTGGGCTATCACCCAGCTCTACATTTACTTTTATGAAGTGGCTCTTTAGCCCAGTTGTCAGGATATTAAGGAATGACATGTATGATTGTCTATGAAAAGAAGGTTCACGCTAAATCAAAAAAGCAAGTAAATGAAAATCTGTGTTATCATAGTGTGTGTCTGAAAATAGATTTCCAGTGAAAATTATAATTAAGAAACGAGTTAAAAATAGATGTTCAGTCATCTATAAAAAGTCTAATTCTTCTGAATTCTTTTTGCAGATACAGATATTTATCAGGCATCAGTCCCAATAGTTGTTATGATTATGATTTCTTAAAAATTTGAGTAGTAATCCAATGTATGATTTTTCACAAAGGGACCTTCTACTACTTTGTCTGGCATTTTTTCTTCTATATTAAGATAAAATAGAGCGCCATTTTTAAACAAATCATTGCTTTAAATGTCTCAGAAAAATTCAGCTCTGGTTTGAGAGTAGGCATAGAAGTTTCTAGGGTGAAGGAAGTTTAAGTTTTCTGTAGTCATAAAGGAAGACTAAACTATGTCTTAAAACCAAAACAGCCTTTCATCCTTGAATAATTAAAGGAATCTGGTTGCAATTGCAGTTTTCTATTTCCCCAGAAAACTACAATGTAGGCTGTCACAGCTTAGATTCCTTGTCACTAAATTGCCAACATGCCTTAGTCCGGGTCTCCAAGCATAGCTATATATTTTAATGGGTTTATGACAAGTTAGATTGCTTTGTATTTAGTCAAGCTTTATTTTTTTGTTCAAAGTAAAGTTGAATTTGTATAAGTTTAAAAATATGATTTTTTTTTGCTGTTGACATATCTGGAAATTCTTTTTTCCTTTTTCTTTAGAAAATATTCATTTGCTATTTTTGCTACTGTACCCTGCATGAACTGTAGCATTTTCATTGCAAAATGAACACTGTGTCCTCAAAAGTAATGCTTGTTGGTTTGCAGTTGAAAAATTTCAGCGAAAGTAAGAAAATACTTGTTTTTAACTGAACTTCTCTTTCCAGCGGCCAAAATGGATGTGAAATAATTTCATATTAAGAATGATCCATTAAATAGTTTGATTTATTATCTGCCTGAAGGAAAAAAGAAAGCAACAGCTTTTTAATAGTGTTTTTATTGAGGTTGTTTAACATTGATTTGTCCAAGTCTATTTTCATCCCTTTTGATATGGATCTGTGTGATTTTTTCCAAGGGCACAGAGGGCAGTTAATAAATGGGCTTCATTTTTCAGTAGGTGGGGAAAATTGCATATATTTTATTTCATTGCAAAGGTGTCCATATTAATCTCTGCAGCAATCTCCTGAGAATAAAGACATCTCACTATTATTTACTTATGAAGTGAGTGAGAGAACTGATTTCAGTGATTAATAGAAGCAATTTGGCTTGGGATCTAAAGTTGCCAAAAAGCTCAGTGATGTCTTCCCACTTCCCACTCTTCCCAGTGCACTTGAAAGCTTGGCACCTTTCAATCTGCGTTCTCGTTCCAACATCGTGTTGCTTGGAAACATGAGTCAGCAGAGGAAATCATCTCACTGTTAATGCAGGAGAAATCCTGTGTCTGTAGTCAGCTTGATTTTCAAAGTCAAAAGAAGATAGCAGATGAAAATTAAAAGCAAATGCAAAAGAAAAAGAAGTGGTAGAGAGATCTGAGTAGTCTTCTTGCAGTATATTCTCTTTATGGAAGCAGTAGCAGAATTGTTCTTGGCTGTATAAAGATGGTAGGATTATGTTCTCTATGACTTGTCATCAACCTTAATCAGAGTCTCTGTGTTTAATCATGAACTACTTTCCAAGGTGGCATTATTAGGAAACCATTAAGTTTAATCTGGTCTGGTCTGTAGATAACATTTCTAATATAATTCCACAGGAGATACATGAGTTATAAGATCTGGTAACAGAAAAGGAGCTGGAATTTCTGGCAAAGGTAACTGTGGTTTAAGTTAAAGCTTTTATGTTGCCTTTAAAATGTAATGGCCAAATGGGGTCTACTGAATTGCCAGAACTTTATTCATATATGAAACACAGAACAACTATAGACTTTTAAATGATCTGACAGCTTTATTGCTGTGGAATAAATTACTTCACTGAAGAAGTGGATTTCAATCAGCAGATCCATAAGTGACTACTGATTTTAATTTTATTAGTACTATAGATTTGAGCTCAGCAGAGGATCATAATTTCATTTCTCAGCAACTTTTGAAGCTTCAAAATTTCTCTTTCTGGGTAAGACTAATAGCAGAAAATTGAACCCTTTTTGAAGATTTTGGTGAAAATCATAGGAATAGTAAAACATTGGTCTGGAAGTGATCTCAAATGAGAAAATGTATTTAAATGTTTCCCACACTCCAGTATTATATCATAACCATCAGTCTTCTGAGCCCGTTTTTCCTCTCTTACTGCCAAGTCATTCTGGCAGAATATTATGAGGAAGCAGATTTGACTTCCAGAAACTAATATTTTTTGCAGAAATTGGCAATAGTCCACCTATTTACTATGCCTGTAGGTGGCTTTGTACCAACAAATAAAAAAAATTGGTAAATTACTTCTACAAGTGATAATTTTGTGGTACATGAACAACCAGACTGCTTTCTGAAAGAGTAAGTTTTTCTTTGTCTTTGCCCATATGAGCCACGGCTGTATTAGAAAATTAAACAGTTGCAGGAAAAATTCCTGTGTGCCAGAARTCAGTCTTCTGTTGTAACGTTTTGGTGTGGCTCTGCTGCTAGCACTCACTCTCTGCAGCAATTCCCAGGCACACTTCAGAAGTTATGAYGGGCCGGTGACCATTCCCAAAAGGCATTTTGGATGGAGTAACCTTGTTTTGAGGCTAGTAGTAAAGACATAAGCTATAATACTATGCTGAGTCTGGTGGAGCGTGAATATCAGTAAGAGTCTCTCTTGGCTCTCTTGAATCAAGRATTTTATATAACCTGTGGGAGTAGATTTACAACACAATATCACTTTTACACAAGACAAACCTTAATATAGAAGATTAAAAAGAATTTATTCTTCCAAATCCAAAGCTAAATWAAGCACTGTCTATAGTTACAGATAGCTTCATGGAAATAAAAGGGTAAAACATGATTACACAGTCTTGTGGCTGAACTGAATCYATGAGGAAGATCTTATAGTATGTATCACTGCCATTGAAGAAAATCAGTTTTGTGCTGTCTCCAAATTTACTTTTCTTCTTATAGTTACATTTACATACAAGTCCCTGCCCTAGGATTTCTTTCTTCTTAATCAGATTGTTGTTTTTAATACAGGTTTTCAAGAATTATTACAGACTTTACTGCACTTTAAAAATATTGATGGATTTTGGTTGTTACTGGATGGATCTAACTCATGTTCAAAGAGCAAAAGGAACACACTAGCAACGTTTCCAGTACTGATCTGTGAACAAATTGTTAACTTGCAGTGAAGAGTGCTTTCTCCTCCTAGACAAATTTGGATAGATAGCCTTTTGGATACCTAAATCCATAGTTCATCCAAACAAAAGCCCTCATTTTATGCAAGTGATGAACTGCCTCTTGCCATAGCAATAACAAATTATTTTGGAATAACAGTGAGCTTGGAAACATCTTACCATTCTCCTCTTAGAAATGATACAATAGAAATTGCTCTGTTAGGCTATTTCAAAAGTATGAAAGCTGGCTGCTTAAACTGGGAAAATGTATCCCTTGCTATACTGTTTTGCTGGAGGGATTAGTATATTAAAGTAGTAATGTCAATTATATTTTAGAATGCAGAAAATTTGCAACTTAATATTAAATTTTTCCTCCTGTAATAATTTGTAAGTSGTATCTAAGATTGAATTTGTTAGTGATTAACTGTGTCTTCCTAATTTCCCACTTAGATCCCTTGACTATTTTTTCAAGCCTTCTTAACACAGCCCACATATATTCTTTACTTTACTCAGTTTCTGCTGAGGGCAGACTTTCTTTATCAGTCTATTTCAAGGGGAGTTGTCAAAAGCCCTGGATTAATTTCCATACTCTAAAGTTCATAGGTTTCTTTAGGATACCCAGTCTGTCCTAGGTATAGGATAAATTTTGTCCAGAATTGCTGTGCTAGATCTTCAGTCTTCACAGAATCCTACTACTCTTCACTGATCTTTATCACAGTCAACTATAACTAAAAAGTCACTAGTGTGTTACCGTCTTTGTTCCACTGTGCAAAAGACCCCTCCGAGATCTAGGTGATGGGACTGCATGTCCTCCTGCTGCTGGCAATCGCTCTGTGTTATTGTGACCAGTCACTGTCATGGCTCTCGTGGTAGGTAGTGTTCTCATGGCTGAGAGGGAACTCCTTTTCTAAATCACAGCAGCTGGAGTACAGGGTCATAGCAGAATACTGCAGGTTTTCTTCAAAACCTGACTAGTGCAACTGCAGTTGAACTTGAAGTTGACTATGTGTGACAGACATTAACCCTTAAGATCCCTATTTTTCCTAGTCACGTAATCCCTGTTTACCACAGGAATCTTGACAGTTCGTTGTTTGGAATTTGAGGGCTGTTCTCTTTAGTGACTAGCACACTTCTTCTCTCATTTTCAGATGCCTGGACTTGGCATCTCTCTTTGGCAGCATTATCCATGGGTTTCTAAGACATTGGCCTGACCGGCTTCATTTGTGTCTGCAATTGTTTCTTAGGCTCCCAAGTTCCTCCGAGTGGTTTTCTTCTTTTTGTCATGGTTTTAAGCAGCTCTTCCAGGTCCAGGTCTTTGCCTTTTTTCTCCCTTTTGTATTGGTAAGTATTTTTCTCTGCATGCTTTCCATGGAAACTGACAGTGTAATAGGGAGGTGCCTGTTGATTTATCAGTAGTTGGGGTCGAGGTCTATCCTTCTGTGTCACTGTGTTGTGTTGTTTTTTTTTTTAATAGATCTGGTCACTGTCTATGTTCATGGCTTGGAATTTCACAAGCATTTGAAAGTTTAGCCTGTGCCACCCACTTGTATCCAAGAGAGACATAAATCTGGGCTGGGAACGCTGAGTTCATTGAAGCAGGAAAATAGGACTCAAAGCCTTTGCTTCCTGGTGCCAAGGAGTCAGCAATTTACAATTCAGGTACCACAGTCTGAGCAGCTTTAAAGAGGGGATGACAATCATCATAGAGTTAGTGAGAAACAGCTTCTCCCTTGCTTGCTTCATAGAAGTAATTTCTCCTGCAACTGAGAGAATCACTGGGACTCTGAATGACAAAGGCTGATGCTGGCAAAAAAGCTCCTGCAATGCCCATTTTCTGGTTCCAGTGGTGTGTGTTTGAAGATGAAAATTGGCTATAAAATGCTTATCACATCTTCCAAAGTATRTTCCTGGATTTATCATTGTGTTTGGCACTATGATTGTAAGGTCCCACAGGTACACGAGARCTTACCAGGTGTACAAATCCAGAAAGCATATTTTTGTTTCATTTTACAAACCCATTCACATAATTAAATTAGCACCCTAATGGATAAACAAACATGCTTATGTTGTAAAGGATTTCAGGACCTGCCCCTTGCACAAATAACTTAATCTTAGCTGATTCCTTATCTGTAAATCACATCAGTGAGATGCTAGTTTCTGCCATCCTCAGGGTTAAATATAGGGTTTCTGTTTTGTCCGCTAGCRGGCTCTATAAAACCTGAGCAAATATGTTAAATCCCTGTAAATGGTATATCTATTTCTGTTCCTAATAAACTGTACAGAATAATAGCTGACTGTGTTTATGGAATAGAGTTTATAAAGAGAAATATTACAGTGTTTTCTCATTCATCACAATTAGATCCAGATAGTGATCAGTAAAACAAGTAAGCCTTCACTGCATAAAGCAGKCTGCGTGCCTATTCATCTGATAATGCTTTTGAGTTGTCTCAGAATGTTTTGTCTCACTCTGGATAAATTTAAAAACTTCCTATTTTTCCTGTGCTCTAATGAAACTTTTCAAGAAGTAAATAAGTTTGAAAATCAGGTAGACCAGTCTGCTTTGCATGGTCATGTTGAGAACAGGTAGAATCCAGCCCACTGTAAGACACGCCTCTGCCACTGCAGTCAAACCTTTGGATATTCTCTTTGTGCTGTATCCGTGATTTTTTTAAGTGCAAAATGTCTTTTGGATGTTACATGAATTTTTGATGTTTTGGCTCTGTATTTAAATAAAGCAGTCTGTGTAAGAAAATGTGTGGAATGGATGATAGCTGAATGCTGTATCCGTTCCTGAAGGTGTAACTTTGAACGTTAACATGCTGAGAGCATGTTCACGCATTTTTATTTCTCTTTAGTCTGGACTTTCAAGACTGTGATGAACAGTCATGTAGAACCATATTGTACCTGCCCCTGAAAATGTAGAGATGGGTCCCTGAGCCCACAGATGCCTCCAACCTCACGAGAAAATATGAGTTCATAATATGGGAAGGAATTTAAAAGAACAAAGAATTAAATAGGTATCTGTCAGGTATCTTGATAATTATTTATCCTTGTTACATTAAACATAAAATATCAGTGTAACAAAGACAAATAATTATCAAGATACCTGACAGTCATATAACTGTTGAAAGATGGTTTATAATTAGAACTAAACATCTTCTCGTGCTTTTGTGTAGAAACAGCATTTAGTATAATTCATTTCAGAGCTTGACCTTGGGTTTCCTGCATACACCTCTGATAAAGCTTTTTAAGGACAATAGTGATGTCAGGCTTTCCTCATTGTCTTCTGCTGTGTTTGGTGTAGGTGAAGCAGTACCTAAAACAAGAGGAGCCAGAGGGTTCCTATCAATGCAGAAAGGGAACTGTAATCTGCTTTTTGTGTTGGAAGAGAAGATGCATCCTCACTTCCATATTAGCACTGAACATCACTAACAGGCTTTGAAGCTTCCCATTTACCCTTCACCAAATGGATACGTCAGTACTACTCACTGCAACTTTTCTGGTTGATTTTTATATATACACGGATATTTTGTCAGTAGTGCCTGCTTTTAATCCAGATCGTGTTCTTAAATGCTGCCTACATTGTTTTATAATTCTTATTGTGCTTCTATTAATACTATATATAAATATGAATATGCTATATAATATAGTATTAACTATACTATATATATAGTATTAACATGATACAAACAAGTATACAAAAATATGATATATATGTAAAATATGCTTTACAAAGTCATAAAAAGATATCCAAATTGTCAACTTTGTATGTTGTTCCTTTCAAACCTTTTTTTCCATSCAGAGCAGTATGTGGTTTCACAGTGGTTTTTCTTTTGCTTGACTGATTCCTACAGGATGCTTCCCAACAGGCTCCTTTCCCAAGCAGTACCCAGTGCTGAGGAGGGGCTGTTCAGCGTTTAGGAATTACTGCCACAAACAGGAAGCGTTTCATGCTTTCTATTCACAGTTACTTGAGGAGGGAAAGGACATGGGGCCCAGGGCAAGAGCTACTTTGTAATAGGAAAAGAAAGCTGACATGGCTTTTGGTGATACCAGTTCATTGTATTCGCTGTGGAAAGCAGGCGGCAGTTAAGTACGTGAGACATTCAGCTGGAATAGAGTGACTCCTCARTGACAGAAAGAGTAAATTATTGCGGTTTCACTAACAATAAAGTCCTAATAATTAAATGCAAAATCAAATAGACAATCGATAATGGCTCATTCTTTAAAAAAAAAATAAAAATGCATGTTTACAGGGAAAAATGCTGCTTAGGGTAAGAAGGAAGAGCCATTATATTTCACAATACCTGAGTTATAGCAATGCTACATTATTTATGAAATGACACCTCTAAAAGATTCGTTGAACTGCTTTAGCCATGAGTTTTCAGCCATGATGGTGCCATGCAAAGATAAATACACAAAACTGTGCTATTCTCCAGATCCTTTAACATTTATCCTGTTCAAATCATGTAAAACAGAAGGGCTTCTTAACAGATGAGATTGCTGACTATTGAAAATCTATCTGCTCAATTGCTGTATAAACCAAGGAATAGCTCAGATCAGATTTCTAGCCACATTTTCAAGAAGGTGTCAAAGCTTGCTGCCTTTCTGCTGAATTAGAGAAAGCTGTTACTTTTAGATAACTTCCTGTAATTTACCAGCAGGATCTGCTCAGCGACTGCTGCAGTCAATGTTCTTTTCCTTTGCCTTTCTTTGTGGACAATGAAGCTTCTCTCTTTCATGAGAAATGTTGTAGTCTGACATCAACATGCAGTGATTGAGTTCTGAGTGCTAAAATTGAAATATCTTTTTTTCTTTTCTTTTCTTCTTGTTTCTTTTTTTTTGAGAAGATGGGAAATTCTTACGCTGGTCAGCTGAAGACAACACGGTTTGAAGAAGTGTTGCATAATTCTATTGAGGCCTCTCTCCGCTCAAACAACTTAGTTCCCAGACCAATCTTTTCTCAGTTGTATTTGGAAGCTGAACAGCAACTGTCATCACTGGAAGGTAGGAAACAGTGGAATTTATATTTCTGCTCAAAGGCAATTCTGCTGTTCGCTCTCCCAAGGCTCAGCAGACACATTTCCAATCAGAATATGGAAAAGCAAAAGTATTTAAAKTTTTTCTTTGGATTTTTTATGATCTACAAATATGTATATGGATTAGAATTGGTTTAAAAATACAAACTGCATTGTCTTTTAYTTTGACAAAATTAAGCCACTTGCTTGCTCAGATTTATCCATATACATAAATTGAAGTACTAGGAATTGTTCCATTAGATGTGTGGAGGAATCTTTAGAGATTTGAAACATAAATCTGTTATCCTATAATTTATCATACACTGCTGAAAGTTATACAGTAAATGATGGTAAAGCACATTATAGATTTATAAAAGACATATGCTAAGACCGATTTTCATTGTGAATAAATACAGCAGAAATATTTTTAGCTTTTAAGAAGGTTTATAATTACTTCGTGCATAATATTTTTAGTTATTCTGTGGTTGCAAAGGTAAAAATTTAGGATGTTTTCTCTCGTAAACCCTGCACAAGTTGGTATTTAACACATGGGATTTCTCACTGAATTTTTGTGTGTGTTTAGAGAAGCCTGCTTTCTGAGTCTCATTTGTTCAGTGTGTTGKTTTTTTTTCTTGGAAGTAGTATAGTTTAAATGAACTCTATAGATCTGATAAGCAAACTCATGATACAATTTGGTGTTTTGTTGTGCTGTTATGTGTAGTAGTCTAGTGGTTTTCAGTGAGTTTATTGGTGTGTGTGTAGAACGCCGGCATGTTGGTGCAAGGTTATGTTTAATAATTTCATTATTTAGCCATTTCTGTCACTAGGGTGGTGTTTCATTTCTTTTGACCAGGTCTACTTCCTCTGTCATACTTTGCTAAATATGGCTTAGATATTTATCTGTAATGAAAAATGCATAATGATTAACAATCCACAGTAACAGAAAAAAAAAATCAGCCCRAGAAGTAGTAGTAGGTAAAAGTATTTTGCACAGATTAAACTCTTTACTATTGCCTTATGGTAACAGCTGAAAAAACATTTCTTGAAAAAGTAAATCTGCTGACAGCTCACGCATCATTAGTCATGTCTTCTTTTTTTTTCCCTAATATAGGTCATAATAATAAATATACCTTCATTGTTCAAATATATATGATCCCTACACAAAGTGATCCTTCTATCAAACCCTTCTATGAGGATTTCATACACTTTTTCATGGCAACCAACTGTGATGTCACAAAATAGATGATGACATCAGTTGGGAAAGATGCTACAGGAGCAGATGCATTGTTCAGGAACAAAAGTGTGATTTCACACTTATGCAACTTCTTTTTTTCAAGGCTGTCAAAGAATTTTCCAAACCTTGAGGGGCTGATTCTGTTTTCTTTGCAGTTAATGGAAACAGAATTGAACTGTAGTTAATTAAAAGTCTCACAACAGCCTGGCAGAGAACATTCCTTTCATGAAAGTTTCAGACAAGGGGAACTCCGAAGGGACCTGTAATAGAGTTTTTCCTCGGTTGTTCCTCAGGTGGGAGAGGTCTGCAAGCTGACATCATGTACTCCAGCCTCATCATAAATTGAAATTTCCACTTCTAGCTACATTCTAGATACACAGAATCCCTGTGCTCTGAGGGCCAGGAGGCATCTGAAGCAGAGAGCCATCCCTGGGGTCTTGTATAAGCCCCTGTCCTCCCCTCTCATCGTCATCTTTCCTTGGCCCTGGCATTCTGACATGGTGATACACTCGGACTATCCTTGGTCATAGCTGCCTGTTGGTCCTCAATACAGCGAGTGTTTTCCCATGGTGAAGCAGACATGATATAAATAATTTAGACAAGGTAGTGCAATGGGTTAATGCACCCAAGTGTTTTGGCTTTCCATTTTGTGGACTGATAACACGTTATAGGTGTTCAAAGTAGCATTTGGCAGCAAACCCAGCCCCTGGTAGATAAGGCTGATATTGTGGATTTTTGTCTCTGATGACGTTACAATATCAAAATTGCTAGAGAGCCTGAGAATTGAGTATATAGTCAGTTTAAGAAAAAAAAAATTGGAAATATTTTTTTTAAGCTTTGTCAATCACCTGTTGTAACTTGTCATTATTTTTAGGTGTATAGTTTGTTGTTTACAAAACATTTTTCTATCTCCTTTAGATACATAAATGACCATCTAAATCAGAAGAAAGTACCTAGCCATTGAGACTAGCCTAATATCATTACATATCTGTCATAATAATTTATGCCTAAAAATAATTTATTTGTGCAAAAGAGACTGTAGTGTGCCTGGAGACAAGTTAAAAGAACATGTTGGTCCCTTCTGGCCTAGATGTGACATTTTTTGCAATGAACTTGCAAACACATATTTTCCAGTGAGTATGGTTTTCCAGTCTACACATTCTAGATTTGAAAAAAACATACATATTATAAATGTATGCCTTTATAGTTATTTATATAATTACATTTGCCTATAAAATTATTTGTAGCTATGTAAATTAAAAGTACCACATTCACCTAAGTTGGTTTTGACATAATGTCAGATCTCCTTGGCTTTAATAATAGTATGTTTTTTCATTCTGTGGGGTTTTTTTGTTTGTTTGGTTGGTTGGGTTTTTTTTGTTTTTTTTTTTTTCCTTTTTATTATTGATATGTTTCCTCTCCTCTCCAGACCTGGCAAATTCATGTAGTGCTTAAAATAGTCCAAAAATGTTATAATTATTTAAACAAACCTCTTGCTAGATTTTTCATTTTCTCAAAAAGCCTGCAGTTTGTTGTAGTCTCACTGGTTGTGCATTTTTAATGAGGGTCTTCTAAAGTCTCCTTAATTTTCCTAGCCTTTGTAATTGCAGAACATACCTGCAAATGCCAATAAATGGTCTGGATGTTCAGGTACTTCTAGGAATGTGCATTAAAAACTCTTTACAATAGAAGGCAAGGTTATTTGGCTCTAACAGGTTTAGATTTCTTGCATATCTCTGCCTAGTTATTACCATATAAACTGCAAATTAAACCTGTGGACTGGATTGCCAGTTATTAGAAGTCAGTATGTGCAAATCAATGAGGCTCTTTAGTCTAATTCTTCACTTCTGGAATCAAAATCCCATTTGAATSACAATCACATTCACAGTTTTTGATTCTATAATCACATCTTATTTCTCAAATACAAAATATATTTCTTCCATTTTTCTCTTGTGCTCTTAGATGCATTTGGGTGCCATCTTTTAGGCCTGTGTATTATGTTTGTGCCAAAGAGGTGTGAAGCTGATTTCAAAAGCTAATGACAAGCATTTTTTCTCCGTTCGCATCCAAGTCCTATGCAACCTATATGGCTGGGACTTCATTGGGAAAAGGATGGGAAGCGGCGTGGCAGAGCAATGCGGAGCCGTGAGGTTGTTCATTCAGTGTTGTTGTATTCAGCTCTGAGAGCAGCACCACGTTCTGACGTGAACTTTGCAGCGCACTGGTGTCTGTGGTTAACTGGTTCCTTCCTTGATCTCCGTTTAAGGGAGGCTGTCCTTTCATGGATACAATATATTTTGTGGGTGTTGATTTAAGCCCTGATGCTACAATCAGTTTGTGGATAATATCAGCCCTATGAATAGTCCCCCTGAGAAAAAATTATATGTATATTAAAGTATTCGCAGAATTTAACTTATATTTAAAWTATACATTAAGGAGAGAAGAATTTTCCATGTGAAATGTCTTAATCACAACTGTATAAGCATAAAGGTTCAAAATCCTTTGTGAGAACTGAAAAGAATTCCTTAAAGCAAAAAACGGTGTTTATGGTATCTGTGAATAAATTTAAATTCAATAAAATGTGGACAAAATCTTCACAGTATGTCTRTCGGTTTAATGGTGCTGCTATATCAAGTTATGTCAGCTGACTGCCTAGTTCTGTAACATACAACAGAAGAACTATGGTTGTGAGTCCACTTTTGCCATCACCTTGCCTCTGATTGTGTGTTGATTGCGTGCTTGATTGTGTGTTCTTTTGGGATTGTTTAAGAAAAGAAGATGTGGAACAGACACATGTAAACACAGAGTTCTTCGAAGGGGCCCTGCTTTAAAAGTAAAATGGAAGCACAGTCTGTAGATCTTTTTTAAAACAAGCAGCAGAAACCCTAATGATGCCCTTTACAGGTGACAGCAGCTCATTCTTGTGTACTGTAGGTACATATTTGCTCTTGTACTGTTTTCATTTTTGACCTGAAAGCACTGTAGCTCTCCTATTTGTTAGTCTCCACTTTCATTTCTTGTGTCTATCTTTTTTTTTTTTTTGATGTGAAATTACCTGTTACGGCTGAACAAACCTAACAGTTTACCACTGCCCAAAGGGGAAAATCCCACATCCTGCTACCCCAACTCCTCCTAGCCATATGTTCCCATTTTYTCCCTTCTCATTTTTTTGGCATTTTTTGGATCTTCCACTGAGCTAATTTAATACRCAAACCCAGTAAAAAAAAACTGGTCATTTTTGTTTGCTTAGTTAGTTTTCTGCTGGGTTAGCACAGGCTCCAGTAAGTGTCAGAGCTGGCACAAAGAGGAAGAAAGGAACTTTGTGGCTGGGAGTGTGGGGAAGGAGAGGAGAGCCAGACTCGCCCCTTTTGCATTGCATTTATATGTTAGTCAAGGTCAAGTCATAACACATAACTTAACTTACACCTGACTTAAATAGCAAAGACAGAGAACTTCACTTTTCCCTTTGTTCACTTTCAGCATTTTTGTCTTTAGACTATGCCCTTAAAATAGTCATGTTTAACATTCTGTCCTTATCTGTTAGCACCAGGACTAAAGCTTGATGTTTAGATACTTAAAAGTAAACATACCCTTCAAATCCTCTTCTAGGTTGGGGTGTAAGTCTTAATAAACTTTAGAGACAAATCTTCAAACTCCAGATTTGCTTTCTTCAGCTTCCTCCCTAATTCTCATTTATCCTGTATTATTTGTTTAGCTGATTCTACAATAACTTGTCAATAAAATAAAAAGATATTCTGAGGAGGGTCATAGGAGAAAAAAAATCCTTGATGAATATCCTATGGGATTCTGAGTGCCTGATCCAAAGAGAGTATGTCCAGTTGACACTGAGCTGTGGAGGATGACTGCAGTGTGCTTYGTTTTTCTGTTTCAAGACTAGAAGCTGGATCAACAGAATAATGTGGGAGCCTAACTGCTATTTTACTTGCCCAAGTCCAAACAGCTATTTGGCTTCTTGCTGATCCTCAAGTACCTGCAGCCCTTCACCACCCAATTTTGCCAGTGAAAGCTCTTTGTGTTTGCTGCAGGCGTGTCCCTACAGCCAAGAAGCTAGAAGCCTAAGACATAAGCCCCACTGGGTTCACTTAGTACTTGTGCCCTATCTCTGTCGTATGTAAGGCTGGATCTGGTCTGAAATTTTCCTTAGTCCTGTCCGTAGAAGTGTTTGCCCCATTTACTATTTAGCTGCACTCCTCTGCTTGCCAGCTTTGTCCCATTTGCCATGAGTGTGTCTGAGCCATAAGAGGGGATGGAGTCATTGCTCAGTATGTTTTGCTGGAGCTGTTGCATTATGCATGAAAAAAATATTGTCCTATGGGTAGAGAGAAGGAAAGAAGCAGTCTGCAGTCGAAAGGCTGAAACATACACCGATAATATGCAGGTGAATTCTGTTAACAAGCAAGCTATCAGGTAAAAACGCTGATTTAGGTAGCYGGTGCACAAGAAAAGTGGTTTACAGCAGAGAATCTGAAGAAGAAACGCCTAAAGCCCTCTAAAAAATGAAGCCTACATCATGTATTCTCCCTAGCATGCAGTATTGCCTCCTAGACTAGCACAGTCCGTGTGCAGGCTSCTGTGAATCGTCTTCCTAGACATCTGCCTTTCCTTGTCATTGTAYAGGGAGCAGCAGTGCTTTACTCAGAGCTCTGGATTCTGGTAGGAGACAGACGGCCTGAGAATTAGGTGTTCTTATCGTGGCATCATCTGTGGTGAACCTAATTTCAAACAGGAACTGTTTCTTCAGTTTCCTGTACAACATCAAGGACATGGTCAATACCTAATTAATAAAATCTGTACTTGGACTGTAGCCAGGACATGCTAATGTGCTAAGAAGTAATGACTTTGGGTTTATATTGGCTGTTAATATTATAAACAAAGGATACAGTTACAGTATTGTGATCAGCAAGAGTTCAAACACCAGGAGTTAGGCCTCTAAAAATTGTGAGGTTAGCTTAAAAATAATGAGATTTAAAAAAAATAATAAATGGAGGCTTCTTTTTATTTGTCCTTCAGGTTTTTTTTCTTTCTCAGGTGCAGTTGGGTCATGCTTTTGAATTTTTTTTGCACAGGAGCTAAAAGCTTTTTTTGTTTTTCATGAAAGATATTCTATTGTAAGCATGACTGGAGGTTGGAGCTTTAAGGAAACAACAAATATCTTAAGATTTGGCAGCAGGAAAGTCATTGTCAAGAGGAGAGAATYCAGTTTGCTGTAATACTTTCTGTAACTGGGTCACCCTGTTCAATCATTGGTTTGTTGCCAGCGTTTTCTGTTGTCTAAGTCATTTATGTTAYGATAATTTGTAGCAGGCAGCAGAGCAGATAATGAGGAAGAAGAAGAAGAGGAGGAGGAAGAAGGGTCAGAATCAAGTAGTCCTCCTGTTTCTTACCAGATGAAGCCTCCCCCAGAAGGATGTTGCACTACTGATGGTAAGAAATGCACTAAACATGCTGTCAGAAGGCATTTGCCCTACTGAAAAAGGTAGGATTGGGGCCATTTCCCTTATAATTCATCAGAATGAGATAGTCTATACAATATAGAAATCCTAAAAATGTCAGTGTTCATTACCTGCCAGATAAAGCTGGATTGCTCTTGGTTGCTCTTATATTTGRCAGGGTCTTTGCCCAATGTGTCAGATAAGCATTTGTATTGGAATGCCTGGCATGAGGACAGAACTTCTGTTCTTTTAGGCAACGCGACCTTTAAAAGGTTGAGTTTGCAGGCATGGCGTTTGTTAAAATGAATGTGGTAACTCTTAYGGCTTTATCATCGCTCTTTTCTATTTGAAGTGTACCTCATTCAATGTTCCTGTAAAAAATATTTGAAAACTCAGGAAAAGCCAGTGAAATTCACCAGATATTGAGAACTATTATCTCCATTTTTGAATGTCTGACCTAAGTTATGATGATGTTAGTAAATAGCCCCATAAATATGTAGGTTGCAAAACATCATCAAGAGAAACTTCACTGTACATTTTCAGATTTTTGTTTGGTTATTGTATGGTAGCATCTGTTTATGGCTGACTGAAAGGGAAGAAAATGATCTCTTAGTTTGCCCTTGACCTTGTTGAAAAGATACAACTTTGTTTTTCATTAAAAATGTAGGCAGTCCTTTAATAAAGACAATTGTGAGTATTAAACAAAAAATCTTGTCAACTTAAAAATATGTTGAATTGATTTTTTCTAGGTTTCTGCCAGGCTGGTAAAGATTTGAGACTGGTTTCAATTTCCAATGAACATATTGAGGTACCATCAGGGTTTTTACTTGTTGGTGCAAAGTCACCAAATTTACCTGATCACCTTTTAGTGTGTGCTGTGGATAAAAGATTCCTGCCAGATGACAATGGGCGCAATGCCCTGTTGGGTAAGTGTCTGCGATTGCAGTAAGTGGATGTTTCTGTGGGCTACAATTAATAGCTAATCTTTTTTTGCAGAGTGAGTTCAGCAGATCTTGTTTCCGTTCCACGTCTACAGTAATGCTCACTGGTGACGCACAACAAGATAACAACTCAGAGCTGGCTATGTTTGCTTTGGAAAGATACAGAGTGAGCCAGTTCATTAGAAATGCTTCATCACCTTCTATCCATTAGTCCAAGGCTAAAGTCATTGTCCAATCAGTTTATGTACTAGCTGCTGGAACAGCACATCTGGTAACTGGACTAGTTGGACTGCTGCCTGTCTCTGTTTTAGCTTTCCAAATACTAACATGGACAGACTGTAGGTCTGTCGAGTGGAACTTTCAGGCTACCATATACATGTAAACAGTTTGATGATAGTTTGGACTACAAAAATGTATGACCTTTTTGATTTATCTCATTGAGATAGTGATAATATTCTCCACTGTGTTTGAAAAATAGCATGGGTTCTGGATCCTAACGTATGACTTTTTGCTATTATCACAATATAAATAAATATGAATGATTATAAGTTGAAATTTTTCCTATATGTGTAATCAGGTAATACTGTGTATTTGAATAATACTATTTGTAGGATACTCTGATTTCTTGCTTTTCATCTATTTAAAAGTCTAACTTCTGACATAAAACTAGGTCCTTCTATCTATTTTTATTTTAGCCTTTCTGATGGCCATTAGCCTCATCCAAATCAACCCAAATAGGGATGATCTGCAATCATGTGAATGAATGAATATTAATGTTATTAATATGGATTAGTTTTTATATTGGGACAAGTGGTATATAATCGGATGGAGAACTCTTTTTTCAATCAGGCATTCTCAGGTTCTTATGTATTATTTTCTTAATTAGTTAACCAAAAAATGCTGCATCATATATCTGCGTACCAGTCCGAGCTTGAAACAGCAAAAAGGAAACACTTGTTGTGTCTTTTAACCATTTTCTTTTGCAAACACTGAACTCAGTTGTTATCTCAGTTTGAGCAACTCTTCAAGGCATTTGGGATGACAGTGTAGTGTGATGGTGCATAATGTAATTCTATGTACAGTAATTTCTTTCCTCATGCGATCTTGCGGAGTTGGATTAGTCACAGTGCATTTGACCAGTGATTGTAAAAGAATTAAGAGGGTTGTAAATCACCCACGTGTTGTCATTTTAAAGATAAAGACAGGAATGTTGTACCACTCAAGTCATTCAGTGCTAGCACTATTAACAGCTTRAGCTCCTTAGGCTGTTAGCAGAGAGGAAGTAGTGTATTTGTTAATTGCATGCTAAACAAGAACAGAAAAAGCCAACAGGAACATAACTGGGAGGTTTTTATGCTACTTGCATCCTCAGCTTGCTTATTTAATACATTTTAGTTTCCTGAAACCATGTAAATGCTTATTTTTGGCTGTTATTATACACTTAAACATCAGTGAATCACATTCTTTTGCAAATAATTTTAGTAATTCTGTAGGATGACTTTTACGTATTCTATAAAAAGCTTAAATATGAAAGAATTTACATACTTTGTCTTCATCTGAAAATAAAATAATGTTCCTGGTTCCTAATCTAATGAAAAAACACGATATATCTTATTGACATGAGGATAGCATACTATTCGTACAGTCATACTAAAGATAGAAATGATTGTTTGGTTCTGATTTTCATACACTGATGCAGGTCAAATCAGGGTGAGTAAAATTAGAAGCATACATGAATAGTCTCACAGTTTCAGACATAATGAGATAAAAGACAGAACCATTCTTGCTTTAAATTCTCTGCCTGTTAGTATAACAGTCTGTCTTGTGACAGATTTAATTTGAAAACATTTCATATGAAGAAAGGAAGCTCTTTTTATTGTCTTGCTTTTAAAGACAGGCTAGAAGGCTTATTTTTGGTATTCTGAGTTTAGGCTGTTCTCCTTCAAACATGTCGGCCTTTTGAAACAACATGGAAAGTGGTTCCTTCAAGCCTTTCTAAGTTTAGAGGGAAACTGCATTAGATTCATTTTGAATTGAAATGAGCTGTCTTCATGAGTCAGAGTATATCCCACAGTTTTGGTAAGGCTTATTGGTGATACAGGCACATCACTTGTAACCCTTCAACCCCATTGTGTTTTCTTAATTTCATGCTTTTTCTCTTAATATACTGTGTTTTTATAAGGCAGCTGTTACTCAGTACTGTAGATTTTTTCCAAAATAATTKATTTGAAGGGAAAAGATACTAATGAATTACCCAGTAGTTTCCTGATTTCTCATGGTTGTCCTGCATATGTTTGTGAAGATACCTGTGGAGCATACAAAAATTCCAGAAGAAAACAGGAAATGTCTCTGTATTTTCTGGGCCAACTTTTGACTTACGGTCTTGTTCCCATTCAGGGCTGTTGATATGCYTCTGGGGCATGTGGCAATTTATTGATTATGCTAATAAGTTGTCCCACCATCAAGGCATATGTGCTTGTGATTTGAAAGTCATTTCTGTTGGAGGTTGTTTTGTTTCTTTGTTTTCACCATTGATGTATTATTCCATAAAAAAAAAAAAAAAAAAAATTTCTAGAAAACACTATATTTTTAGCAAGCAAAAAGTTCTCTGTGTCTAAGCATGTACCTTGTATGCTTCTGTTACCAAGTTAGATCACAGGTTTAACTATTCTGCAAAACGGATTCAGCTTTTTGCCTTTAGGAAGCTGTTTCTTGTTTTTTTTGTGACCTAAAGGAATGCTTAGATGGAGGAAGCACTTCTGTGATAGTGCGGTATTTATTGTTTCCTAATAAAAGCAGCTAACATGTACCACTTCCAAAGGTTTTTTCTCTTTTGGGTTTTTTCCCCAGTTCTCACTCTTAAGGAGAGTCTCTCGTGATAAACAAAGCAGCTATTCACCCATCATTTTGCTTCCCAAAAGACCAAACAGCTGCCCATTTTCCTAGCAGGGAATAAGAAATCCTTTTTTTTTCGGTCAGTCCCTGAGGTCAGAATGATAGAGGAAAAGATTAGTTTGCTTGCATTGTAAGTTGTGTGTAAGATGAAAACATGGTAGTACAAAATACTGTGKCTGCTTCTGTTAAATGTACAATTTTCTATTGGGCTTTTGTAGTAGTAGTGAGTTTCTGTACAATGGAGGTCTCCAGCTTGACGATATTGATTTCATTTATTTTTTAAATTTAGGACTTCAATCTTCAAATGGAGTCGTACTAAGTAGGAGGGAAAAATGTGGAGCGTTGCCAGTGGCTGTGTGCTTTTTCTTGTGAGTAGGGCTGAAAAGAAGAAATACTTATGCTGAAAAGTCGAAAATAAAATCATTCTTTGTCTTAAGCAAGCTGCCAACTTTCCACAAAAATATTAACCTTAATTAAAAGCCTGTTATTCATTTAAAAGAGAAACAGGAAGAAAATTTTCTGCCAATTTATGAAAGATTAGATTATGAAATATTAGATTATGAAATATTAGATGGATATCCTTCCATCCTGAAGTCCTCTCTTTATCCCTAGCACAAGCTCACTGTTGATCCAAAGGAACCATTTCCCCAGTGAGGAGGTAGGTCAGGTTTCATACCCTTTTATGAAGGGTATGGAAGGTCCTTCTTCTGACCACAAGGTCCCTACTGTGGAAAAGCTTTTTAAATTATGAGCAATTGATCATTGTGATGTGAGCAAATTCAAGCAAATGCATATGATAAAATTCCAGATACAATCAAATACCTTCTGATTAAACAGTCTTCAGAGCGTAACAGCCTTAAGTCACTACTGAACTGTGTTGGATATGAACTGGTGACCTGAAGGTGAAAGGCTTTTAGCCCCTAAACTCCAGGCATTGATTTCTAATTCTCTTGTGAAATCAATCCCGTGACATAGATATATTGAGTCACCTTATGGCTGCCCCAACACCCCTGACCTTTGTCCTCTCTATAATGTATGGAAGAATATTTAATGCAGCTTGTTTATGAAACAAGCTGTCCCCTCTATCAGCTGCTGCCTCGGGCCATGGCACGTGAACAGGGCATGCAGGTAAAGGAGGATGATGAAATGTTTGGGTTCTCCGTGTTCCTCAATCTGCTACATAAAGTGCTATGAGCAAGGTTGGCAGAGCCCTGCAGTAAGCAATGATTGAACAGCATTTTATTGCGTTGGAATTATAAGATCATGCTATGTTCTATCCATGATGTCAGGGCTGAGCTGTATTAACGAAGCAATGGCTGTCAATGAGAGTGTCGGTCAGAATGAATGGGATGAAAAACGGTGTTGGCAGGAGCTTGCAAGAAAGGACTCAGTCTGACTCAGAGGAGCTGGGGAAGCTTGAGGTTAAAGATGATAGTTTCACTCAAAAGGAAAATTAAAAAATAAACTTCTAAAATGTTCTCCAAGGACTTTTCAAAACAAGTGCACAATTTACATCTGTTTAATGCTTACTAGGCCTCACCTGTATGCTATATGTGGTGTTAAACTAGTTTTCCAGTAGACCTTACAGAGTTAAAAATAGGTGATTAGGACAAAAGGTTATTTCAGGTAGAAGTTATTGCTAAATCTGTTTTAGGCAAAGGATGATTTGCAAAAGTTACCAATAATGCCTGATCTAAAGTCCGCATGAAAAGATTTTATGTCCACTGTCCAACTTATGTGGAACAAATATTTCTACCTGTGCCTTTGGCAAGTTGCTGGTCACTCTCAGCAAAATGATAAAACCTAAAAAGTGTGCAGGTACTTCTATTTTACTTTTGGAAATGGTCCCCTCATGCTTGT
Organism: Oceanodroma leucorhoa; assembly: GCA_030449065.1. Classification (NCBI taxonomy): domain Eukaryota; kingdom Metazoa; phylum Chordata; class Aves; order Procellariiformes; genus Oceanodroma; species Oceanodroma leucorhoa. The sequence continues at coordinate 4,744,877 of JASVER010000047.1, read as the reverse complement.
ATTTGAAAACACGTAAGGGCTTGTAAGTGGCAACCAGGCAAAAATTGCAGTGCTGCTGGTCGTGCTCAGTGTTCTGCCAAATGTATGGGATGTTTTCATTTACTGGCAGAAGCATTTTTCATGATTTCTTAATCTGCATAAAATGCATGCAAACTCTACAGCTTTTGCCACATCCGTTCTAATTTTGTTTCCTTTTGTTGCTGCTTTTATTGCAGCTACTGAAGGCTCTGTGATGTTAGACAGATGCTTTTGTGCTGACTGATATAACACAGAGGATTCTGCAGATTCATGACTTGTCCTGATTTTATGAGTCATAATGACCTTTATCATCCTACCGACCAGGATCAGAGAGATAATAGGCAGCTTTCARTAGTTGTTAGCCACTTGTTCCCACGGATACCAGACCAATTTCCACACGAACTTAGGTTTTTAATAAATTCTTCTGAGCCATTTGAAAACTAATGAAAGTGCTCGGGTTGTAAACCAAGCAACAGGTGTTTACAAAGCATTATATTTCAGTGCTTGTATTTTACAGAAGGGAAAAAAGTATTGCTCATTAATTTGCAAACTTAATTTGCCTGAAACATGTGATTTAAATCATCATTCTCATTAATGGCKCTTCACTTTATCTACCATATTATTGACCCTTTACTCCAGTTATACTACTTATTTCCAATGTTATTCTCCATCTGTTATGTGAAATGCATTTCCTTTATTTTGCCATCTTTCAGTTCACTGAACACACCCTTTCCATTTCAATTCYTGTGATAACACATAAAAATGTACATTAGTTGTGATTAAAATAAAAGAAAACTTCATGCTTCATGTGTAGGGAACAGAGAAAATTTCCATGGGGAAGATCATCTTCTAATTGCACACTGTAGGATTTCTTTATRGATAATAAGTATTTTCAGACAGTTGCATTGGTCTGATGCAAGATGAAAATTTCCTAGGAAATACTTTGGAAAATGGACAAAACAAGTTGTTCAAGAATGAAAGGCAGATAGTCAGCTGTGCAAGGAATGCCTTTTATTTACGGTGATAATGACATCACCATCATGAGCCCCTCTTTGAGGCTCAAACTGTGTATCTCAGAATGAGAGGAAATAGCAGTATCCCTGGAAATGCCTCATCAAGCCTTAGTACAATAAGCTTCTTTACGTGCAAGGACTATGTCTCTGTCGTGTCTATAAAGTTGCAGACACTTTGTTTCCGTAATCATAAATAGTTTAAACTGCTGTGAAGTGCTAACACAGTCCAGCCATAATTTGAGAAAGCTACTTTAAATTAACAGCCCAGGAAGTGCTTAGTATTTTTTCCTCTCTAAAAAAGCATTTGTAGTAGGAACTTTGTACTTGAATGTACTTAGATCTGATTAAATATAATAGATTAAATATACTTAATTTCTTGAGACTTAATTGCATGTTTAATTTCAATGAAAGCTGAAACAAGTGAAGCGTGTAYTTTGTGGTGTTAAATAGGGATGGGGTTAAGCGTGTGATTCAGTACTCTTCAATCAGAAACTTCTTGGTTTAATGTTTCACAGGTAGGTAATAAATAGGAATTGTGATCTTTTTCTGGTGTGAGAAAATRAAAAATATGGCGTATTTTGGTTGTGCTGTACATGTGGGGCTCTGCTTTTGCGATCTGGTAGCCAAAGTGCAATACAGTGGACTTGTAATATTTTTTTGAAGGAAAATGTTAATAAAAAGTTCAGTCTGTGAAAAAAAAATATAAATACAGCTTTTATCCAGGAAAGAGTTGTGTTTGGATGTTATTAATAGTGACCCACCTATCTCATTGGATTATATGTATTGTTTACTTTATCAGGCTTCTCTGGCAATTGTGTTGGCTGTGGCAAGAAGGGTTTCTGCTACTTTACAGAATTCTCAAATCACATCAATCTTAAACTGACCACTCAGCCYAAGAAACAGAAACACTTAAAGTATTATCTGGTCAGGAATGCACAGGGAGCTCTGACCAAAGGATCTGTAATCTGCTGGAAAGGGGCAGGTAAGATAACAAAGCTGTCTTCCTCAAGCTCTGGTTTTCATCATCCAAGCTTAGCTATCACAGGGCCTGGCGTCTGGGTAAACCTAAGAGAGATCGGTTGAAAGAAAGACTCTTTAAAGCTAGGTGATTACTAAAGCAGCTGTAAAAAGCAATTGACCAACCTAATAYGAGGATGGCATCTCTGAAGACGTTGGTTCCTCCCTTCCAAGTGCCTTAGCCTCTAAGTAATTCATGTGTGAAATTATCAAATCAAATATGCAGAGAAAAAGCAAGTGCTGCTGTTGTCAGGTGATAAGAAGTTTCTTTTTTGTTAAGAGTTCAGAAGCCGGCAGTCTTCATCCAGCACCTGCTCAAGCACATTGTTCCAACTGCCGGAAAGTTCGGGCCTCTCGGGAAGCACCTCAAGTGAGCCGCTCCCAGCAGCAAACCCAAGTGCTCCAGCTGGGACTCAGCAAACAGGTACCGCTCGGAAGGAAAATGCGCTGGGTTACTGCCTACTCTTACTCTTCTGTGCGTGCGTATTTGTGTGTACTTGTGTGAATGGAAAGACAAACAAATAAGYACACTACCACATACAATAAAACAAGCTGAATAGATTTAGAGATATATTACAAATAAAGAAAGCAATCATGCTTTGAAGGCTTCTCGCTGTCCATGTTTTCCCCTCAGGTTTGTGTATAAAAGGTTAGCAAATAATAAAATAGGTGTTCTGCAGCTTGCTCATAGCTAAGGCAAACCAAAATTTTTTAAAAGCTGTTAGTTTTAAAGTTGCTGAGAGTAGGTATTGAATTTCTCCAGCTGTCGCTTGTCTGGTCACAGATGACAAATGTTACAGGAACCAGTGTCATTTCAGCTTTTTCTTCTGATCCAGTCTGTTTTATGTTATGACCAGAATCCTCTTTACTGCAGGCATTATATGGGCATCAGCTTAAAAGCTTCTGAGTTTTTTCTTCTGCTGAGAAAAGTGGCTTTAATATTAAAAAACAAACTAATGATCAGTATCTGTAACTTTTTTTGTATTAAAAATTATTTCTGAAACATTTACTTTTATATTAGCTTGACATAAATGAAAGGCGATGGATGATAGAGGCTAGAGTGATCTCTCTGAGCTTCTTCATAATGAAAACATCTCCTTAGTGTCTTGTGACTGTTACAGAGATTCACACAGGAGAACGGAGGCATATCTGTTGGTGGTTATATTCTCTCTGTGAGATAGAAGCCTGTTAAATTGTTGTGATCTGGAATACTGGTACCCCGACAGAAGAAATCATTAATCTCTTTATAATAGCAGATTGGATTTTTTTTTTTTTTTGTCAGAGGTTACATATATAAAAAAGCTACATTAATTACAAGCATATTAGGCTTGAGAAAACCTCTTTTTTGATGCAGCATAGTTAAAAAGAAGCTTGGAAAGAGGATGTCAAATTGGAATGGAGGCTTAGGAGATTTTTAGTAAATTTTAAACAACCTCTTTCACTCTTTTAGCTGGTTCTTGAGTAAACTTCATGTAAAAGCTAGGGTCCACCTGTAAAGAAGCTAAAGGATCTGACATATGTATTTGATTTCAGAATCGGGTTTTACCCAGGCGTTTAACTAGGAGTCAGACAGCAATAATCTGGTATGAGATCAGAAGTGGGTTTGTTTTATTCAGCATTGCATTCACTCTGAGCAGATCCCGATGGCTCTATTAAAGTAAATGATCAAGTGATCAGTTTATTACATCACCTGGGGATCTTGACCTAGAAATGTTTAATGTAAATACTTTGTTTTTTTCTTGCCAGCTGCAGCCRTAGATCCCATCCCTTCGACAGCAGCATTCAGCTCAGCAGTTTATAATGGCAAGGAATCGCCTAAACAACAGTTGGTGAAAAATAACCTGTCTGCTCTGACAAGACCTTCGGTATTAGGTATTTGTATGGATTTGTTGTTTAATAACCCTCAGCTCTGTATTCCATGGGTATAGTAGAAGCATTGAACAAATTATATGATYGTAATCTCCTGTATGAATAGAAATACTATTCCCTTCCAAGTTCTTTCTGGCCATAACACTTTTTTCTGTGTTAATTTTCATAAAAAATTGTTTCTATAATTTCAGCCATARCTTTGTTACAGTTCAGATTATTAATTGGAAGTTTTTCATTATATTTACAGTTCATTCATTTAATGTAAGTACAGMGTAGATTCTGAATCAAAGTTCTTAAAGAATGTGTCAGTTTGCATCAATCTCACCAACAGGTTTTTTGAATGGAATTAACAAAGATTTATAAGTAATCACTCATACCATAATTCCTATGTTGCAGTTCACCTTGGGATGGAGCACTAGACTTTGACAACTGGCTGCAAATTAAAGAAACTGTCCTCACTGCACCRTTATTATCATGATTTGTGATAATTGTTTTCTGTCACAAACTGCATTCTGTGTCACTGGCTTGTTTAAGCAAGAAAGTCAGTCTTCACTATGACTAGAACATGGTATAGCTCTATTTTAGAATAAGTCTTCCCAAGTTTCCCTGCTGGCATCACAGCCAAATTCTTTTTCTCTGCCCATTCAGGTTTTTGATCTCTTTCTTCCATGCAGCAACATATTCTTGCCAATTCATTTCAGATGGATTACTTTCACATACCAACATATCTGCAGGAAAGAGTACGGCATTTTTCAAATAAAAAATTCTTTGTATTGCTCTATCTTGTGACTTTTGTCGCAACATTRTGCCAGGAAACCAAATGAACGCATGAGTAGAACAAATGGCTAAATACTGCCCTCACGTGGTAAAAGTTTAAAGGACAAAGTCAGCTTTGAACACCTGTACGTAAGGTTCTTCTGCAAGTGAACAATCTTATTCTAGATCTGAAAACTTTAGGTTTATTTTTGATTTTAATATCTTTTGCAAAATTAAAACCTCCTTTTTTATATAAGATTCTTACTCTGTCTTGAATTTTATGTGGGACTCACCATTCTGCCAGGAGATATAGGCCTGCCAGTGTGAAGTAGTGTTACAACCTCATGTCCAGAAATAGAAATAGCTCAATCCTGCAAGATGCTGAGCAATTCCTGGAGGACCGTTGATTCTCAATAATTAGAATTACTTGATGTTAGTGGAAGCTCRTCGTTCTAGGAGCTTGCAGGAGTGCACAAGAAGATTCAAGAAATTAGTGAAAAAAAATTCAATAAATTAATCATCAGAAGCTCTTAGAAAAACTGTGAGAAAGTTATGTTTTTACAGACAAAGGTGTTGGAGCTACATGTGGATAGGAGGAAAGTGCAGAAGTAATTTGCTAGRACTTAATGTGGAATAACATAAAACCAAAGATGGTAACCAGCAAGAAGTGGCAAAAATCCTGTAAATGGGAAAATTGTTGAAAAGAACTCAGGTCTTTATTAATATTACCCTGAAACCCTTGAGAATTTTATTTTGCAGTAAGTTACATGAAACACTGTATCTTGTGTTCAGAAATAAAAGGAGCAAAATGCCCACAGTGTTGACCTCAAAATATTATCACTTAGAAGCATTCTTAGTACATGTCTCATTCTTACTACRTTATTCTTAGGACAGAGTACACATTAGTATAAAATAAATGAAGTCTGCCTAGATAATTAAGAGTTCTCTGCACCAGAAAGTTCCCAGAAATTTAAGCARGACATAGCAAAGTAAAATAAAAACTATAAAAAATGATTATATTCATGGAGTTGACCCTGTCTACCACAGTACTTAATACACACATTCAATCTATCAAAAGATATTGAATTACAATGCACAAAACTGAATACATTTTATTCTAATACTTTTTGAAATATTATGTTATTCAGGCACCTTAACAAATTCAGGGCCTCCAAAAAAGCGCCATAAAGGTTGGTCACCAGAATCTCCATCATCTACTGAAACTTGGAACTTGCAGCTCAATCCACAGGCTCCGAACAGAATTAAAAATGGTAAGCTATACCCAAGGTAATGATAAGGTTTGCTTCATTATTCAGAAAATAATGGGGGGAAATAGGCAATATTTTAAAGACACATGCAGATTCACATTAGAGTTTTGAAAGGTGTTTGATACTTACATGCTCACCTACATTTAGGTGTTTCATTTCCGTTGATTTCTTTTTCAGGCTCTGAGCTTAATTCTCGTTAGGATCCAGTCAGTGAGTCATTATTAATAAATCCCAACAGGTGCCTGTGTCCATCTTTGGGATCTTAAAATTAGTTTCATAAGTCAGGTCAAGGTAGCATCCATTGTTTCAATTATTTGTCACGGTGTTCTTGGCACTTGGATTTTATAGTCTAGATACAGACTAGAGTGACATTCAGTGAAATAAACCCGCTTTCCCCAAAATGTTTTCTTTTAATGTGCTACTGTTTAAWTTAAAATTACTGTAAAGAAGTTATGATTGAGCAAACATTGAGTCTTAATTTTTTCTTTCTTGCTATAGCAAGAAAACCTGTTTAGAAGCAGTGAAACTAAATATATCATACAGAACACACAAATCATAACTATTTGTGCATTGATATCACATAAGTCTCTGTATTCTTGCATTCATACCTGGAACTGTTTGTTTATAAACATTTCAAAATCTTTAGATGCATGTGTGATGTTCAAGGTTGCAACAATATAACTCGTCCTCCAAGAAAGTTAGCATAATAGTGTGGGTTGTAGTAACAGCTCATGAAATGCATGATGTAACCATAAAAAACGTTTAATACTGATACCAAATGTGGGTATGAGATGATGTTGAATAACTTTTCTTTGAGGAAATCATTATTAGACCTGACTCCAGTAATAATATGTCTAAAATCTTAGATGGAGGAAGCCTATCATCTTTACCACATTCTGCTTTGGTGGGGCCAGCCTCATGTCCGATGGTGGGCTCAGGAGAACCAGTCTCAGTTCCTGACAACTTGCTGAAAATCTGTAAAGCAAAGCCAGTTATWTTTAAAGGTAAAAACCCCAACCCCCCAACAAGACCTTAAATCTTTTTTGTAAGAGCTGTAAAGATACGTCCTACTGCTAAACACTGCTAAAGCTGTCAGTTTTAAAAGGTTTAATATTAAAACTGTTTAATGTGTACATGGGAAATTATTAAATTAATGTGATGTGTACAAACATTGTTTATTTTGTAGGTCATGGAAACTTCCCATATCTTTGTGGGAACATTAATGATGTGATAGTGAGTTCTTTGTTGTACACCTGTTACAGAAATTCACAGTCTTTATCTAGAGCATATGAACAATACGGCGCCTCCACAATACAGCCTATTTCAGAGGAAATGCAGCTCTTACTGACTGTCTACTACCTTGTTCAACTAGGTAAGATTATTTTACATCCAGATAGACTGCAATTAATATATTACATGCCCGCAAATGAGAAAGGGAATATTAGGGCAGGACAGTATTAAACATCCATCTTAGGACATGTATATTAAACAATTTCATTCGTGGTAATGAAACAAAACTAAATAATTAGTTCTTGAAGACCAGACAGGTTGAAATATAGTCATACGAAGTTCATCTTCTCCTATAATCTGGGACCTCAGTAACTAAAAATAAAAAAAGGAAAAGAGCTGTAATTCACTGCTTTTGCATACAGTCTGTGGTTTAGAAATAGTATTATGCTGAGACAGGCAGCACTCAACCTCTTAAATATTTCYAATTACTGATACTCAGGTTCCAATTAGGACAGCTTTACCTGAGTATCACAAGGGCACTTCAAAATGAAAAATTTGGTTCACATCTGCTAAAGGCAATAGAGTCATGCATGCATAAATCTGRAACATGAYCATGTCTAAAAAAGTACATATTTTRAAAAAAAAATTGKTTTTAACTCAACAGTTTTGTTTAATTGTTTCATAATACTTTCCTCTTAATTTTTTTTAGCCTCGGACCAGGTCCCTTTGATTGAGGATTTGGAACAAATATTCATGCGTTCGTGGCGGGAATCACACCTGTCTGAAATYCGTCAGTACCAACAGGCTATTCCACAGACCTTTCCTCAAGTGCCCAGCCAGATCGCAGCAGTGACTTCAGCCCAGCTCCCCTGGCTGGCGGGCCTCGCAGCTAGCTCCTGTAATGATAGCGTCCATATCATTGAGTGCAGCTACTCTCTGGCTGAAGGGCTTTCAGAAATGTTTAAGCTGCTCATTGAAGGAAAATTAATAAAGACAAACTACGTGGTGATCATATGTGCSAGTAGAAATCGAGCCATTGACTCCTGCATTGTGATAACAGGTGAGATCCCAAGGGTGTATCTCCAGGCAAAACAGAGTRATTCAATGCTATGAGGAGTTTGGTTGGAGATTCAGTAAGCTGCCTCAGAAAGCAGAGCTTTGACCAACAAGTAATGGGTTTTGATGAACCCAAGCTGATGCTGCACAGCTGGGTCTCTCCCCAGCAAATCACTTTCTGCCTGCGTTACCCGTTTTCTCACCAAGGCATCCCTTGATGAACACTACTAACAAATAATGGCGAGTTACAGCACACACAGTGCATAAAGCTCTCCCGCTCTGTGTGACTGGGATATTACTATTAGCAGAGGACCGAACATTTTCTTAGCTTCTAAAAGATGGTCTTTCAATATCATTCCCTTCAACAACCTTTTGAGGGCTATGCTGATAATTAAATAAATTATTTGAATAGCCATTCAAAGATTCATTATAAGTGTAAGGTAATTGGCAATTCCTTTGACTATTTATATACTTTTTTATATAGTGCATCAATAAATATTTCCTAAAAAGGGAAAGAAATACAAAGAATTATAAAACATGTATTACAGGTGTCTGGTGCATATATGTATAGGAGAGAGAAAAGACTAATCTCTGCCATTTTTGTGTGTGTGGTATTCATTTAGCTGGGTAGTATTTTTATTATGACTTAGAACATTTTTACTTCAGTTTGAAGTGCTTTCAAAATTACTTTTTTGTCTTTTAGGAAAGTATCAGGCAAGAGTTCTGTCTGAGAGCATGCTCACTCCTTCAGACTACCAAAAAGAAGTTAACTATCAGCTGGTCACAGGGAAAGTGGAAACTCTGGGGTCCTTCTTTAGCACACTCTGCCCAGGTACCTAACAGGTTATAAAGAGGCATGTTTTCAAGTCCCTGAAACTTTTAAGTCAGAGAAAATAGCTGTACTCATTACCTTTCCAGAAGCAAGACATTATTAGAAATATATAAAAAATGCAGGACAAAATTATGAAAGTACATTTGAATAGAAATTCCTCCTAAAAGTGTCAGTTTCTAAAATCCCTCAATTTCATAAAAATATGCCAGCAAATAGYTGAGCGTATTTTTCTTAGCTGTGCAAATCCACCCGTATACTATGCAAGTCCATATCCATATGAATGTATAAATTCTTTTGCCCTAAGCACAGAATTTGTTTAGACCATAATAAAACAGGGTTATTTTATCAAAGGACGGATTTGTCCTTTCAACTTACCATACTGTGAAGTTGATCATGATGCATGGGAAAGAGGAAAATTGCAGAGAGCCAGGGTTACTGGATCATTTTTTAACTGAGTACACTGAGGATTACTACAGGCAGGATTATCTCGGGATAGATCCAGCCACATGGAAAAYTAAACTGTATCACACAACTAGAGCAAATGCAGCATATTTGTCAGTGTTAATGGGATGTCACAGTCCCCTTTGCCATTCACGTCATGCTGRTAAATCTGTAGTTAGATCACAAGAACCCTTCTGGATGTGTCATGATATTTTGAGTGGTCACTTAAGAGAAACTTGTTTTCCTTGGGCCATCATGTAGTTATGTTAGTGTGTCTGCTCTTATTATCTTCAAAGTATGGTTCTCAAAATCACTTTTGCTATTGCTATTGTTTGAGCAGAACAAGTAAATGAGCATCCTAAAAATAGTTGCCATCTATATCCACTGGATTGCATTTCACGGGGCAGACCCTGCCTTTCTGAGCTCAGTGCAGACGTGTTCAAACATATTTTCAACTGCTGAGAAAATACTAAATACTCAGGACAGGCATACTGTATTCTCTGCATAGCTTTCATCTGTAAGCAGGGCCCCTGCTGAACAGAGTATTTGCAGATATGCATAGTTCAATAAAACATAACCTTGCTTGCTTCAGCATTGTGTGTAGCTACAAAACTCATATTTCTCTTTCAGCTTTATAGGGAATTATTTTTCTTTCTGTCTCACAAAAACGTTAAAGATTTAAAAATATTTATCAGGTTTTCCAAAGCTTCTTGTAATCCTTATTAGTGAACAGTATAGCTCCATGGTCTGAACATAAAGTAAACCAGTTTCATGTCTCTTTGTTGTTGCTGATTTGCATCAGGGCCTTGAGGCTAGTTTTCTACCGTCCTCCATAAATGTCCTAGACAGTGGACTGCAGAGTTGGTCTGTCATTCCCTGGCCTGGTTTACATTTTATTAGTGATATGCTGTAAAAACAGATGCAATAGAAAATAACAAGAGGGTTCCTGTATAAAACAGCCAATAAGCCAAGGGCAGGATAACTAGCTGGCATATCTAAAGCTCTTTAAGATCTACAAAACAAAATCAGTATGAAATGCAGCTCTTAATAATATGGATGTTTATTCCACTATCCCTTCAATTTGATAGAGGGTGACATTGATCTTTTGCTGGAGAAATTTTATCAGGAAAACCAAGGGCACATCTCTTCATCACTTTCTGCTTCAGTGAATAAACCAACAGCACTGAATGGGACTGGAGCAGCTGCATGTACAAGTAAGTAAGRAGGATTTTCTGAAGAGGTAACAGAGTACGGTACTTGAGACCAGGTCTCTGGGTGTGCAGTTAGATCCATCTGGGCAGAGTCCTAGGCTCTTGAAGGCAAAGGTCCTGAGGCAAACAGCAGCTTATGTCTTGGGATATTCAGATTTACACTGATGGATGCTCTGCTTCATTCCACTAGGTATTGTAGTCTCTGAAGCTCTAAGTCTTGCTTCTATGGTAGCAGAACACTATTGCACAAGCTGAGTTTCAGCTCTCAGACATTTAAGAGACTTATAGGACCAAAATGCCCAAATGCAGAAAGATTTCTTTGCATATTCCATATAGATTTTCATAAASTGGAACTCCTGTTCATAAGCAAAGTACCTTAAAGAGCAGATCAATCATTCTTTGCCAGACTCTAACATTTTGCATTAGATTAGACTTTGGGGATATATCTAAACAGAATTTTGCCTTTTTCCAGGTTATGAGATTGAACGACATCAGATTCGTCCATTCCAGCTAGCAGTGGCTCAGAAATTGCTGTCTCATATTTGCTCAATTGCTGACTCCAGCACTCAAAATCTTGATTTGGGTTCCTTCGAGAAAATTGATTTCTTGATTTGTGTTCCACCCTCCGAAGTGACTTATCAGCAGACTTTGTTTCATCTCTGGCACTCAGGTGCTCATTAGTTAGCTTTCTTTTAGATTTACAGGAAATTGTTAAATGCATTTGTATCTGGAAATACTGACATTTGTTCCATTTCTTTAGGTATTTTATTAGAACTTGGATTAGAAAAGGAACATCTTACAAAGCAGAGGGTGGAACAGTATGTTATGAAACTAGATGCAGAAGCCCAGATTAAATTCAAAGTCTTTTTACAAAACTCTATGCAGAATCCACATACACTGTTTGTCCTAATCCATGATCACGCACACTGGGACCTAATGAGGTAAGAAAACTGTAACTTGTTTTGAGATAAATTATTATGGTTTGCATTAGGTCTCAAGATCAGCTTTCTGATTTATCCCTTCATCTTTGTTTGCATCTTTCTGCTAACTCTCTCTTCCCATGCGTTGAATAAACATGTTTTCTTTTAAGGTCCTTCATGACTTATTCTTATCCTGCTTATTATATTATGCCTCAGTGGAACATTTCAGCTATCCTTGCTCACCATTCTTATCTTCTTTCAGCCACAGCTATTGTTTTTTTGGGCTGGTTGTCATTTGTTCAAAGGAAAGCTTCCTGTGAAASTACACAGAGCTCATTATCCTCTGTCAGTGTCCTCTGGGCTGTAAAACATGCAAAAACCCTCCAYAGTGAGCAGACAACTAGTGAGCCAACACTGCTGCTTATTTTTTTAACTGATTGGATATTTTCCAGTACAATGTTTTTTCTATCCAGAATCACTGATTAGTAGGAATTGAAAGCTTCTGTGGGTACATAGTAATGTGAGATAGACTTCTCAGGGAAGCAGAGAGGTTTCTATCTGGTGTTTACCAAGTTCCCCATCAGCTCACTTGCATAACTTATGGCTTCCCTCACAGAGCCCTTACCTTCTCAACAATCRGCCTGCTGAGAAGTTGGGCTGCTTTTGCTTTCTGGCTCCTGAGGCACTGGGGAGCTTGGAGAACATACTGAATTCCAGAAACACCAACATATTCCAACTTTGAGAGCACGGTAGTGTTTCTGAAACCAAAAACTATGGAATCTTGCTTGTGAATGAAATGACAAGGTCTTGTGTTTCACACTGGTTAAGAATGATGATTTTCACCAAAACTTTATTTTTGCATGTGAGGGTTTCCTATTCAACTCCTCTGTATCTTAGGAACCTACATGACCTCTCACAGCTGTCACAGCCTTTAAGGCATTTATTCATATAACATCCTTGAATGGTAGGGAAGTACCTGTATTGCTGCTTAACTCTGATATTTTTTCCTCTTATCTAATAAAGATATGTAAGTAAGTGACAAAAATTTAAGTGACTATTCTGCACAGCAGGATTCATGCCACCTGACTGAAGTCAGTCAAAGGAAGTGCCTAAAACAGGAGTGTAATTGCCTGGGACTGCCCACATGGTCACAACAGAGGCTTGGACATCTCTGAAGGCTGACTCAGATCATGGGTGGACACAATCAATTTCTGGAGTTACTTATCTCTCTCTGCTAGTAACAGAAGGAGCTTGCAGTGACTAGGCTTGTAACTTTGCCACTGCAGGTAAATGCCAAAAACAAAATAGCATGAACTTGGACTGAAGTTTTACAGTGGAGCAAGGAATTGACTGTAGGTGTTCTATGGTACTGGCATCTGCCCTAACAATAACTATTCTTCCCTTTCATAATAGCTCTATCACAGGTAGTTTCCCTCTGTTTTTCTGTCATACTGACTTACTGTCTGTTATTTTATATCTTGATTTTTGTGGGTAAGAATTATATTTTCTTAAGAGCAGCACTAACAATCTGGCCAAAGTTACTACAGGACTATGTGTCTATTGGTAACTGCAAAAACATCAGCTTCCTTTCATCCTTTCTYCCTCATATTCTGGTAGCTGTAAGGGACTGGTAATTTGGTATCTAGGGAGCTTATCAGACTTACAGAAATTTTCAGCTGCAGTGAAATAATTTGCATTTCTTTTCCCATCCTTCCATGCAATKAAAGCAGGGTAAAGAATAGAGTCCTAAGTTCCTTGTACGTGTTTAACTTCGATTTCACATCCAGGTTAAAGCTATTCCACTGACAAAATGTTCCCTTGTGCTGATCACTTTGGAGAGTTTTGGGTTTCTTTTTTGCAGTGCTATGCATAGCCTTTATCCTCAAGCAGAACTGTCTACAGGACTTGTTGATAGACTGTTGAACTGCAGGGAGGTGAAAGAGGCGCCAAATATTGTGACCCTCCATGTGACTTCCTTCCCCTATGCGCTGCAGACACAGCATACTCATATCAGCCCTTACAATGAGATCCACTGGCCTTCTTCATACAGCAATGTAAGATGGATGCTTTGAGGTGCTTTTGTGAGCTTTTCATAGGTTATTTTACATTTACATACTTGGCAAAACTGTGGAGGCCCCATGATTTTTGTAAACAAGAATGAAGTTTGCATGGCATCTTTTTCTTGTTCAGTCTGTGGCAAGTTCTTTTTCCCTTTGCTTATCCTGTCATTTCTTGCTTTTCTTTATTCCTTTTATATCTTCTATAAACTGTAGTAGCTCTGCTAAAAATCTTTGAGCTACATAAATGGAAACCATCTGAAAATCTGTCTCTAGCACATTACTGCATAAATATATGTACATACATAGATTTTCTTCATATGTGTGCATATTTATTCCATACACAGCTGTTCTGTCTGTGTATGTATATATGTGGGGAGAGAGAAAGAGAGAGAGAAAGAAACAAGGAAAAATTGGGTCAAACTTCCATTCTCTCAGAAAAATTAATTGTTTCTTTCTCTCCTTGTTTTAATATGTCTGAGTAGATGTATGCTTATTAGAGAACGTGATTGCAAATATATCAGATACCAATGGTTAATCAATTGTAAATTAATAATTGATAGACTTTGCCTTTATATTTTTATTGCTTCATTTGCTTTAGGGTGTAGATTTATACCATGAAAACAAGAAATACTTTGGACTGTCAGAATTCATTGAGTCCACCCTCTCTGGACATAGTATTCCACTGCTTCGGTACGACAGCTCTTTTGAAGCAATGGTCATGGCTTTGGGAAAGAGGTACGGTACCCTCCTTTGTTTAACACAGGAAATCTAGGAGGTGTGTTCTAGTGACTTGAGTTACTAACTAGAAGCCTGTTTTTTGTTTGTTTTTTTTTTCTCGATGTCCCACAAATCAGCTGTGTATGCAAGGGCATTTCACTCATTCTTATTTTCTCCTTCCATCTTTTTTGTGTGTATTTGGCCTGTAATCTAATCAGTCTAGACTGTCTCTCTATGAACATGCATACTGTTTAGCMTGATTTAGAGTGTGTTCTTCTTGTGACCGGTAGCTACTTCTATATTATAATAATCTAACATTGCATCATCATGTAATTTCAAATGTGTTATTACTTTTGTCCAATGTTATCACTTGCTGACCTTGGCTGATTTTGATGTATAGAATTTGTATCTACTGCACTTGGACCACAAAGAGAAGTAGACTGTGGTTTGTACACTTAAATCAGCGATAAAAACTTCAGAGCATCGTCAGAGCTTGAAAATACATCATCAGTTTTCCTTGGTCCMTGTGGAGCAAGTCTAGAATCGCTGCAAAAGAGTAGTGACACATTATGTGCATATGTGCAGCTGTGACGAACTCTTTGGGATCTGTAAGAATAATGGGACAGGACAAGTAAAATCTTGTGAATTTGTATTGCTAACTGGGAGACTGAGCACATCCACACAATTGCTGGGGCTCGCTACAGGGTGCTGTGGAGCTCTGATCACACATATCAGGCACTTCTCTGAGCAAGCCATAGTTCTTCTTTTTACTGTGCACCTGGATTTCATTTCTGTGCAAACCAGAGCACAGGAAGCTATTGCATATCCACATCCCTCCCTTCCATAGAATGGGGACCGAGACAGGGTGTACCTGGGCTTGGGAACTTGAAGTGCTCATTGGATGCTGCCTACGTATTCAGTCCTCTTGGAAACAAGAGTGAGCTGGTTCAGGGCTTCAGTAAGAAAACAAGAGAAATGCCACACCAGCCCCAGCCCCTTGAGAATAACACATAATGAGGAATACTATTCTCATTAATAAGAGAATATAATTTTTATTGATGATATTACTGAGTGCCTTAGCAAATATTCTGTGATAAATTTGAAACAGCAATAAAGTCTTGGCAACTTAAAGTGATGTAACCTTACTGGACTACTTGCTTAGTAGATCTTATACTAAGAAATGGAGAGACAATATCAGTTCTGATTGTGAAGTGATGCCTTGCAAGGACTATCCAACTGCAATTTGGTGAGATTCTGTTGTATAGTAGAAGGATYCTTTACAGGAGAAAATCCTGTGTTTACTATATTATGTAAAAAATTAGCTTTTTCACTTTAGCCTTTAATACTTCACTATTTAATTCACCATTTATTTCAGGTTCCCCAGATTACACAGTGCAGTGATAAGGACTTTTGTCCTCATACAACACTACTCTGCAGCTATGATGGCAGTGTGTGGTCTTTCTCAGATGAAGAATTACACCTCAGTTGAGACGCTGGAAATCACCCAAAACCTAATAAACTCTTCAAGACAATGTCCTAGTGGTCATGGCCTCATGGTAGTGTTGAGAATTCCATGTACTCCGCTGGCTGCAGTGGCATATGAACGTCTGTATAATGTAAGGGAAAGACTAGCCCTTGAAGATAACTTTGAAATAATCTTGGGAAATCCTAATTCTGGAATCACAATAGGGAAGCACTTCGTGGAGCAACTAAAGGTAACTTGCAGAATGACATATACTGGGAAGCTTCATTGGATGGGTAGGTGGGGAGACTTTACTGGTGAGAGCTATGGTCGKGAGCTGAAGTGCAGGTCTTACTAGTAAAAATAAAAACTACCATAAGGAGCATGACATTTATCTTTTAGACATACTGTCTGTGACTCCTCTACTGTCCTACTCTGGTTAATATTCATTGGAGTATTAACTAATATGACTAGAACTTGACTTCCAGCAGCAACCCTCCYGAACAGTTGAACTGCTTTTATCTAAAGGGACCATGAGCAATAAGGAAAAAAAAAAAAAAGCAAACTTGACAGTTTTAGCAGAATTTTCTCATAAAATCATCATAGTGCAAAAAGATTTTAATCAGTGACCAGCTGAGAGTTATATTATTCTTGTCACCAGCAGGTGGCATGAAGGCTCCAAATCAGTGATGCTAGTTATGGGTCCTAGAACACCCTGGTATTCACAGCTCAGAACTTTATGCTTTCTGGACCATGTGTTGGTTTATGGATTAATTTATATCCTTTAGGTCCAGAGTCTTGGGTCATCTGTTTGACAAAAGCCTCTGTTACTGTCTTGCTTTTCATAATGTTATCATCATATGATCACCAAAGCAAAAATGTATTTACATTCTAGGATGGTGTATTATATATACGGTACGCTCTGTACTGTGTCTGATTCAATACATGTTAGATGAAGTCATCTGAGATCCAGGGCCTAATGCTGATCTCATTCTGCTATAAATTAGGCATAACTTATTCTGAAAAATCAGTATTAGTTCTGAATCACATCCTGGTTATCTTCTYTGACATGCATAATAGTGGTACATGTACGAATGTCAGAGGCTGAGTTGTCGTACTGTTGATCCTACTGTGTATTCCTTATCCATGGATCAGTCTTACAGCAAAAAGGACTGACTGGTGTAAGTAAAGCAGTATAGCCTGATGCTAAATGGTCAAACTATAGATCTAGTTATCAAACTTCTCATGAAGTTATCAGGAAAACTGATAGGTTTGGGGGAGAGCAGGAGACTTGAGAGGGTAGCAAGTGGTATGTGTGTGTTGAACACTTCCAGCTTTCCCCTATTCCTCTAAGGTGAAAAAGTCTTATTCCTAGCTCATTTTCTTCCTTGAACTCAGACATCCATACATTATTTGCCACAAGAAGCAACCCTCTGTACTCTTCTCTCCCCCAAAGCTCCTACTCAGCTTTACTGTCTATTGTATGATATCCACTCTACCTGTATATGCCCTGGCCTCAGTGCTATGCAGCTGGGAAGCTGGGATGCTTTTCAGACGGGAACACACTGTCCCAATCTCCTCAGACTTACGGCAGGCAGATTGCTACCTGTAATGCTCTAGGAACTGTGCAATCTACCTATTGAAATTGGCTCTGCTCTTTGCCTTTCCTTGGTGGAACATCCATCCACTATACAAATTGATTCATRTAAGGGATGATAAAAGTATATATTTCTGTAGTTTTATTTGTGCCACATAGATATGCCCAACAGTGTTTCTTACCTTATACAGGTCTGGCAGAAAATTGAAGATGTAGATTGGAGGCCACAGACCTATTTGGAATTGGAAGGTTTGCCTTGTATATTGATATTTAGTGGTATGGATCCACAAGGGGAGTCTTTGCCACGGTAAGAAGATCCAGTATTTTCTCAGTGACAGTTTTTTATCCATTGCTTACCAAATGGCTAAAGATTAACCGTGTAATTACTTGTGGGAGAAGAAAACAGATTTCAGTGTCAAGATGTTTCTTTTCCATTTTTTGGCAGTTTTTATATCATAAATATAAACCCCATATTATTAATAATAACCTCCTGTTTATAGTAAGATATAAATAGCTCAGAAAATATTATGAGAGTTGTCCCAGTTTAGGGGAGAGAATAATGGTATGTTAAAAAAAAAAATTATAGCTACATTAGATACCTTAGGGTAGCTGARACATCTGCATGATGCTGGCATATGTGCTACAGGATGTGTGGAGAGATCAGTGCCTTCTGGAGTGGCAGCTGGAAGCCAGACAGGATGCCCTGGGGCCATTAAGATGGCACTAAATGCTTTTGTATGTTCAGCTGAATCCCATTCTGTGTGTTAGGCTTAGAACCCAAATGATTATTCTTTTTCTTATGCTGATACTAATGTTTTGTGCACTATATTACGGTGCATAACTGGATTAAGAAAAAGAAAAGTGTGTGCACCACAGTGGTAAACTTAGTAAGCACAAAAGATATACTGCGTTCTACCTCATCCGTAGTTTAAGCAGATCATGAAAAARTAGCCCTTTGGCTGTGTTTGTAAAAGAAATAAGGGAGAAGATTACAGTGAGTTTTCATACTACCCCCTCTTGTTTCTCTCCAGATCACTGAGATACTGTGACCTACGTTTAATAAACTCATCTTCTTTAGTAAGGACAACCTTGGAACAAGAACTTGGTTTGGCAGCATACTTTGTGAGCTCAGAAATTCACACAGAAAAAGCGGTTGTGAATGATGTGTTAGAAAGTGACCCGGAGAAACTAAGCAGCACTGATAATGAAGATGAAGAAATAGCTACAGAAGGTATTGTTAGTAGTGATAATAAAAGAATCTGTAAAATGATTGAGTTGTATTAGAAAAAGCAGGATTGTATGGATACCTGCTCAGTGAGGGTTTCTGGAGTTTGCCTTACTGAGTCAGCTCTGCTCCTCGGTTTTGCTTCATCTCATTGAACCTGTGTTTTCTCACCCTCCCTGCCCAAGGACTGCTGCTGCTGCAGCGTTTTAACCTCTTGCAGTCCTGTTGCTGCATCTGTTCTCTCTCTCTGTKTTTTGGTTCCCTTCTCTCCCCTCCCTCCCTACCTCCTTTGCCCCGTATGTTCTAGCAGCTGCAAAGCTAAGAACCTCAAGTGAATATCCTTGATGGCCATCCAAATATGGATTTTCATCACGAAAAGCTGAGATATAATCTGGCTATAAAGCTGTAATGTATGGGGTAGGAGGTAATTTCATAATGTACTGACAAAATAGAGCTTGTTGCCTTTTGGTTTCCCCGACACTGGATTAGTGAGGAAAGTAAGACATGGATAGAAAGAGAAAACATGGTTGAGACATGCCTAGAAATTATCAGCTCCTGGCTCCAGCATTGATTTTGTGAAGCTATTGCAGCTCAGCATAGTTAGATTAGACCATAGGCTGATCCAATATTGTGTGATAGGACCAGATACTCTACACAATGAAAACAGTGTCAGAATGAGGACAAAACCCAYGCAAACTCTTGTGTGCTTTTCCCTACTTTGACAATGTAGCTGTGCCTTCTTATTTTATYATAACAAAATTATATTTTGTTTTTGTTTTCCCCTACTACCAATCATGAAACAGGTTCTACTTCAGAAAAGAGAAGTCCTATGAAAAGAGAAAGATCTCGTTCCCATGACTCTGCATCTTCATCTCTCTCTTCAAAAGCTTCCAGTAAGACCATAAGATCATCTCTATTAAGTTACATTTAGAACATAAAAGAGACCTTTTATTCAGCTTATTAAAGAAATAATAAAAGGCATAAATCACTAAGGTTTTGGTAAGGCCTATTTTAACGGGATCACTAAAGATAACTTTAAAAAAAATAAGCATCAGACTTCTGAAATATAAGAAATAAGATCTTTTCTTGCTTGAAAAATGATCATAGGGTGGGGTGCCTAAACCAGGCACTTCTTTAATATGTGCCATTGAAGTATGAATCCTCAGTTAGTACTGTGATGGCTGAGAGTTTTCACTGAAGCTATGACAATTTATGAAAAAGAAACCATGCTTCACATTTTTAAAAAATCTTTTGAAAATCTGTAGGAGAAAAAGCATGCTTGGTCTCACTGGTATTTTTACCTTTTTGTTTTTGCTCTGAAATGTTCAGTCATTAATTTTGCASTCTTTGAAAGCTCTTTTGGAGGTGGACAATTTTTTAAATCTTCGGTTCCTTTTTAGTCTGCAAACTGATGTAGAAAGCATGAGGCAATGTTGAGAACAGCTCTTTTGTCTGATAAATTTCTTTGCATGCTTTTTATGCAGAAAATATTAAGAGGAGAGTTGAAAAAAGGTGGGGAATATGAATTGTACCATAACTTCCTAGGATTCGCAATGCAGCTTTTTAAAACAAGTTGTTTTATCAGTAACAGTAAATTCTTTTCGATCTAATTGTAGTTTTCAACATGGTGACATGCATATTTGGCCCATGATTTCTTTTCTACAGGCACAGTGGTGGTTACAAAAGGAAAAAAAGCTTGAAAACATCTGGATAAGCTTTATCAACACTTTAATTTTCAAAATGTTTTTTTCTTCTTTAAAGCTGGACTGCTCATCAGTTCCACAGTGTCCATGTGGCCTGCCTGTGGCTTTGTGGCCTCAATTTGTCTGTGGTTAAAGAAATCTTTTCTCCTTTCTTTTTTTTCTGTGCTCTTGGATAGTGGTATTTTGAGGGATGTCACAGTGGTTTTACTTGAAACCATTCATGCTGCTGGCAATATTTTTGTATTTATTGCTAATGACCTTTACTGGCTACTTAAGGTTAACATGCAGCTAGAGTGT
The DNA here is from genome assembly GCA_030449065.1 of Oceanodroma leucorhoa. Lineage (NCBI taxonomy): Eukaryota > Metazoa > Chordata > Aves > Procellariiformes > Oceanodroma > Oceanodroma leucorhoa. The sequence goes on along the minus strand of JASVER010000047.1, from coordinate 4,724,185 downwards.
ATCTCACTATTTCTTGGGACCAAGAGAAACTGTGGACTTTTATTAGTTCAAAATGTGGGATTTTTTTGAGAGCCAACACTGTTGTTTTCACTGTGAGAGGAAAGCTGTTTTTATCTATGTTCAGCTTCAGACAGACATTCCTATTACCATATGGAGACTGGTTCCTCAACCAGTTCTCAGTCTACTTTGAAGACTGTGAAGTATTTACAAYTCCTCTTTGGAATTCATTAAACATTAAAGATGCTCAGAACCACTTAAAATGAGGCCTTAAACTTTCAAGAAATCTTAGTAGTTAGAATATATAAGGTAAAAATATACCACTTTCAGAAATCAGCAATTAGCAGTGGGGTATATCTACACRACATATTCAAGGCCAACATTCATGAGTTCAGTAAGTGCTCTGAGCTGACCAAAAGTTGTATGAATGCATTAATGCATTATGTAGCACCAGAGACTYGAGAGCCAGGTTTTATTAGATCAGACTAAGTGCTGCAGTGACGCAGACACATGAGCGTTAGACCAGATCTGACTCAGAGCTGAGGACTGTTTCTGGATGTCAGTCTGTGTAGACATTTCTGTAGTCTGATGGGGTAATAGCCTGTGAATACTTATTTTCTTACACTCTTTTAAATGTTGGTTTCAGTAATTTTGTATTTGTCTTGAGTGATGAAAGTATCTGATGAACACCTTAAGCAAGGAATGGATGAGGGAAGTAAAGGACAGGACTATCACTGACATCTTTCCTATGCACTTCAGTACTTTTAAAAGCCACTTTCTGTGTTGAGATGAATACTGACTAGTCCCATTATGACTTCCTGTACGAGAAAGGTGAAAGCAAGAACAGGAGTGGGATTGCAATGTTTGATGAGTACTCTACCTAAATTATTWTTTTTTTTTGTTTTGTTTAACTGTGGCATTGACTAGCAGAGACAGTTTCACTGTGTTGAAATACAAATTTTCTTTTAGTTACAGCATTCTGCAGTGAGTCATCTCCTCCTTTAACAGCAGCAGGGGATACAGCAAAATCTCCCCACCAAGTCCTAAGCAACAGCGCTGAAGAAACTACAAATAACTATGAAAGGCAGAAGCAGAAAGTAGACAAGGGGGCACAAACAACAATCAGCAAACACTTGCCACCGGTAACTGAACAGCTGGATACGAAACAAAATATAARAAGTGCTCAAATTTCCATCACCTCTTCATCCTCCTCACCTTTCTCCTCCTCTTCTTCCTCCTCTGCACCTACTCATAACTCCTTCATCCTACAGACCACTCAGTGCTCCATGACCAAAGCATCAAAACAGCCTCCCATAGTTTTCCTGCCCAAACTGGTTTATGACATTATTACTTCTACGGACAGCAGTGGACTTCCYAAATCATCTTCYCTCTTGCCTTATCATTCTGTTATGTGGGCAAGTTCTTTTCGTCCTCTTATGAGTAAGATGATGACTTGCACAGARCAGTCTCTATACTACCGCCAATGGACGGTTCCCAAGCCAATCCATATGGACTACAACAACAGAAAYGAGGGCAGAATGGACACCTTTCACCCAAGGAGGCTGCTGCTGAGTGGGCCACCACAGGTGTGTAATAAGAACAAGGTATTGTAATTGATTTATTTTGTTTAATTTTATCATAATCTCATAAAAAATAGATTAGTTCTTATTATTCATACTTGAAGGGTTTTTTTGGTGGCGAGTAAGTTTCTTGTATTTTATTTCCTAATCCCTTCTAATAAAATAATCTTCCTTTCTTTACTATTAGYCTGAGTTCAAAGACAATGAAGCTGCAGCAATATTAATTTTCTTTCAGTCTCTCTCCATTAAAATGTTTTAAAAGATAGTTTGCTCAAGAGATAGATTTCATGTATAATTTCAGTTTGTTAAAGTTGAATATGCATTTACATTTAATAAGGATCAAAGATCTTCACAAAACCACTTTCTTATGATCAATCTGAAGACAGTTGGGAGTTTGTAATTAAGTTATTTTCTCTGTTTCCTCCACACAGCAGACAGAAATAGAAGCTGTTGTAAATAATACATGCCAGAAGGCCAGTTCAACATTAGCAGAGCCACATTTACAAGATGAGTAGCTGACCTAAGAGTTTTTAAATTRCTTTGAAAAGATGTATGGAAATGGATATAGTCCTAAGAAGTTCCTTCTCTTCTAAATTGTCTAAGAATGTTTAGCACTTATCTCTGAGCAAGGTATCTCCTAGTTCAATGCACATGTTACATGCTGAAGGTAATATTGTGCCTCTCRTGTTCTGCTGAAGTATGAAGCAACAAGGTAGGAAGAGACACCATGCCTACTGAGAGCATATATATGCCCTGTGAACCTCAGAAGTCAAAAAGGATAAATCCAAACCAGGACAAAGACCCATGTTTCCAGTTATTGTAACATCAACCCAAAGAATTAATCCAAAGATAGTTACTGATTTAACTTGCCACATGATCCACTCTTCTATGTCCATCCATTGCAAAAGGAAGCTACATATTGCTCTTTGCTAAATGATTGTCTTCCATTGTACACCCAAATTTATGGTGCAGTAGAGTAAAAAGAGCATAAATGGGCTTTTCATATTGGGACTTCCTACAAATGTTACTGTAATTCATAAAGGATTCCAGAAAGTACTCTGATGAGCAGTTTTTCACTGTCCATTCCTTTGATCTAAATTGTCTATGTTTGCCAAAGATTGAGGTATTTTGTGATCAAGAAACTGAATTTCATACTCAGCATAAAAACKAATACATTCTGGAAGAGACATGTTGTTCATTTCCATCTCAAAGAAAAACAAAGGCTGTGACARTTTTTGTTAGAATTTTATATGCATACTCATCAAACCCCACAAAGATACTATTCCCAAAGCCACCCTAAATATCTAGATTAGCCGATAGGTAAATATTTCTTTGGTATTCATTTGGTTATGGATCACAAATGTAAATCTGTGATTCTCAGAAGAGTCATTCAGAGACTTCTAAGAGCATATTACACACCTATGAGACGGTTTTGACGCTTCACACACTTGGTACTTGCCATTTAACTAATTACAATTAAACAGGCAGCTTGTTTATTCATCGGCTCCGTTCCAGGGTATAGTATTCACCACTTTTCACTATTAAACCTTTTTTTTAGAATATTGAATAGGACTCCTGTTGACCCTCTGTACAGCAGTGAATTTCAGCCTTGATATCACTCCTTTTACTTGAAACTCCATCTCTTCTCTAGCTGTCTTCACAATGCAGGTTATTTCCTAGTCTTGCATTGGGTCATACAGTTAGTTTAGTTCCTAAAGGACACTATTCACATGTTTATTCATTTTATATTCCTTAGTTCTTTCTGAAGAACATACSTGTTTCACACAGAATAAATATACACGCATCAAATTAGGAGTATCATGTCTTCTTCCTCAGTATCAAAATTTAGGGGTATATATTCATTTCAGTATGTGGAAAAAGACAGCAGCTTTGCTTCCTTTACTGTTTTAACCTCCCAAAGTACTAAAAACTCCTGTAAACCAAACAAAGAGCTGTAAAAGTATGTTGATTGTTTATTGGTTTAAGGTATAACAATGCAGTGTTTCTTCTAGGGAATATACAGTAAAATGTACAGAAATTAAAATTACCCTTCTCTTTTTGGGAAGAAATCATTTTGCTTCCTGAAATAGGTTTCAGTCACATGTGTGTTTGATAATATTAACATTTTGCATGGACTTAATGCTTAATGCGTGAAGAGATATATGGCAGAAATAAAACAATTATTAGATAGCACCTATCTGAGTGTTAATAACATCTCAGCCAAAGTATAATACTGACAGAATACTATCTTTTCAAAAATTAGGAAGTAGTTGTTTTCTTTATCAGGCAATTACTTTACTAAAATTCAAATCAGGAAGCTATTTGTTGGTTAAAATGAAAAATATTAAATCAACACAGGAAGAAAACTAGGCACATTAGTGAACCAAAATCATAATTCTCACTGTCAGGGTAATTAGTAATAAAGTACACTCACCCTTCTCTCACAGAGACATTTTACCTTATGTACTGGCCAAAATGTCCCTTGCACTAAGGATGAAAGTAGAAACCAAAATACTAAATCTTTGCAGGCTCCAAATTCCTTAGTTATCATAAGTTTTCACAAGATTTGAGATTTTTACTTCTTAGTCTTCTGGGATTTTCTTCTTCCAAGTCTGATTCATCAGACTTCTGTCTTCCAAATTCGGATAGATAGAAACAAATTAGAGTAATACTTCCATTATTTGGGAATATTGCCCCCCAAGTGCCTTATCTGTTAAGGGACTGGGCACTGCCACATATTTGAGGAACCTCTTTCTGGGAAGTAGAGCTGTCTGTAGTAGCAGCACCCCTTATGTACATTTTGTTTCAGGAATCGTGAAAATGCAGCCCAGTTCCAGGTTCCTTCGTTCTTTTAATCTGTTTTCAGCTTTTGCGTGCAGAGGAAAGACAGGGTATGGAGAAAAACACCTTGCTCAGAGTAATTCCTTACCAGTTGTCATCATTGTTAATATATTATACCATGCTTAAGCCCAGAGTCACTAACTCGGATCAACACAGCATTGTACTAGGCTTCTCTAAAGACATGTAAAGCTACAGCCTAATCATGTATCCAATTTAAAATTTCTTTGCAGATCTTCTGTTTTATTGCAGTTGGGAGATGGAGGATGGGCAAATAAGGGGCTTTATGCTTCATAGTTGTACATATCCTGCTTGCAGGATTTCTTTGCAGCTATGTACGATGCCCAGACTGTCAAAAAGAGGGGTGGTGACTGATGGGGCAAGGGCTCTTTGGAGAGATGTGGAAGATCTGTTTACTGACAGCTATTCAGTATTTTCAAACAAACAAAGACACTCTGTGCAGTTCCATTTTGCCTAGAGATGGTACATATAGAAAACAATGCAATTAATTTTAAAGGTGCATTTACCTATCTGGGTATGTTACAAATTCAGTTGTTCAAGGTTCTTCCCTTCTGGAGTAAACGTTGATTGTAAATGAGAAATCATTCTTTCCTCATTTTCTTTTTGAAAATCTTTTTCTCAAAATGACCTGGAAAAGGTGTTCTCTATTTCACCAGTTCATTTCTTCAGCAGCAAATGCAGGCAAAGGTGCAAGTGAATGGAGTCCAAATACGAATGTTGCTATATGCTCAGCCTGATTTCTCTCCTGGCAGAGAAACATTCTGAAAACGTGGAGAGATTCCTGCAAGTTCCCACCAGCATTTTACGTACAGTGTTGCTAATATCTAAGAGTTCATAAAGCTCACAGTACTGTATTGGACACTTTTTATGTGACAGATAATGAGATTGGGTAAGATATGATGCATGGAATATCATAAGTACATATGTGTTACTTTAGTGGTTAGGGACTAGCACTTGTAGTCCTATGGTTTCCAACCTTTTTGACTCATGACCCTACAGCTTTGTCTATGCTTGAGTCAATTGACAACTGATACCTTTCATCTAAATACCACGTGGTAGTAGCCTTGTCACTGCCAGGTACATTGTTGAAAACCATTGGTGAAGACTGGTTCCCCAGGGAAAGAAAAATACATTATTTTGATAGAATAAGTTTTAAATGATTACCAAAAAGAAAAAGTAAGGTTTTCAGCCTGTCGTTCTGTTGAGGATTCTAAGTATATACTTCAAACAGATTAGGAATTAGTTTTTCACATAGTTACCTGATATCGAGGGAACAGGTTGTGTACTTTTGACAAATGATCTCTCATTTGTTTGAAATCAGGGAACTGTTAATCTGTTAGGCCACCCTGTGTTTAAAGAAATGATGATCAGAGGCGCTTTAAAAGAAATGTTCATAAAGGCGTATAAAGGTAATCTCGGACTTGAGAGAAAACACTGAAAGTATTTTCTTCTAGAACAAAGTATCATCAGGTTTGCCTCAGATGTGGGAAGAGAAGATGTTTTTGTTTAGCTCACTAATCAGTAGCCATTGCAGCCAAGTTCAGAACCTTGTTCCAGGGTCAGTAGAAAGATTCTCATTAGTCTCAATGGATTTTACATAAAAACCCAGACTGGGAGTTAGAAACATCTGGCCCATGGGCTGACTATGGTCCATGCTATGATTTCCTCTATTCAAAGTCACTTTTTTCTATGTTACTCCTGGATAACGGAGACACACGGTCTACCACGAGTACCTGAAAGGCTTATTTGACCCTCAACAGGGATAACGGTACCCTTTTCCACCCTTGGCAAGCAAATGTTTAAAATGCAGTCTGATTTATTAAGAGCAACTGAACTTTGACCAAAACAAATGTTTACCTACTCTTGCTTCAGCTTCAAAGCCACCTTTTCTCAAATGTTGAAAGAAAATGAAAATTTCACTGGACATATATGGAAAATAGTAAATTCAATACTATATTTAGTAATTCAACACCCTATGCTTCTGACATGTCCTAGCAGTCATGGCAGTGAAGCTGGGTTTTCAGTTCAGTAGTAATATAGGCCTAGTCCAAAATCTGATACCGTTTTGTGAAATCAGACCTTTGCAGCAGAATGTGTCAYAACTGATCTATATGTTAACCTCCCCTGTACAGGTGTGACGTTAGTTGTCAACTGGACATGAGTGCCATTCTGGGGCTGAACTATACACACACGCAAGAAATGACGGTGTGTTCATTCTCCTGTGAGAGTGACATGAGCTTGCTGGTCTCTTTTTTCTCATTGAAACCCACTGTGTACTGCTTCCTGTTCAAGTGCAATGGCTTGTAAAGCTGTCTGCTTAGATATGGCATTATTTACTTGATGTTATCATCAGCAAACTTTATGTGGAAGACACAGAACAATCCATTGAGTAAATCATTGGCTGTGGCTTATATCCTTCTGCTGAAAAAACTATAAARGGGCAGCAACGCTATCTGGCGTAAAGAAGAGAAAATGTATATAGTGTGTWGGTGGGGTAAAAAAGAAGGGAGAAAGTTATAATCTTAAGATAATTTTAAAATGGACTTTTAAAAGGTAATTTTAAAACAGTGGAAGGGAAATAATATATTTTCATCACAAGAGGTGGAAGAACACATTGTTACATATGCCATGTCCTCCAGRAGTGGAAGTGGCCTGCACAAGTTCTCCTACAGATGCATGCCACTTTGTTCTTSAGGATAGTCACTGTACTTCAACAGCAGTCAGTGTACTGGTAAATGATGCAAATATGAAAGGGTTGAGGGAATTCTTTAGTTATCCTGTAGTTTGAGAAGTTTTTTGGAACRTTTTATGAACTTGTATGGATTTTTAAAAGTTCATTGCCTATGTAGAAACTATAACATCAGGAGAGAAAATTCTTATCTGTGGGCCTGTAATTAGACCTGTGATATAAAACGCATTTTCCAAACTAGGTTCCTGCATAGAGAGAACAAAACTGTTGAGCATTTAMGCATTTCATTTATGCCAAGGAATATACAAATACAGGGATATGCAGGTGCTGAATATTAATATTTGGTTTCACTGCAGCTGCAATTTCCAGTTATGTGGAAAAGTAACATGTTGAAAAATGAAAGTTTAATATTGTATTTTGTAATTTATATATTTACAGATAGGGAAAACAGGTGCCTACCTGCAGTTCCTCAGTATTTTGTCCCGAATGCTGATWAGACTGACAGAAGTGGATGTTTATGATGAGGAAGAAATCAACATTAGTAAGTACTTGATATAAAGAGAGACTGTAGAAAATTGATATCTGGAGACTGTAGAAAATTGTTATGTTAAATTGAAAAGTAGTTGTCTATATATTCTATGCCGTTCACCTTTGCAATTAATTTACATTTCTGAAATATTTTAAGAAAATTCTTGTGTTATCTTCAACTGATATTTAAGAATATTTTATTATTTTACTCATTGTTTAGAGTTTAGTTTTCCTCTCAGTAAGAAAACCGCATACCTCTGTTTTTCTTGGGAAGTAATCAACAACATTTATCTATATTAAATTATATCCAGCCATTGTTTTTGAGTTTAGAATTGGAATGAACTTTTGTATTAAAGTATATAAAAAGAATCAGTGAAATTCTGGCAGAWTTATACCATGAGGAGCAATGTCATGAGGGAAGAAAACAGTTCCTGCTCTCTAATCGCTAATTTTAGTCCAAACTTCCTTTATTTACAGCGTATTACTCCCCTGTGTTTCCGCATGTATTTCTATAATTAAGGGCTGGATTACATAGAAAAAYATGGATGATATTTTATGGGATATGTCTAATTCTGCACTAAAAGCGTGCCCACAGTCAGCCACGGAGAGTCTCAGGGGGGTACTACCTGCCTGCTAGCCGCCTCCGACAGAGCCCGGCTGGGAGCTGTGCAGTCATTTTACTGTGGGACTGTGCCTCAGCTCGTCTCTGAGGGCTTTTTGGGGCAGTACCCCGGACTCTTCCTCCACACTGGGCYGTGCTTGAGAAAGAGGCAGCTATCCCCCAAGGCTTATGGTGAAACCTGTGGAAAAGGTGACCRGTCTGCTAGGGGAGAGGTTTGTGCAAGCAATCCTTTGTATTTTAGGCAAGATTTTAGGAGTCACTCACAGTCAGGTCATGAAGATAATTTCACCGTTTGACTAATTCCACCTGAGTTTCATATTTACTTTGGGTGCCAAAAGACAGGGTCTCACCTGTTGTAAATAATCATTTAGTCTATACTCGTAGACATGGAGTTATGGCTCTTTTCAGCAGCTTACAGCTRACCCCCAGACCGAACTCCTCACTGCTGTCCATTTTACTCGTCAGATCTTTCATCCTCTTGACAAAGGTAGAAAGTATTTTGTAAGGACTTGTGTACRTCTGGGTTTTTATGTCAGTTAACCTGTTTCAGAAAAAGGCGTGATTTCACTGCACATTATACCAATAYCATTTACTATTTTTCTCTTACCCTAGGGTGAATTATCTTTGATTACTCTGGTCTTATCACTAGAAGGGGCATTCGACTTTAACTCTGCACTGTACTTAATACTGCAATTTCTGAAGCTTTAAAAGGGCTTCTTTTCCTCAGTGAGAAAAACATATCTTTCCTCAACTGACTTCACAAATGTGGTGGTCAGTGGAAAGACTCCAAATGCCTGGAYGCAAGTAGATCAGCCTTACCAGACCCTTGACATTGTTTTCATCATCATCCCACCAACTGCTCCAGTAAGATTACAGAGGTCTTAAATTGATAACAAAGGTTTAAAAGCCAGAATTGCACTGAGRTATGAGGTACATTTATTCAAAGGTGCACCTCTCGATGCATAATGATATCGCTTCCTCAGAATGATGAAAGAAAAAATGATGCAGRAATAATAGGCATAGCAAAACCATCYATAGCAATATAAAGAGCTTTAAAAATTGTAATTACAYGAATTCTTATTTTTCAATAATATCATAGACATAAAAGAAGAATCTGATCAATACTATCATCAGCCTGGAGATATGTGGCCAGATTTGGAGACATTTAAGAAGATGCCTTTTGACTACACTATCCATGACCCGAAATATGAAGATGCAAGTCTGATTTGTTCAAAGCTTCAGACTATAAACAGTGAAGGTTAGAATTTGAAAAATCTAGATTGGTACACATATACATATTTATTTGTTAGTAACATGAGAATCCTGTTAAACTTTTAAACAGAGTGAAATTATCAGAATTGCAGTTGACTAAGTAATGGTGAAAAAAGATTTAAAGTTTGCCAGATGAAGCACCAGAGTAAGAGCCTTATGAATGTTTTATGGAATATTATATAGGTAGTCTTTCATTTAAAAAGCTCTGATTCCACAATAAGTTTGTGTATTTGAATGTTTTTATGTAGTAGCATTGTCCTGCTCTGTAGCAATGAAGTGACTTATGCGGGTAAAGTTATTTATGTACTTAAAAGTGTTTATAGGTTTATTTTTTAGGTTTTGGTTTAGGTTTGGAAAGCGTGAGATGCATATGTCCAGATCTAGATTCCTGGAGTATTGAGGTGTGAATTAGTCCTCTGAATTAGCCAGCTGGACATACACAAGCCCAGGGGACTGGGTAGGATGTATCCAAGCATGCTGAGGGAGCTGGCCAATATCATTGTGAGGCTACTGTCTATCATTTTTAAAAGGTAACGACAATTGATGGAGGTTCCTGATGGTTGGAAAAAGGAAAATGCCATGCCCTTCCTCTACAGGACAGAAGGAGGATTGAAGCAATTACAGCCTAGTMAGCCTACCCTCAGTCCTCAAAACAATTATGGAACAAATTCTCCTGTAAGCCATGTCCAGACCCATGAAGGACAGGAAAGTGATTGGGAGCAGCTAGAATGGATCTATCATAGGCAAATTGTTATTGGTAAACATGATTGCATTTTATGATGAGATGACTGGCACTATGGACAAAGAAAGAGCAGTGGGTTTATCTTCACTTCAGCAGGGCTTTTGTCACTGTCTTCTATGATATCCATATAGCCAAAACTGGAGAGAGGTGGTTTGGATAGGTGGATTGTAAAGTGGGTGGGAAATTGGCTGGACCACTGATCTCAAAATGTGATGAGTGGCACAAATCTGACTGACAGCTGGGTATGCATGGCAATACTCAGAGACTGACAGCGAGGCAAATGCTGTTTAAGATTGCCATTAATAACCTGGTCAAAGGGTCAGAATGCAACGTCAGCAACTGCATGGATGATACCAAATTGGGGGAGCAGTCAATATGTGGGAAGGTAGCACTGCCATTCAGAAAGACCTTGACAGGCTGGAGAAATGGAACCTCCAGGAAGGAACCTCAGGAACAAGAACATATAGTTCAACAAAGGTAAATGCAAGATCTTGCACTTGGAATGGAATAATTTTTTACAGCTGTACAAGCTTGGGACCAGCTGTATAGACAGCAGCTTTGAGGAAGGTGACCTGATGATCCTGGTAGACAACAATTTGAACATGAGTCACCAGATCTCTGTTGGGTTAAYGGCTTACTAAAAATCTAGTAAGCAGGTCAAGGGAAGTGATTATTCTTCTATGCATGGCACCTGTAAGACCACATGTGGAGTATTCTGTCAAGCTTTTGGCGTCCTGGTACAAGAAAGAAAGACATTGACATACAGAAGTGAGTCTAGTGGGTAGCCACCAAGATGGATAGAGGCCTGAAGCACATGATGTGCATAGAAAATTGGAGAGAATTGGGTTTGTTCGGTCTGGAGAAGTCTAGCAGGGGCATCTGATTGCTGTCTTCAACTTCCTGATGTTATAGATGGAAGCTATTATAGATACACAGCATAAGGACAAGAGACAACAAACACAAGTTGCAACATGGGAAATTGCAATTAGATAGTGTGAAAAGTATTTCCAGAATAGAAGTGGTCAAACCATGGAGCAGGTTGCCCAGGGAGATTGTGGAAACTCCACTCAGTGATTTTCAAAACTTGACAGAACAAGGAACAACCTTGAACAACCTGATCTGATGCTGAAAATCTGAGTGAAAGGTTTGCCCACATGACATAACAGAAGTCCTTTTCAGCAGAAATTACATCTTATCTTCCTTCAGTCTCCCACAAAGGAAACCCTTTTTTAAAATGTGGATATTCACTGAAGAGCAACATTACTAAATTTGCCAAGTTCATTTCACATAAGCTACTGTGATGTCTGTCACAGGACAGCAAATGTCTGTCATAAGACTCTTTTTTACTATTTATTACTTTTGCAAGCATTCAACCAATAATAACAGCAGCAACAATAATAATTTTAACAATCTGGCTTTGCTTACACCTCAACCTTATGTGAAATCTGTACAGAATTATCATAATCATGAATTTGCAGATACTTCTTTGTAGTACCSTTTGCTGTACATAATAATTTATAAAACATACTATGCTCAGAATGAATTCATAGTTTTTTTTGCATCTGTTTAATCCTGCCATTGTTCCTAGAAGCTAATTAYAGTGACAGAAACAGTTTGTCACAAGGGAATACATTCTGGCCTTGAATATATGTTACATTTAAGTTGTTTCTTTTTTTAATAGAAAGATCAATGAGCAGGAGACAGGAGGATATGTATACACGCCGTCAAACTACTAGGATGAGATTGTCCAAGTATGCAGCGTATAACACCTACCATCACTGTGAACAGTGTCATCAGTATATGGGTTTCAATCCCAGGTACCAGGTAAAGATTTCCAGATATTATTCTGCAGATCAGAAACTGAAGCAGACACAACCCAAACACAGTTTTGTGTACATTCATTGTATTTGAATTGGCTTATAACTTGTATGTATGTGTTAAAAACAGCTGATTTACTGATTTTGTTATTTCTTGATGTTTGCCTGCCTTGACCGGACTGCAGGTTTGAGGATGTYAGAGGACTGATCCTTGCATCATTTACACTAGCTTATTCAGTGCTGTAATCTGCATTCTACACGTTACTACTAGTTAAAACTACTTTCCTAGTAAACTTTTCCCRCTGGGACTTGGTTACATTTTTACCTGAGTAACTGCAAAAGATGCTACTTCTGATACAGGAGTAGTCCAGCACAGAGTAGTCTATATGTGGCATACAGACTGTTTTACTCAGAGTAACCCTCCAGTTTCCTGCCTATTAGAATGTGAGGAAGAAGGTATTAGCAATGCAAATACTGTTTTTTATGTGTAGTATTTCTGAAAGCCAAGACTGGCTGGTAAATATTGGTACCATCTGCAAGACGAAGCTGCAACAATGGTTTCAAAAGAGGGAATGGTTTAATTTGTATTTTTGTTAGTGTATGATCTAGCCTAGGGGGCATTGCTTAACACCTAGTGAATCATGAGGTAAAATCTAATGCAATACAGTAAGTGATTGTAGTCTGTTTGGTAATGTTATAAACGTGTATTAACTACACTGAGAGCTTGTAGTTTGACTCTAACCACTGGAATTATCCTATTTTTTCCCATTCTCAGCTTTATGAGTCCACTCTGCATGCATTTGCCTTTTCCTATTCTATGCTGGGAGAAGAGATCCAGCTGCATTTTATCATTCCAAAGTCAAAGGAGCATCATTTTGTCTTTAGCCAACCAGGAAGACAATTGGAAAGCATGAGGCTACCACTAGTCACAGATAAGGTAGACGGATAATTATACTTATGGCCATATATGGGAGAGAGACACCACCAATTTTAAAATCTGTTGAATTAGGATTCTTTACACTTCTGGTCCTGCTGTCAAGAGATATGGAASATGTCCTGATACTAAGCTTGTATTTTCTGCCAGAAAGGGAGACATGAAGCAAAACTGTCAAGCRACCAATAAGCTATTTCTTTTGCTCATTATCAAGGTTGATCTTTTGGTATAAACACTCTTATCTGGGGCAAAAGGTCTTTGGTAATGGTTTTAAGATGTTAAAGTGAGAATGGTTTCATCAGTGAGCCTCAGAGACATGGTTTTGTTTATCATACAATTAGCAAGAGGAAGCAATTTTTTACTGTAGGGGAAGGCAGTGAATTATCCTGTCTTATTCTGCATAAATGCTGAGTTGCTTTCATACAAAAATAAGGCTTTCAAAGAATCTTTGTCATGGCTTCAAGACTGCCCAAAGAATCACGTCACACTTGTAGAAAAYACTTTGTAAGGCCATCCATCTGACAGGTTATGCAAACTCTGACATTGGCCTTTACAGTGACTCCTAATATCCATGTCTAAGATGAAGCTGTGCCTTGCTCAGGCCACACTGCTTGAAGTATAGAAGCAATTTGTGGAACAGGAGTAAGCAGTAGCACTTCTATCCTGGAGAAAATAAGCTGCTTCCAATAAACAATAATCAATCAATAGCACTCTCCAGTTCGGGCTTTTATGTCTGGTTCAAATTTGAAATGGGAGAACCCAGGCAGCAACACAGCAGCAACTGTGCAATGTAGGGATGAAACCTCCTGCTCTTCCTCACCCAGTAAACTTGTGCTTGGCTACGCAGTCAGAACTGTGCACTGGGTCCTTGTGGATTCTTTTCCTGCTTCTGTCACTGACCTGCTTTGAGGCTTTGCCAAAACCATTTATTCTTCCCTTGCTTCTTTTTCTGTTCACTTGCTCCAAAATGGTGCCTGCAATCTTGCTGCAAGCTTGAAAAGTGCTGTGGGATATAAACATAGATTATTAAACTATTTTAAAATATTTTTCTTGATCCATTTTAAATTCCCTTTTGTGAATTCCACTGGCATCAAATCCACCATTTTGTGCTTTGGCAGTTTTAAATCTTGAGTGCTTAATTGTGAGGACTTTGGAGAGTCTCTGTAAAGAGGCACAGTTTCATTCTAGGTCCTTAATGACCTTAGTAGGAACCAGGCTCAAATCAGTTGCCCAGACTGGAACAGTCCTGAATGTCTGTAGAAACAGGGCTTTCAGAAGCTGTACTATCAAACTTGGAAGCACCTAGTGAATTTCAATGCATTCAAGATTGGGTGATAGCCAGTCAGAAGGGGTGTACTGCAGTTTTGGAGTAAGGTGTTTCTTACCATCTTATGTCATATGGACCTAAATCCTTTTCCAGATCTAGCCTCAAGGTCCCTGTGCACTTGGCAGGTCAAAGTTAGCAGTCCTATCCAGTCCACCACACTCTCACCAGTCAAATAAGCTAAGTGATAGAGTTTTCTTTTTCCCAACTTTTATAAAAGTTGCTTATTTTCCTATTTAGATGATTTAAAATGCAGCAGTTTGTCCAGTGTCAGTGAATCTGATTTATTCTCCTGAAGGATCTGGTTCTCTTTGTTTAAACATCCTCCAGCTTAATACAGAAACTCACACTTATTTTTATTTACAGACTGAAGATTACATAAAAAGCCCCACTTTTACTCCCACCACTGGTCGTCATGAACATGGTCTTTTCAATTTATATCATGCAATGGATGGAGCCAGTCATTTGCATGTTTTAGTTGTCAAGGAATATGAAATGGCCATATATAAGAAGTATTGGCCCAACCACATCATGCTTGTTCTTCCAAGCATTTTCAACAGTGCAGGAGTAGGTAAGTATAACAAAAAGTTCTAAGAAATGTGGACACACGACTTGGGCCCTTGAGGTGTTGTTACTCAGCAGTGAAATGTAGGCACACACCTTGTAGCTAGCATATCTGATCTGGTGATCTGGATTCTCTTTGAAGACAATGTGTCAAAGTCAAAGGTGCAATTCACTTAATCCAGGTCACCTAAAACAAGCTAAATGAATTGCACCCTAGAAACACTCTCCTCTATTGATTTTAAAGGGAGCTGAGGGTGTTAACTCAGATGGAGTTACCTACTCCGTTTCCTTGTGGAAATAAGTTACGTGCTGTTTGCATAGGCAGTGATGCACTGATTAGGTACATCTCTTAGGTAGGTTCTGCTAATATAATATCTGTAAAATAGTCAGCACCTTGCTTTTACTGCTGGAGCAACTTATAGACAGCAGTAGTAACACATTCAAAGTAGATCACCAGGGGGAATTGTTCCCATGTTATTCAGTTGGTCAGTCAACATCTCTAGATGTTTGCACTGAAAGATGCTAGTGGAGCCAAATATCTCTCAGGTTGAAAGAATCAGTTGCTAAACCCTTAAGACACTAGCAAATCTTT
Source organism: Oceanodroma leucorhoa (assembly GCA_030449065.1). Taxonomy (NCBI): domain Eukaryota; kingdom Metazoa; phylum Chordata; class Aves; order Procellariiformes; genus Oceanodroma; species Oceanodroma leucorhoa. The sequence goes on along the minus strand of JASVER010000047.1, from coordinate 4,708,665 downwards.
ACCACAGAAGTCAGGCTTCATTTTATGTGCTTCCCAGTGGGGTCCTATAAGTGTCACTTGCTTGGCAAGTGACAAAGTAAGTTAGCTCTGGGGAGTGTTAGGGTATTAAAATCTTCAGAATGATTCATGCCCTGGTCTGCAGAAATATTAACTTCAAAAGGCTTCCAAGTTAAAAGCAAACAATTTCTGCCCCTACTTTTAATCTGATGGTTTATATCCTTGCTTTCAGGTGCTGCACACTTCCTGATAAAAGAGTTGTCTTATCATAACTTGGAGCTTGAACGAAATCGGCAGGAGGAGCTGGGGATAAAGCCCCAGGATATTTGGCCTTTCATTGTCATTTCAGATGACTCCTGTGTTATGTGGAATGCAGTAGAAGTTGATTGTTCAGGAGACAGGAAAAGGTAAATAGAGCAATATATGCTTTTTCAGCTGATCTCTTTTAACCTTTCGCTGCATATCAGTTTTGAAATTACATTTGATATACTACAACTTTTACCCTGTACAAGCAGAGAATAATATTTGCCTAACGAGAGAAATCTTTTCCCTAGATATCTGCCTTTGCATGGCACATAGTTTAGTGCCTGTTTTTCATTCCTGTCCCCTGAGGATTTAAGTGCCTGCAGCCTTTGCTGTATAGCCTGACTCCGGTTCAAACTGGAGTTACTTGGACTGCAGATTTCAGAGTCTGTAAACAATCCCTGATACACTGGGCAAGCACGGGCATTCACATCTACATTTTTAACAGGATTTTTCTAAGGAAGTTAAAAGACATCTCTGTGCAAATTGTGCAACTGATTTCCTCTGGCTCTTTTGTCAGTCCCAGTCTGTATGGCTCCTTTATTACCTCCCCAAATCCCCAAACAAGTATCTTTGTTTTCATTACTTTAGAACAKTGTTTGTACTAGATATTTTTATCTATTCCCAGAACAGTGTTATGCAGGATTTACAGCAAACCTTCAAAGAGAACTAAACTCAGTGAAAACTGAGATTTATGGACTCTAGGGGTGGGCTAGGACGATCTTATACTTTGCACTTAAGTTATGGCACAAAGTCAGCAACCCTCCCACAGTAATTTGGAACATTATCCAGGTAACTTTAAAAGTTTACATATCTGAGTGAATATTTTGAAAGATCCAGATTACGTTTCAGATCTGTCATACCAGTCCCCACCACATAAGCACTAGTTAATTTTAAGTTTTGATTACAAAGACAAAAAGTTGCAGTAAAGTAAGACAACGCTGAAGTTATCTACCTGATACTCATAACTACGTTCRACTGTTAAGAATTGCTCTTCAGCTGAACGAGATTCTGAATATTGTCTATATACTTTAAAATTAACACATTTTCATAATTATTGTAGTGACTATACGTGGACTGAAAGGAATGTTTCCTTGAAGCAAATTCTGCAACATATTGAAGCAACTCCCAATGTCACTCACTATGCCTTAATTGGGATGAGGAAATGGTCCAGTAAAACAAACAGTGCTGAGATCAAGGAACCGTTCTCCTGCTGCCATGTGCATGATTTCATTATGCTGAATGTTGATCTGACACAGAATGTACAGTACAATCAGAACAGGTAAGTGAATCAGTAGCATAGAATCATAGAATCATAGAATCATTAAGGTTGGAAAAGACCTCTAAGATCATCGTGTCCAACCATCARCCCAGTACCCATGCCCACTAAACCATGTCCTGAAGTGCCACATCCACACGTTTTTCATCTTTCAATAGAGATAATGAACCAAATAAAGGAAGTTTTACAAAAGCTCTTTTTGATTTTTTGGGGAGGTTGTTAATGGGATGCAGACAGATTTTGTTTTCTTATTGGTGGTTCAAATCCTTCCCAAATTGCCAGCAGTTGAAAAAGACATTAATTTCCGTAGTTCCAAATAAAACAGTCATATCTGAATTACAGGGTAGACACACTTAGCAGTGTGCCCTGCAGTATTGGTCCCCCAGTTGTCTAGTCAAAGTGGCCTTTTGGTAAAGACTGTACTTCCCCTCCTGCCTGCTTACCTGCACTCCCTTCCAAAGGAAACAGGGGTGTACGGGTGAATGGTGCATAACCAAGTCTTGTTCTGACATGGAGTTGAGATATAGCTGGGCTTTTTACCCTGAGTAGCACTACACTGGAGCATACTGCATGTGTGCTCMTCAGGACAATCAGAAGAAAGGAATAAATAAACCTCGTTAACGTTGGTGGTTGTTTCTCACATTCAGGTGTCTCAGAAATCCCATTTATTGTGCCACATAGGATATATCAGATTATAATATTGCCATACACAGTATCACCACAGTTACCAGAACTGTATTCACTAGGTACATCATCTCACAGAATTTCACTGATCTATGTGAAATAAACTGTGGTTTTGGCCCCATTTCTGAGGGACAAGCATTTATTACAACAGAATGAAGTAGATATCACTAGAGGTGGGATTYACTTGTCTAAAGCACCTCAGAATATGCAAGATGTCCATATGGGGCTGACAGGTATGACCTGAAATCTACATGTGTTTTTCTGTAAGGTAGGTGGGATACCCCAGGTAATCTAAAATGGCTCTACACACCTAGACTTAGATAACTGAACATCAGTCACTGTACTTCTCAGAACTCCTCTCCTATCTCAGGAAGATGTCTTTTGAAGTCCAAGTTCACTTACAACTGCAGGGAAGCACTTCTGCTTTCATTACTCTGTGGATAAACAGATGACCTAAATTTCTATCGTCACCAGCCTGACACTTTAAAAAAGCATTTTAAACTTGCTCCCATGCATCTCCCAGTACAGAACTGTGCTCCCAGGCTGTCTAACTGTATTACCTTATGAAGCATTATGAAGGGCTAGTGAAGAGAACAACAATAAAGCAAAATGATACGAGTACAGGCAGCAATGTTAAAATGTCAGGAATGCCAGATTACACCACCCATTTCCTGCCTGTGTCTTTAAACCATGCATGGCTCACCATAATCCTCTGTGTGGGTGCTGTGACCCTGAAGTATTGTATGACATTCCGAGCCTGGGCTGGCAAGGAAAAAGGTACATTTTAAAACACAGAGACACTGACATTCAGGGATGCCAAATATCCATGTAAATATTACTAAGATCAAAGACAAGATTTTAGAAACATATAATTAAATGCCACATTTCTCACTGATGTTCCCTGTTGCAGTAATTGCTCAGCTCTCTTAAATCCAAGCCCTGGATGTTCTGCACACCATCCTGTTTGCTGTGTAATATCTATATTAAAAATGGAGAACTGAGTCTGAATTTTCCAAAGGCCAGGGAATTTGAATTTAGTCAGTTTTAGGAGGTTACCTTTTGTTCTGCTCCATCTTATTTTTAAAATGGATCAAATTTATCTCAGGGATGTTTGGCCTCATTCTGCTTTATTTATTCCTATGTCTCAGCCGTCCTGGTGTATTAAGAAAGGACTCCTTGTCTTCAAATAGTTTTTCTCTCTAATGTAAAATGACATTATTTCTGTAGAGGAATGTTGAAAAAAAATTAATGGATATTCATATTCTAAGGGAAAAATAAGTAGTCAAAGACCTCTGTGCATTTGACAAATCAAATGTAGGGCCTCATCCATTTCCTTGCAAGTCAAAGGAATTAATTTCCTTGACCTTATTTGGGGTAGTAATGTATGTAGCCATTTTCTATGACTGCATTATTGTAATAAAAGGCCAAGAAAATATTTTAACTCCTAGGTCTTTTCCCTGGCAATTTCCTACCTTTCTCCTTCCACTTTTCTCTGTGTTTCTGGTCCTTTCACTCCCTAAGTGGTTTCCTCCCTCATTCTGATCTTCTTGAACTCATTCTAGCCTAGTTTATTATTACAAAGCTGAAGCCTCTTTCCCTGACTGATAGGCGCTGGTGGAGGGTCAGTATGTTTGACACCTGTCCTTTCTACAGTGCTGATCAAAGAGTGCTTGTATTTGTTAGTGTGTGATGGGAAACATTCCTCTGAACTGCTATGATTTTATTCTTTCCAGATTTACGTGTGATGATGTTGACTTCAACTTGCGTGTCCACAGCGCTGGCCTTCTCATCTGTCGGTTCAATCACTTCAGTGTCATGAAAAAGCAAATTGCAGTAGGAGGACAGCGATCCTTCCACATTAAGTCTAAGGTGGGAACTGAGACCTCTGTTTCATTATTGTTAAACTTCTGTTTTCCTTTTTCTACCCTGTAACCAGGAGAGCTGAGGTATTTTGGTGCATCACCTGTTGCCAGTAATGGGGTATGTCTGCCATGTTTTGTTTTTTTTTCTTTCTTTCTGAACTCTACAATATTCTTGGCATAAATGCACCTGTCCTTAATAATTTTCCTTTAAAACTTTTAAAAACACCTAAATTGTCTCTTTACGATCCAGGTAACCATTCACTATCAGTATTTTATCTATAGCTATGGAATTGCTCATCTTCATATGACTTCATAGGTAGGAGTACTTTGGGTTCAAACAAGAAACCCTGAAGACTCTGTAGATACAAATATAATTCCGTGAAACTCTGAAACCTTTTTGGTAGCAGATATTTTTGGCTGAATGACTTTGCTTCTTATATAAATCTTAGATTTGTAGGATAGAGACATATTTTATACAAACCAAAATTCAGATAAGTACAACTTGATTGATGAGGATTGATCTGTACCAGAAATATTTTTCCTCATAGGTATCTGACACTCCAGTTTCAWTCTCACCCGCTCAGTACATTTGTGCTCCTGACAGCAAGCATACCTTCTTGGCAGCACCTGCTCAGTTGCTCCTTGAAAAATACCTCCAGTATCACAGCCATCGCTTCTTCCCTCTCTCACTGAAGAATTGTAGCCATCCAGTGCTATCTGTGGACTGTTACCTTAACTTAGGACCACAGGTACTGAACAAAATAATCTTCAAGCAGCTCTAGAAATGTATAGGGTATGTTTTGGATGAGTTCGTTGATGCATTCCTTAACAATAGTTACACAGCCTTTGAAGAATCAGGTATTAGATCCCTATGTTAAAATCAAATTCTTAGTCCCATGGAGATATTATTAGAGGCTACAAATAAAGTTCATGGAGAACAATACCACAGTTGTCCTGAATACTAATGTAGTCTGTGAATTATATTAGATTCTGAATTAACACAGAGCACATTTTTCTTTAAGAAGTGTTTTCTCAGTCTGCTATAATTTGGCCCTTCCTACAGCAAATTTCTTCCACAAGAGTGTTTTACAAATATGAGCTAGCCCTTAGAAAGCACTTCAAAATACAAATGTTTTAGTTCACTTTTGACTGATAAGCTGAGGCAGAGAAGCAAATATCAAGAAAACAGTCAGAATGGGARAAGCTGACATTAGATCTCAGGAGCTGTTGGTGCTCTCTGATGATTTTGGTTCTAAATCCAAGGTCATACTTAAACTCAAATGTTGGTCGGATAGAAGTATGATACTAAGGTGGTGGTGTTCAGAGGAGAGAAACTGTATTTACCTTTTCACCTGACTTGAATACTAAATGAAATTCAGTCTTGCTGGATTTACTAAACTTCTTTACCAAAACAGCTGTGTAATGACCTTCCCATATATGCTGCACCCAGAACATTTTGAACTATATCTTTTAATTTCCTTCCTGGCTGAGCTTTTAYAGGTCTATCTTCCACCATGCTTGGAAAAACAAACTCTGTGGAAGGACATTGTACTGTTACTGTCTTCATCCATTGCATCCTTTCAGCTCTAACCCATTCAGCACATGAAATGAGTTCAATTCAGTTCTGGAATTGTTACCTGAGCTGGAATATGATACAATAGGATTGAAGGAATACGGATAAATATAGGCATCCTGGGCCAGAGTCTCAGTTGCTGTGGGTCAACCTTCCTGCACTGAATCATGCTGATTTATGCTAGATGAGGGTCTGCCCCGACTAAGTAGTACAATGGCACTTTGGAAACAAAGCCTTGTGTGGAAGATTACTTAATTTAAATTTCTAAATCCTGAAAGAGTGCTATAAATATTCCCAGTTCCTCGTGGACTTGGGGAGTAACCATAAAAACAAACTAGACAAGAGGAAACCTCGCGCATTTATGTATATGCACAACTCTACTGACTTAAGTAATCCTGTCGTAATGTAAATGAAATGAGGCATTTCTAAAGGGTTCTTTTCATGTCCGACTGCACAGTTACTGTATTTAATCATGTGTAGATAAACTGTGCTGGGCAGGTCACAGCATTATGGTTGTGAGGAGCTGTTGTCACTGCAGCTTTCAAACCCTATTATATCTAAACCTCATGATAATAATAGTAATGAATAGTAACGACTAATACATAGTTATGAATAGTGCTTTTATGTAGATTTTTAATAAGTAGAGGGATGTTTAGGAAGGAACTATAAATATCACAATATTTGGAGTTGGAAAGCAAGTCTGAATTTGAATCAGRTGCGAATGCTGAAAGCTTGATATCAAGCCTTAGCTTTATATAGAAGCTTGAAAAATGTTAAATTTTGTTTTTCCCTCTCCCAATCAGATTGCAGTTTGCTACGTGAGTTCTCGGCCTCACTCTCTGAATATCAGTTCCTCTGGTTTGACATTCAGTGGTCTCCTGCTATACCTCTGTGACTCCTTTGTTGTRGCTAGTTTTTTGAAGAAGTTTCATTTTCTTAAAGGTGAGCTGCAATAATTTTATTACAGAGAATTATATGATCTCGTGTCTGGGAACCTGGGGAAAAATGTATTTTATATGAAAATATACATGCATGTATATGTATATGCATGTATTCATACATCCCACCTGTCTATGATGCTTGATCATGCTGGCTCTGTAYTGTAGTAAACTGGTATATAACAGTGCTATAAGAAGTTCTGCAGATTTTGAAGTGGGGAAGAACGTTGGATCTCTATCATTATGCCTAGTGTATATGCATAACTCCTTACTTTATGTTTGAAAACTGAGTATTTAAGATTTATGTATTAAGCATTTACCTATTGTGTTCTTGCAGGTTTTCTAATTTTCCATAGAAAATGGGTGATGGACAAGCCTCCATCAAAAGCTATTTACTATCCTTAGAAATAGAAGCTGGCTCATTTAAAATCTATTCCTAATAATCAGTTTCTTGATGTAGTCCTTATGATGGTGGATAGCAGTGGAGACAACTTCCATTTGTATTGCAGGCAGTCACATTGCAAACTTCTTTTGGATTGTTCTGCTACTTTCTTAGGCATTTAGGGCTCTGGGGATTTGTTTCACTCACAGCTATAACTGAGGGAAGAACACCATGGCAAATGCCTCTTGAAACAGGCAGAGTTGTTATGAACTGCTGTGTTCTTTGTTGCAGTTTATACAGTTTCATGTAGGTATATGTGTAGCAAAGTGCAAACTGGGGTATACAGTGCTTTTACCCCCACGTGCCACTGAAGCCACACGAGTGCCACTGTCTGTGCTCATTCTGGAGCAGTGTCCACATTTTAATCAGCCTGTAGTTTCTCTAACAAGGCTATCAGAGTAACTGCAAATGCAAGCACTGCTTTTGTACTGCATTTTTTGAGTGACCGGAGGCTATCAATCAGTTTCATTTTGCATAAACCAGACAATTTTTATAGCGTGTAGCACAAAGTGTATTTGATTTGGGATTTCTCCATCTCCCTTGGCAGTCTACTTGATTTTCTAACCCACCACATGAAAATTAAACACCACATGACTGTTTTGTTTATTTTTATTATATTCTCAGCTTTTTGTTGTCTTGGGCATTTCCACTTACCTTACCATCTCTCATTCAGCTTATTCAATGCTGGCGAGGTAATTATTTCCTCTTAATTGAGCACTTTTCTCAGAAGCCAGGAAATCATGCATGCAAGTTAAAATGGTATCAGCATGCCAGTCAAGACAGTTGATATTGTTTACTGAAATACAATATTTCTTACTTTGGCATTCTGGATTCGCCTGTGTCCATAGTACAGACCAGATTCTTCTTTGCCAGAACATTAGCTTACCAATCCGAAAAGTGCTAAAGTTTGTGATTAGTTTTAAGGATGTGTTTAGACAATTTCTGGCCAGCAAAGCACAAAGAGCTTAGTCAGCCATCATAGTGATTGACTTGTGGTGTAAGTGTTTTGCTGAGGGTTTCACTCAACAAGGTAATGATCAGTAGGGCTAGAACAGTAATGGATGTGGGCCTTTATCTTGTTTCTGCCAGGACCCATCACCACCTCCTTAGACCTGACAGTTTTACCCTTCCTTACCCTAAAGAGTAGCGAATGTATTGTTAGTCCTCTTTACTGGATGAATACTAGATACCAAAAAGATCTTGATCTTGACTGATCTCCTCAGTCCTACATGAGTGTCTTATTCTTTCCCAAGCCCATTTGTAACTCCTGCTGTGAAAGTGGTAGAGTTCTACATGCTAAGGGGTGGTGGGAACTGGGTGATATGTGAACAAAGGGGATACTCACATGGGTTTCTTTTCAACTGTTTGCTTAGGTGCCACTCTGTGTGTGATTTGTCAAGATCGCAATTCCCTTCGCCAGACTGTTGTCCGGCTAGAGCTGGAAGACGAATGGCAGTTCCGACTGCGGGATGAATTCCAGACTGCGAATGCAAAAGAGGACAGACCACTTTTCTTCCTGACTGGACGACATATTTAATTGAAAAAAGACACATTTCCATTTCCTGAATGATACAAGAGACTAATTGCCACCATCTTCTGAAATGACTTTTGAGAGGCTCTGCTTTCTGAACAGAAACAGGATTGTTTTCCATTGTTTATTAGAATGATATCTAATCAGACAATTTATGCTCATATTTCCAAACATTGAAGTGACTTTTCTAATTTAATTGTCTGATGGAAGTCATTCCTAATTCCTGGGAGAGACGCAGAAGCTTACTACTCTGCATGGCGGAAATCATTTTGGATCAGAAGGGAGGTCAATGAGTACAATTCTGTGACAAAAAAAACCACATGCAAATTCATAAGCAAGAGTTTTAGAAAACTTTTTGTACATTCCAGAAATAGAAAATGTAAATTTAGGAGCAGATTTTGTTTTACAAGTCTTATTTATCTAACAGTTGGCGCAAGGCAACAGGARTTGTTACAGTTTTGTAGTATACTGCTACTGATTGATCCAGGTAGGCTTTTTATATGAAGATTTGTAAAGTATATTTCTTAAATAGTGGGAACTCAGTTGGAGCCTTAATTTTTGGAACAGGTGCCACACTGGATAGTTTTACCATACAGGACTCTTGGGATAGAAGCATAATTATATGTCTGGTTTTATTAGCATAAGGAAGAGAGTCAAGAAAGTAGATTTTAAAWTGAGATCTGAACATTTAAACCTGAAACTGAAATTACCTTGAGTAACTGAAGAGACCAAATGGAGATACTGACCTGCAAGTGACTTAYTACATCTAGAACAGTGGTGTTTCCTGGTTTCTGATTAAGCTGTTGCACTGGCTGCAGACTTCAAGCTGGGCCCAGTGCACTCAAGACAGCAGATGAGATCGTTCTGAAACACTCCCAATACACTTTCTGGGGATATTTTCTTGCCAAGGTGCTTCAAACGAGTGAGAAAATGGAGACTACATCTCTGAGGAATTCAGATGGAAATCTAAAAGCATGTTCTAGAATGGCACCAGGCATCAAGTTATTTTGTACTCTCTAAATGTGAGGTCAGTGATCACGGTCTTTGTCTATGTTTTCAGAAATATTCTCTGAGTTGCAAACTTCATGTTTGTCTTTATAGAATCAGTGTTAACTTCACTCAGTCCAGGTGCAGGAAGGATGAGTATAGACATTGTCAGAAGATGTGTAAGATTTGGGCAGTCCTTTCTTGCTGGATACACCAATGGGGGGATCATTGATTTTGTACTGATGAAATGCCATTAGGTGGCTGAGTCCATTACAGTACTGGCCTTGAATGCAGGCATCAGTATGACTATGCCAAAGAGCTAATTTAGGTTCATTTACAGGGAAAAGGYAAGTTCGGTAAGTTTGAGAGACTTAGGTCGCTATTTACGAGATAACAGCTAGAAATCAGTGTGATTCTCTATTTCATTGTCCTTGTTTCAGAATGAGAATTCACTTTGTTTAAGCTCTGGGAAGGAAGGCGTGCATTGTCTTATGTAAATAGTATTACCTGTTCAGTTTTCACCAGTTGATTAGTTAATTTAAACTTTTTTAAAGAAGTGTGACATTCATGTCTAATCCATCCTTTATAAATAAAGTTCATGCTGCATGGACATCTGTCTTGGTGATGTACAGGACCATCAAGTATGCTTTTGTAGGAAAAAAAAAAGGTTGGGTGAAAGGAGCTAATATAATTAAGGAATGCTCTGAACTGGTCAAGAGAAAATACAGTACTGGTTAATGGCCTAAAGYGTAATGCAGCCTCAAAGGTATAAGAGTTTTTACAAGAACTGAGAACTAAAGATGGTGGGTTGAAATCTCCTTTCCTGTAACCAAATACTTAAACAACTTATACCAAATGTCTGTCAGCTTTCCCTGTGTTTTTGACCTGAAAKTTGCTTTGCAGGTCTTTAGACATCCATTTTCTCCAAGAAACTGAAAAAATGCCTGAAGTATATAACAATAAATAAATAAAAGTAAATCACATCCTTTCTTAACATTCTCTTTTGCCACAAAGTCTTCAAAACTCTGACAAAATGCAGCCACTAGTGAGCTGAAACCATCATACTCAAGTGTTGTTTCACCGTTAACCTTTTGCTCTGTGAGTTACCTACCTACTGTACCCTGTCTACAGGATAGGGGTCTCAGGACCTGGCCTCACCGGACGTATGTCTCATCGTGTGACCAAGTGCAATCGTTCTCCATCATAGAGTACATACATAAGCAATCATGTATATGGTGAAACTTGCTTGCACAGCCCATTGTCTGTTGGAGAACATCCTGTTATAAGACCAGATATGCACTTACTGTGTGACCAAAATGCAGTTACTTCCCATCATACGACCAGCTATGTACCCAACACGGTAGAAAAATACAGCCTTTTGTTCACAGGATGCCAAATAGCATCATAGGTGGATCAGTAAGGGAGAGCCGCTCTCCAGAGCTCCATCCAGAAGTTCCTTCATCGCTGACCTAGTTTACAAGCTAAGCTCCTGTAGACTGTAAGCTTTCGGGGAGAGGGACAACGTAGGGTTCACGTCCAACTAGGACTCTGAGGTGATACAGTAATACAAATAAATACTAATGATAAATAAAAGCAAATCTGTTTGGGTGGGACTGGCAACCTGCGCTGCAACTTCTTTGTGCTGTAGTTGTTTACCATAGTTGCATGTGTTGGGCTGGGAACCCAGGTCCCAGCTCCACCCTTCTCTTGTCTTGCCTTTTGTGGGAGGGAATTGCTGGCTTTCAGTCGCAGTGACCTTCGCGAGAAAACTTGGCCCATGTCCATTATGTACACAGATCTTTTAAGTCTTTCCTTTCTGACTTTGGACGTGGCAAGAAGATCGAGTTCTCCATCACATGGATTGACTTGATAATGTAGTAGCAAACAAAATAAAAGGCATTGCCTGCATGCTTTTACAGTCTTTTTACAGCCTCTACCTTCTTCTCTAGTGCCTTCCATGCTTGCTGGTTTAGTCATCCACTGTTATCACCTGCAGATAGTATTGTTAGCGTGTTCTGTATTGTGTGTCAGAGAGTGAAGTATTTTATGATTCAGCTTCTGCAAAAGACTGTACCAAATATAGAGAAGGTTACCGGGAAGGTGACGTTATTTTCCTTCTTGCCACCCTCTCTCCATTATCAAAGCACTCTTCACAAGCACTTAATCGCTGATGTCTGGTATCTAATCATCAGAGCATTACAGATGATGTGAACACTAGAGRATGGAAAGGGTTTCATCCTTCCCTAGCAAGTGCCTCCCGTTGTGATAGGGAACGTAGAGATCTCGGCTCCCACTCTGCATCTAAAAGCAGCTGCTAAATATTGCTTGAGAGGGGGCTGCTTTTCAAAGGCTGGATCTGTGACACTCTGCTGAAATGTGTCACTCACACAAAAAGAATGCGACAAACAACCCAAAGGAAGGGTCAGGGGAGAGGTTTACAGGGTGGAAAATGGAGAGCAGGGGATGTGGGGGCTGTGAACAGAGGCAGCAGTGTGGAAGAAGCTGGGGCGCAAGCAGGGCTCCTGGCTGCGGTAGGAAGTGTTTGCTGGGGCACGAGGACCCTGAGCAGGGGCTGTGTGCAGTGCAAAAGAATCAGGATTTCCCCGGCAGGGGGAATTCGGGTGGGTGGCATGAGCGCCCAGCGCAACAGGTCCCGGCCRTCTGCCGCAGGCTGCGGGGCTGGGCTGGCTGCGGGGCTTGGCGGGGGATCACAAGGCACCGCTCCTTCCCGGGCCCTGTTCCCCAGCCACTGCCACAGCGCCTGTAGGAGAAATGACCGCGCCAGAGCTGTTGCTCAGAGTGGTAACGCACTGCAATTATCTTAAAGACCAACCTCTGCCTGCATCCATCTGCCAYGCGCCGCTTACCCAGCCAGCGCCGTCCCGCGCGCCGGCAGGCACCCACCGCGCACAACCCGCCACCCTCGAGGCCTCCCCTCACACATCGTCCCCCACCCCTCAGCAACCAGCCGTAATACTTCATCAGCTGTCACTGAAATACGGTGGCTATGCTGGCGTGAAACAAAACCCGTATTTTTTCCTTTTTCCTACTTCCTTAAGGACGCAGCTCTTCGATGAAAAGTAAAACCAGTCCCATACATCCTCTGCCTGCTGGCTGCCTCCTACCCCTTATCCCTGCTCCAGTCTTCACCTGAAGAAATACTCAGTGGTTCTGGTCATTTGCAAATGCTTTTATAACATTTYCAGTCCTGTTTTGACAGCCCCCAAAATACCAGTTGATGATTGTGGAGGACACAGCTCCGTGAGTTTTGAGGCAATAGCCCAATTGCTGGCATTGCCCACTGCTGACATACTTTTTGGTAAGGGAGTGATGGGCTGTCGGATATAACMGCGAGACTCCCGCTCAGTGAGAAAAAGACGTTTGGAATCAACTGCCATGATTTTAAGAAAGGCTTCGTAAAGCTGCTTCATATGTAAATGTGGTTTTGATTAAAATCCTCAAGAAAACTGAAATGTTTGATTTAGATTTACATAGCGAAATAAACAGAAGGAAATCTCTTCACACTTGTTACATGACTGTCGTGTTGATTATGCACTTAAACTCTGAACATACTAAGGAGTATTATTCTGGCAGCATGTGCTGAGGTGCTATAGAAAAGTTAACAGCAACTTAACAATTTTCTTTATACTTAGAGACAACAGGATTGATAAGAAAGTGAGTTTTTACTTGTTACTACCCATAGAGACCAGTACGGAGAACAGTTATGGGCTCACAGGGTATTGTGGTAACCGCTGGATTAATTCTGCATCATATGATACCTATGCAGGATGTGCTTTTGCAAACACACAGAACCTGTTTTTTGGTGATGGTGTGATTTCCTTCTACTCAAACTTAAATTATTCCTGTAAATACTGTTGATTTATCAGGCATAAACCTCATAGATCTGTCCCCGACAAGATGGCACCTGTGTTGGGGCAGGTTGGCAGCACTGTGTACTCGTGTTTGGGCTGAACATGCAGAATCTTGAATCTTACCTCTGCAGGAGATGCAAAGCAAGAGAATCATAGAATCATAGAATCATAGAATCATTAAGGTTGGAAAAGACCTCTAAGATCATCGTGTCCAACCATCAACCCAGTACCCATGCCCACTAAACCATGTCCCGAAGCGCCACATCCACATGTTTTTTGAACACCTCCAGGGATGGTGACTCCACCACTTCCCTGGGCAGCCTGTTCCAATGCCTGACTACCCTTTCAGTGAARAAATTTTTCCTAATATCCAATCTAAACCTCCCCTGGCGCAACTTGAGGCCATTTCCTCTCGTCCTATCACTTGTTACTTGGGAGAAGAGACCAACACCCGCCTCTCTACAGCCTCCTTTCAGGTAGTTGTAGAGAGCCATAAGGTCTCCTCTCAGCCTCCTCTTCTCCAGGCTAAACAACCCCAGCTCCCTCAGCCGCTCCTCATAAGACCTGTGCTCCAGACCCTTCAACAGCCTTGTCGCCCTTCTCTGGACACGCTCCAGCACCTCAATGTCTTTCTTGTAGTGAGGGGCCCAAAACTGTGTAAAGTAGATTTTATTCTTGCTTTCTTAATATAGCCCTATTTGAGATACCAAGGTGCTATAGATTGCCATGGGCGTTTATGAGACARAAGACTTTACAAAAAGAAAATGGAGAAGAGCAGTTCCATACGCTTTGTCCACGGCAACTGCAGTAACGTGAAAAGGCTGGAGAAATTTAAATTATTTTAGGTGAGTGACTCTGTCTCAGTACAGTAGAGTTGTGGTGGTATTTAAAAATATCTTAAATTAATCTTTAAGTTGAACAATTATTCTATTATAGATAAGATGACATAATCTTATCCGTTCAGCAAATTGAAGTTTACACGAAGGTTACCCTGAGCTAATAATACTATATTTAAATATTCTGGGATTATTACAAAAGCTTTTTTCCTTCTCATGATACAGCACTTACAAATGCTGTTTATAAAAAGAAGTTGGCCCCTGTTTACCCTGTCATCATGCAGTGAAATCATTAGGCAATGTTTAAAACCGACATCAAGATTTCTGTTTGCACTGCATAATCATCCAACGAAACTCGTTGCTGCAGGATCTCACAGAGGCTACAAGCTGAGCAGGAGTCCAAAAACTCCTGTTGTGAAGCTTATGTGAACTGTGAGTCTGAGAATATCTTCTGTGAATTTTGTGTCAGCCCTCGTGTTCCATGCGTGTCTTTTTGCTTGAAAACACCAACTGGGGAAGTAGCAGCGAAGTCGTGAAGCCCGGAGAGCTGGGCAGTGGGAAGGGAGCGAGGGAAAGGCAGCTGCTGGGGTGGCGGGGGAGCACTGGGAGGGAGGCAGGGAGGCGGTGGCCTGGCTGTGCGGGCATGGCAGCCGCGGAGGTGGGAAGGGGAGCAGGTGGTGGGAATGGCAACCTTGGGAAAAGGCTGGGAACCACTGTCCTGATTTATGAAAATTATGGAGACAGTTCTTTTCACATTTGGTTATTATTCCATTTCTGGATATCTTAATCAGAAGTGTTTGGTGATGGTCACCCTTGGATACCAGACTACCAGATGCATTGATCTAGGAACAGCGGTCGTTGGGATCATGTATGTTACACAGAAGAAATGCTCGTACTTGTTAGTGCTTCCTGGTGAAAGCAGAAAGGTCCTGAAGTTGGACGGTGCAGAATATGACAAAAGCCTCAGAAATACAATGTGGTGGGAAAGATGTACAGCTACTTCTTAAAGAATTTTATAAATAAACATTATGCAACCTATTACAATGATTTAAATAGTTTTTCTGTTAGATTGTTATACTTACCCATCACAGCTTGAAAGCAAATTTAACAGAAGAAATGGGTGGGACAGTGGAAAATTCCTCCAACAAACAGTGGTTCCTATCATCTTTTAAGTTTAGTGAATAGACCTTTCAGCAGAAGCAGGAATGCCATTGAAATTCATTAGGTGTGGCATTTCCCTGTTTAGCTGAAATGAGAATTGTATTGAATTTCCTTCCCCGAAATTGTTCCAGAAAGAAAATTTGATCTGTCAGATAGCTACTAAATGGGTTTCTGTGCTTACAGTCTTAACATTTGGTGTACAATAGAAACGAGTAACTCGAGCATCTTGGTAACTTAAGTGCTCTGCTGTTTTCTCTTGGAAGYGTTTGCCTACAACTTGAGAGTGACTTGGCTATTGGGCCACTTCAGATTCTGAGTTTCTAACGTGAAACATGGAAGAGTCTAAATAAGCATCAACTTTTCTGGAAATTAGGTCTTTTCCAGATGTTTTCCAAGTCAATGTCCTGTGATCCTAAGTCACCCATCGGGAGGGCTGTCCATCGGGGGGCGGCACCGGTGGGGCAGTGGCAGAGTTGCAGGGGCAGGAGCCGGTTGGAGCGGGCAGCCCGCGGCTGCCTGCCAGCGCAGGGGGGATGCTGCGGGCAGCCCAGCGACTCCCACGGACCCAGTGAGTAACTGGAGTGAGCCGAGAGCGCCTTGCTTGCACCTGATGCCTGTCCTGTGATGCAAACTGACATTTCCTCTGCCATGTCAGACATCTGCAGTTCGGCAGCTGTGTTAGTTTTGGTTGATGCACAGGACTCGCTGCCAACACTCCCAAAGCTTGAAGGCAACTCCACGCAGCAGTGAGCTTCCCTCTCAGCTGGGACGTCACAGCTCTTCTTGAGACCCCAGAGTAAATTGTTTTAGGAAACTGTTTCAGACTTTAAAAAGCCCTGCATGTTGTAGTTTGGGTTAAGGAGGCGAGTACAGCTGATACTGATGTTGCTGTTGAAAACAACCCATTGTCAAACCACAGCCTGTGCGACTGTGATACCCTCATCCTCAAGCTGCCAGTGCCTGGTGGGCTGCCAGCTACCAGAGGGGGCTGTCACTTTTTAGTCTTCTCCGTCTTTACATGCTGCCCATCTTAGCGACACTCAAAGTGATGACAGACCATGCGCTGGCAACAGGCTATTTCTCTACTCAGTGCCATATTTCCAAAGTTTTCCATCACTTATTTTCCTACTTACTGAATTTGCATATAGCTTAAGGTTAAATATCAAACATATTTGGGCATATTTGTTCATTTGATAATCATTATCAGCTCACAGCTAACGCTAGGACTTCATACCTAACACTAGGACTCTCCTGCAATGGTGTGCTATAAATAGCCCATTTTGGTATATAACTCAGTGGAAAAGTTTAGAAGCCTTTGCCCAAAGTCAGAGATGTATCAGAAGGGTTCAGGTTTTTCGATAGCGATTTTATTTCACCAGCTACTGCAACCAGATGCCTTTACAAGCAGAGGAATAATAAATAATAAAATTCAAGCTAAAGGCTGTGAATTTGAAAGCATATCATAGCTGTGAATTAGTGGTCAGTTCAGGCACAAAACCTGCCCTAAACCTGATCTTGGAGACAAAGCTGCCATTCCTGTCAGCTGCCAGAAGTGATTTCAAGATGCTGGACTTGGCAGTCCCCTCTTACAGAACCAGAAGTCTCACAGGTATCGGGGCAAGTTTCTCTGAAGTTACATAGGGTGAGATCTRTAATGGATTTACACTGTGGTACCAAACCCAACAGAAAGAGAAGACCAAAAGGAACAAATGGAAAGAAAATGGCCCTCTTTCAAACTTGATTGCACAGAAGAACAGAAAAGCTGTGCTGTCTTCACATCCATACAGTTATAGTTGTGGAGTTGTGCGGCTGTGCAGGATGGCAAAATAAGATTTTGACATTAAGAACCTGTCTTGAAAACAAAATTAAACCATTAAAATCCATGCTAAATATGATCAATGATGGTAATAAAATGTTGGCAGTGAAAATTCCTTATATTCTGTTTACAGAATTTATAACTCAGCAAATTGTCTGACCATGAAAATCTCGTATGAAAGTGAGGATACCGACTGTTTGGAAGTGAATTTGTGTTTGTCAGGCTCTAATTTTTCACTGCACCTTATGACTTAATTAGGATACTTGAGGAGTCAGTTGCAAGGAAACTGTGCTCTGGTTTACTGAGCTCAGGTTTCTTGCTCTGACTGTGCTTCCAAGAACTTCAGCAGGTAAAATTAGCAAGCAAACATGATCGCTGGGAAATAATATTCTCTGGAGCTTTGTTGTCAACAGCTAAAACTTGAAGGCAGCATTTTTGTATATGGCTGAAACCAAGAGTGGTTTTAGTAGCGTATGCAAAGAATGGGGGAAAACGATCAGCTCAGGATGTCGTCTGAGGAGGAAGACCAGACTGGCTCCCCTTGGTCTTGGGTAAGAGCTTATGCCCTAAGGTTGCATACATAACACTTAAAACTCAGAAAAAAGTAACGAGTTGTGCTGTGTGAACCTAGATAGAACTGAGTATCATCAGCTTGTCTACTCTCCTGTTGAAGTTTGTGTTTCATTACTGGTCAGATATTGTCTGTTCTAGTTCTACCTGTAGACATTTAAAAAAAAAATTGGGGAAAACCTTCTTTTGCTTCTGTCATGTATGTCAGATACTACAAAAAACCTGGCTGATTCTGTACTGTTTGCTTTGCTGTCTCACTGGTCATGTAAAGCAGCACAGTTGAAAGATACCTTTTAATTATAATGGAGGGAAAATGATGCAAGCAATAGTATAAATGTTTGCTCTGAAGGTCTGCATTAAGAAAAGAGCCAGTGAGACCCCTATTACAAATACAGAAATGTCTTGCCATAATTTTTTTAACAAGATAGAAGCTGCCTTAATGAAAGACAATCATCTGCACTGATGGTCCACTAAGAGCGGTTGCATGGTCCTGTGTTTTAAGATGTGGGCTTGATGCCTAATGCTGCTAGAGAGACTGTGGGTCAGTATGGATTTCTGATGGAAAGATAGAGGATGCATTCACTCCAAAAGGGCTTCAAGTGGAAATAGGAACAGCTCTACTGAATAGTCTGGGAATTCTCTAAGTTTCAGGAAAAGAGCAGGGGGTACAACCAAGGCTTTCAATTACTTTAAAAAAAACATCAAAGTGATTAAAAACCAACTATATGTCTTGAAATTAGTATTTACGGTTTCATTTCATAACCTTAAATTTCCGTATCTTTTTATAGACATACACATCTATGATTTTTCTGGAAATGTCAATGTTTGAAATGGTTTCTAAGTGTTTGTGGTCAGGCACAAATTTGTGTGTAAGCATGGAACTGATATTTCCTGCAGGTATCCCTGCCTCTGATAACAAGGAGTTATCGGAGACAATTGCTTTTTGAAGGTTAAAGGCATAGAATAAATTGGTTTAGCTGATGATAGGAATGTGGATTTAAAATAGTGTCATCTTTGGAGGAACATGCAGGGAGGATGAAAAGAAGTACCAGTTGTTCTCACTATCAGGACACAGGTTTCCTGGCGAGCAACAGTATTGGTGTGTTGGTGAGTGTCTATTTTTGATGGGTAGGAAGATAATTTATAGATGTTGATTTCTTAATTAAACGTAAGTGGAAACTCTCTATTTCCACTGAAAACCCCCTACAGACTGAGCAGAACGGAGGCTGGGTGTGGAGAGACAGGTACTGAATAGTTAGAAGATGTTTGGAGCACTAAGGAACATCTAAACTAGACTCAGTATAAACCAAATTCTGAGTATAAACAAAGAAGGCAGGGATTTATTTWTTTTTTTTTTAAACTTCAAACATCAGTGGATTTCTGGCTATCAGTTTTATTAAAATTTAAGATGTCCTACACAACATTTTGAGTATTGCATTTGTATGATGTGTATTTTAGCTTAAGTTTCCTTCTGTGAATTTCCTTCACATATAAGTCTCCTAAATTGCCAAGGGAAATCATGGATCCCACTGCT
The DNA here is from genome assembly GCA_030449065.1 of Oceanodroma leucorhoa. Lineage (NCBI taxonomy): Eukaryota > Metazoa > Chordata > Aves > Procellariiformes > Oceanodroma > Oceanodroma leucorhoa. The sequence goes on along the minus strand of JASVER010000047.1, from coordinate 4,689,280 downwards.
CCATGGAACAATCTGTTCTGCAACAAATGTGTAAGTTTCATTACAAGTTAAATAAGCAGTGCTATTCAGCATATAAAGCATATTGGATTTCTGATAGAAATAGATGTGCTAAAGATCATTTGAAACTGTTGCTATTGGCCTTTAGGAGTTGCTGACTCAGGGCTTCTGCTAAGGACTTCAGAAAAGATGGACCGTTTGCCTCCATAGATTTACTGAAGTGCTTCTGCATGTCGGTATATCATAAGAGTACAGAGAAAACTGTGGTCCTTGGAGAGGATAACAGAATACATATATTGAGAATATTAAAAGTTCATAATAGAGAGCGCTCTGATAAAAAGATTCCCTGGGTATGCAAAGATAAACATATGAGCCCTAGGCTTTGAAATGTAGCTTGTGATTAAAAAATTACATGCTTCCAGAAGCAAAAATTTGTTTTTGTAAGCATCTAGATGTCAAAACACTTCCTCTGATTGACCATGACGTTGCAAGAAGACCACACAAATATGATTTCATACAGACATTTTCTTTCCCTAAGGATATGAACGAGATGATTGTACACTTCTGTCCTTTTCAGAGGAGGAATAAGCTAAAAATAACAAATAAATTATGCACCACTGAGAGAAGCTGATATAACGTGGTGGGGATGGTGGGACTAGAATTTAAACAAAAGTGCCCTTAGACTTGAAACAGAAAGATCCTTAGGAAGACAGCTTTATGGCAACTACACAAGTTAAGCAGCAAGAAAAAATTACTTTAAAAACCTGCATAATCAGTCCAGTTTTCCACTTTTGACCAGTCATTGGCAATGTGACAGCATGTGAAGTTTCAATAGAAAATTGTGACTAACCTGTGTTGTTGGAAATGGGAATGTTCGAAGGGGAGGACTCAGCCAGAGCAGTGTGACCTGAAGCCCAGGTTGCTGCTGGACTATTTAGGTTATGCTATCCTTAAGTATTTGCTTTTCTCCTTTGAACTCCTGTGAAAGTAAGATAATTATAAATCCTCTGCAATTGTTATAGTGCATCRCCACAACCTTGTATGGATAATGCAAAGGTGGATACCTCTAGCCCATGCTTGCACCCGCTCAGCCCATATCTAAACTGGGGAGAGGCTGCTATATCCTACAGTGCTCCCTCATGTTGGGGAGAGCTTATTTCACAGTTCTGGACAGTTTTGGAAAGGGCAGACTGAAGCCTCCCCAGTCCATCCCTGCCCCCTGAAAGCACCGTACTGGCAATATCCCCAGACTTCACCCTGCAAAGGCAGGAGGAGGTGATGGCTGCGGAGGTGAGAAGTTCAGGATGTACAGAAAGAGGGGTAGAAGACAACATGTCATAGAATCATAGAATCATAGAATCATTAAGGTTGGAAAAGACCTCTAAGATCATCGAGTCCAACCATCAACCCAGTACCCATGCCCACTAAACCATGTCCYGAAGCACCTCRTCCACACGTTTTTTGAACACCTCCAGGGATGGTGACTCCACCACTTCCCTGGGCAGCCTGTTCCAATGCYTGACWACCCTTTCRGTGAARAAATTTTTCCTAATATCCAATCTAAACCTCCCCTGGCRCAACTTGAGGCCATTTCCTCTCGTCCTATCACTTGTTACTTGGGAGAAGAGACCAGCACCCATCTCTCTACAGCCTCCTTTCAGATAGTTGTAGAGAGCGATAAGGTCTCCCCTCAGCCTCCTCTTCTCYAGGCTAAACAACCCCAGCTCCCTCAGCCGCTCCTCATAAGACCTGTTCTCTAGACCCTTCACCAGCCTCGTCGCCCTTCTCTGGAAACGCTCCAGCACCTCAATGTCCTTCTTGTAGTGAGGGGCCTAAAACTGAACACAGTATTCGAGGTGCGGCCTCACCAGTGCCGAGTACAGGGGCACGATCACCTCCCTACTCCTGCTGGCCACACTATTCCTGATACAGGCCAGGATGCCTTTGGCCTTCTTGGCCACCTGGGCACACTGCCGGCTCATGTTCAGCCGGCCGTCGACCAGCACCCCCAGGTCCTTTTCCGCCGGGCAGCTTTCCAGCCACTCTTCCCCAAGCCTGTAGCGTTGCCTGGGGTTGTTGTGACCCAAGTGCAGGACCCGGCACTTGGCCTTGTTGAACCTCATGCAATTGGCCTCGGCCCATCGATCCAGCCTGTCCAGATCCCTCTGCAGAGCCTTCCTACCCTCAGGCAGATCAACACTCCCGCCCAGCTTGGTGTCATCTGCGAACTTACTGAGGGTGCACTCGATCCCCTTGATTCTATGATTCTATGATTCTATGATTCTATTCTATGATTCTATGATTTTTCTGTACATGTGTCTATATTTTTGAGACTTATTAAAAGGAATAGCTATTTGTCTGTGAAAATGGGAGATGTCTGAAATATAATCAACAAAATATAGTGACATAAAGTGTTCAAATTTTAATTTTTTTAATACAATTTAAAACGGCATCATTATATACACATATTAAAAAATATTTTTCTAACATTGTCATGTTTTAACCTACAAAGACAAGGYACTGTCTTGCTTGTATACTTTCTTCTTTATTGCTCCAAGTATTTTGGCCTAGTGGGATATGTGGTTCTCTTCTAGGAGGCAGATTGTTGAGAGGAAGCAGAAATTTAACTGTATGGATGTTCTAGTCCAATGGAGCGCTTGCTCAAGTATGGAGTTAAATCCTGCCTCTAATTAGCAATTTAAATTGAAGCCACGCCTAAGTGCTCTGTGGAGTCAAGACTTGGAGAAGACAACTGCAGACAGACGCTTTGATTTTCTCAGGTGAAGTGGATCAGATGAAGGGGAGGACCATGGTAGCACTGCTCCCTGCAGCCCGGTGCTGCAGCCCCAGTGGTCCCCGGCCTCTGCTGACCCCCAGACTATTCTCTGGGTTTGTGTCTGTGCCAGCGACGGTCCAGCTGACTTGACAGCAGAGATTAGCAAGTCCCAGTGCTTGGGCCTGAGCACTGGCACTGTTTGATTTGATAGTATAGACTTAGCTCCTATGTGTCCATGTGCCCTATGTGAAAAGGTCTTGAAATTGGTAGGTATTTTTTGGCACCCAAAAGTTTAAAGACCCTTAGACCTAAAGAATGTCTAATTATTTGTGTTTCTCCGACTTCCAGGGAACAAGCATGTTCTCCAGAATAAAAAAGCTTCAGAAAGCTCTGAGATTTGACTGTCTAGAGATGCAGACAGGTGTTTTGCTTTTCCACTTAATTGTATGTGTCGTCTTCATTTTTTTCCTTTTCTTTTTTTTCATGGTTCAGCATGCCCCCCAAATGTGCTTGGGCCTGAGCACTGGCACTGTTTGATTTGATAGTATAGACTTAGCTCCTGTGTGTCCATGTCCACCTCGGGTGAATGGTCTGGCTGTGGTGGAGGAGTCAAATGTGGCAGTGCTGTGCCACCAGCGTTTTGACAAGGCTGGCTCTTCCCCAGTCCCCTCTTCCCACTGGTGACAAACCCTCGGTGACAGACTCTACCAACCTGCAGACAGTGATAGTGTCTGCAAGTGTCTGACAAGCTGGGCCATGTGTTACTGGTGAGGAACTCGTCCCAGCCTCACCATTAGCGTAGGGCTGGCACTGGGACTGGCAACCACACCTSAGCATATTCGCCAAACGAGATGGGCTGGGGGGGCTGGAGAGGGCAGGGACCGTTCCTGCACTCACCTGTGCCTCCCTGAACCCGTGCTCGCCCCTGGTCCCAGTGGTGGGACACTGCWGCGCTGCGGGGTGGCCCCGTGCTGCCCTGTTTGCTCTGCTCTGCTGGGATGACCCGGCAAGGTGGCGGAGCCACTATGACTTGTGCCCACACAACACCAAAACGCCAAGCCAGGCCATAAATAACAACAGCAGCGAAGGGGTGCCGTGGTCGTCCCTTTAGTCCCACGCCTGTGTGCGGGGCACGGAAACCTGTTTTCCCGTTTTGTGACCGGGACAGGCACACGTGGGCCGTGCGCTGGCAGCCGGGCCTGTGTCACCCGCTGTTGCTGGCAGTTGGGCGCAAGCCTGATGTGCAGGGATGAGGCTGGTGGCGGGGACATGGGGGAAGGCCCTTTGTTCCAGTGATTAGTTTGTTTGGATTCCAGCTTCTTCATTGTTTCGCCAGTTCAGTCAGGGGTTATTTATTTTGTTTTTAAGAATGTGCTTGAAATCCCCATGCTCCAGGTCAGGCAGCCGTCTCGCCAGAGAAKGACGGTGTGAGGGGGAGACACGTCGGGCTGCATGGCTGCTGCTTTGCAGGGAGAGCCACCAGCTGGAGTGGAGGGGTCCCAGGGCGGCTGTGGAGCTTCTCTTCCAACCAAATATTGCCCAAAATGGCCACTGCTGGGCCATGTGTGGAGAACGTTTCTGCTGGGGCAAAGAGCAATCGTATTCAGCAGGGCAACCGGACTGTCTCTGGTGGAGAGATGGTGCTGGGCCTGGCTTGCCCCCCGCACCCCCGGGCGTTGCTGCCCCCCTGCTGTGTCCCCGCAGCCCCAGCGGCTGAGCCACGGGGGGATTTTCCGAGTTACACTTTGTGGTGGGCATTGAAAAGCAGGAACAYATTCAGCAAAAAGAAAACACACTGGAGAAAAGAGAATATTATTAAAACATCTCCAAGCTCTCCGCATGGTGGTGTTTCTTTCAATTTGATCCCATAAAGATTTTTTTTCCTTAACCTAATAACTAATAAAATACTGTGGGCTGTGTAGCTTAGCTAACAGGTACTGTCAATGCTGTTCACATTTACTTACAGAAATATCTAGGAGGGACATTGGAAGTACTCACCCACCCTCATTATCACTAAATTTTAGAGCAGAACTGGGCCTGGCAAAGCACAGACACAAGATCTGTGCAAAGTCCTGAATCAAAAACAAACTTCCCATACGGCCCTACGCAAAATTCAGATTTTATTTTCCAGTGTTTCCACTTAGTGTAGGTAGCTCTGTCCTGAGATCCTGGCTCGAGACCTTCATGTTCAGAGGAATGTCTACAAATGTCACCTGAACCGCAAGGGCTGAGCATCTGTGGTCCACASAGTGGGCTCTTGTTCTGTTTTACTTTGGTGGGCCTTTTTGCAGCCATCTGCTGAGCAGACCTCAGGCTTTTCAGAGGCAGGAGCTTCTTTCCCCCACGGTGGCCTTACCCTGCCGTGCCAGGTCAGCAGCTGCAGCCCGAGGAGCAGGCGCGCCTGGTTGCAACCCTTCGCTCCCATTTTGGAGGGCTGACACTTCAAGCGACTGGAGGATGTATTTTTGCAAGGGTAAATAAGTCTCAAAGGTATTCACTGCAGATCTGCTTTCCTTCAGCATCATGCACGTGTGCTGCCTTCCCACCTACTGAAAAACAAACAATGAATTGAACCCCGATCCTTTCTCTCTGGGGAGCTGCCTGGAGACCGAGTCCTTTTGCATTTTATTTAGAGCAKATTGCTGGAGGTCAGCAATCCTTCTGTATCTGGAGATCATGTCTCAGAGAGCCTGCCCTGTCTTAATATAGATTTGAAAGTTCAGCTTGGTCCGTGGGGATGAAAGGCTGTGAGGGCAATAAGTGGCAGGCAAATAGTATCAAGGCTGTCAGCTGCTTCGCCCCCCAGTTCCTGTCGCCTACACTGCCTTTGCATGATAACCTTTCTTTGCGTGATGAGTAATGCTTTAATAACACTTATTTATCTTCTGCTGCCGTAAATGCAAACGGCGCGTTAACCCCTCTGTTTCCGACTCTCCTACTCCTTGTAGTGGTCTGTGACAGCTGAATCTCACCTGGAGCAGGAGTTTGCACCATGTCAATGCCACGGCCTAAGGACTGGTCAGCCCGGRGGTGAGCTTCAGCAGCCCTGACCGAGTGGCTGAGAAAAACCTACACTGAGATATGGGCTGCAAGTGCAAAACACTCCTAAAAGTGGAGCACATAAGAAAAACCCAGTCCAAACAGGCAGAAAGCACAAACACATCTCCAAGAATCTGAGATTTTTGAAAGCAGTGATACATATTTGTTTCCTGCTACCCGCTTTCAGACGTTTGCTTTTAAAAATTTATCAAGCTCTTACCAGTCATGGCAAAGGTTAAAACTTTTTTCCATTTAAAGTCCCCTGTCTCTGGGAGATAAGAAAAAGCTTCCTGAAAAGCAGCAGAAGTCTGGCGCTTATGCTGCAGGCTCCCAAAGAGCTTCTGCTCCAAATCAACGAGCAGATAAGGGCTGATCTGTCATCAGCTGACAGTTTCCCACCACTGTCACCCAGGGAGCCACAAGGCCACGGATGCCATAATGGGGTGCACATGAAAAGGGACCATCGTGTTGGCACCCCAGAAGATGCGTCCTCTGGTTTTAATGGGCACAAGCTGGGGAGATCATCAGAGAAGAGCAAATGGCAAAATGGTTCAGGAAATGCAGAACTGTCTTCTCCTTTGCTCAAAATTGTATATATGGGGGGTTGTTAAGGAAATGGGAGCAAATGGTCTTGTGGATCTCATTGCTTTTAAAGAACTAGAAATAATTAAGAAATTGCAAATGGAGCTGCATATGTCAAGGGCTAGAGACGGGTGTGGAATAAGCGTGGGAGCAGAAAGCAAAGCTGTGCTTGCCTGTGGAGTAAAGGAGCAGCGAGAAGAGAAGGGCATGTTTTACCGCAAAGCCTTGCGTATGCCCACCCTGACCGGGCACGCTGCCTCACAGCTCAAGCCCCCACACTCCCAGTTTACAGGCACCGTGTATTAGAAATGAGGCACATCCCACCTGGGATTGCAGTTCATGAAATGAAGAGGAAAAGTGACCCTGAGACCATCCTCAGAATTAATTTTCTCTCTTTTGGTACCAGTAGCCACCCCCACAAGAAAATTGGCCACCATTTTTCTGTGAGATTACCAGTATAATGTCATATATATGAGTGCAGAAGGAAAAAGACATTCCTGAAACCATTTCTCGTTTAACCTATGGTCTGTATTGTTCCAACTGAAGCTGGTACCTTCCGTTGCACCTTCATCACCAACCTCTCCAGTCAGCTTTGCAGAGCCTCTTTGCATTGTGTCCTATAGGGGCCTGACACTCCCCTCGTGGGCAGGAATTTTGTGTGCATGAGCATGAGTTTTGTTTAGGTTTCAGCAACTGAATTAAAAAATGAAGTAAGTAAAAAATGTTAAAAATATGCATTTTTAATAAGGCCTCTGGGGATACAAGTTTTCAGTGTCTTGGAAAATTCTGCAGCACTGCCATGGTGCTCAGGGGCAGGAGTCAAGAGACTTTATTCCTCAGTAGTACCGCTTAGAAGTTATAGCTCTTTAAATCTTCAACAAGTGGCAAGCTGTGATTTTTATCTTTACAGTCTCCCAGGAAGTTCATCATCAAAACCACAGACCACAGCACAAAAGAGCAATCATTTACTTGAACACAGCAGGCACTATATTACAGGCACTGTTACCAGGCAATAGAGACAYGCCCATTCACAATAAATTCTCCATCCTTCCTTCTGAAAGGCCAAGAATAAAATACTTGATGGAGGGATTTATGTGGTTTTTCTATATTCTCTTGCCCTCTCTTCCTTTTTTCCTTTCTGTTTTCTGAATTTCGCAAAAGCCTTGGTCTGGTCTTGGAGTAACGCTGGGTTTGTGGCATCACTACTGAAATGCACTGCTATAACGGATGAGCAAATTGTCCTTTGCCCAACAGAGACAGGGAATACAAGGGATGAAGGGATTGCATGGCTGCTCCCAAGCAAGAGAGGCCAGGAAGCAGCTGCCTTTGATGAGAGCCTGAAGAAAAACTGCAAGAAGAGGCTGAACATGGAGGCTGGTCTAAAAAACCTTTTTTATTCAGACATACTCTGACTCGGAAGTCAATTGTATCAATCATCTAAGAATGACCCCCTCAGAAGAGTAAGATTTTGCAGGATTAATCTAGAAATTAATCCAGTAGACAGAATATCGCTATTTTTCTTTGCTCCTTCTTTACTACTTCAGTGGCAAAAGCCTGAAACTTGGAGCCTTTGAGCTAAGTGGTAGATATCTGATCCACGGATCAGGTGACTAGTTTCTTCTTTTAAATACAGAGCCAGTAACRTGTCTGCATAGCCACAAAGATAAAAATTATGTTCTTTTTCATTCTAGTCCAATCCCATAGTTGTTGTTTCCATTCATTGATTTATTAATGTTATTGTCTTTCAGGCCAAAATAGCCACATTGCAAAACTCTGTAATATGGAAAAAATTTAGTGAGAATAGCTGTTTCATGAAGATAATTTGCTATAATTCCCTGAAGTCCTTCTGGGCCACAAAGTATCCTAAAATGAAATAAATATTTTCCAAAGAATTTTCATGAAAAAGTTGCAAACTCCAGTTGTGCTCCTTCTTGCTTTTGCAGAAGTTGTATTGCTGCCAAAAGGCCTCTAAGTGGAGGATTTCTAAACCAAAAGTGACCTCCAGTGGTCGTACACTTTATTTATGGTTGATGCTTAGCACTTCCTCTTCTTAGAAATGAGGCAATGTGATAATTAACAGTCTGCAGCAAGCACGGTCAATTAAATTGGATGTATCCTTAAAAAAAAAAAAAGGGTCAGTTAATCTGGCTGTATCCTCACATCCAGATATTTTGTATACCTGCTAATCAGTATGAAACTTTTTCATTTATTTACCTTTACATCAGTGTTTTACATCTCAGGGGTGTTTTTCTGCATATGTTGAGGTATAATGCACCATTCTCTTTGCTCACTCTCTGCACGTAGTACAGCTTTGATGCTAACATCCTTCATATAGCAATCTGCTACAGGACGGAGGTGACCTTTTAAAAAGCAAATAATATATCATCAAGCATCTCAAGGTTAATTTTTACTTGCACAAGCAATTAGGAGTTCTGCATTAGCTTTGCTAATGAAATCATTAATTTTCCCTTAAAATCCGGAAATCATGATGGATTGCCCTATCTTTTCCTAAGTATTTTAGGATCCCATCATTTCTTGGATGCTTGAAGGCAGAGAACCATGGGGCAGAGGTATAAGTCGGGGCTTTGTGGGATCTCCATCCCAGTAAATAGCTCTGAGAAATCTCTAGAGTTCATGGATCTCCTTTCATCATAAATGTCTTAGCACCTCCAGTCTGCCAGCTTTTGCTTAGAGGTTTTTATGMGTCAAAGGCATCTGCAGGGGGGCTTTCCTAAAGAGGGACACTTAAGAAATTCAATGGAAATACACTCTTTAATAAATAAATAATTTGCAAGAAATATTTGTATGAAAACTCTCTTGACAAACAACAGTTTCCTTAATTTGTATTAGCCTAATTTAAAATAAAACAGATTAAACTTGAAGGAGAGTTTTCCCATAGGTATTTAAATGTCCTTCGTCTTTATATCCTTAGTTAAATTGGATTCACTGGCCAAGACCGGGCATTTCTTGGAAGGTCAGTGGAAATGCAACAGTCATTGCAATTGAGCTAATTTAGAGCAATACAGACATGACCTTTGGTAAAAATGTTTGGGTACTCATAAATCCCTTCCCCTGGAAATTTTACATTGTGTGTGCAAGAGAGGCCAAAATTTGAATGTAAGTCAAGTAAGACTTGGCGCTCAGCTAAGATTGAGAAACAAACTGTAGCTCTTGGCCTAATCAGTGCAGTGCTGGCYCAAGACAGGATGACGAAGCTATTTTCCCTTGTGCTGCTGGATGAGTTTCAATAACCCACTGCAACTTTCTCAGTTGCTCCATCTGTTAAAAGGGGATTATGCTAATAACATCTTTTGTAGCATACTTTGAGATTCATAGAGGCTGTGCTTTATATGAGAGGGGTAATGTGTTTAATAAACAGATTATAAACACAATATTACTTTTTTCCCCCTCCTATGTAAAAAGTAACATTAAGTGAAGGAAATTAAAATGATGGAAGAAGGAAGTTTGCTTTATTTTTCATTTCATCTGTCCCTTCTGCTCCCCTCCAGCAGCTGCGTTAGACTTGTAAAGTAGGAGCCCACGAAGATGGCCATAGAACATTTCTGCAGCAACACATTTGGATATAAACTGTACCATAAAGCTTACATTTTGCTCAAAATTAATATTCTTTCCCTCTCTCTCTTCCCCCCCTCTAGGGTGGTAGGTTGTGCATAGTCAGACCCTAATGGTATAGCTGAGAACAAGTAGTTTCCTGTAAGTCTTATTTATGTGAATAGTTCATTGATTTTGATATTCTTCCTCCTCTTGTAAGCGCTGCACAAATCTCAGAGATTAGGAAATGGTACAGAAAAGAAAGCTGTGTTAGGACCTGTGAAACACAAAGAAGATGGATGGTAGAAGGGGAATGGCATTTTATCTTGGCATAACTCTGTGACAGACAAAAAGGTGGTTTATTAATAGGGGTTTGGCAGACATACTATACCAACACTTAATGACTGCAAGAAGACTGAAGCAGGTGTCCAGTTTCCTGCGGGAGGTATGTGCCTAATGGGTGACAGGTTAGTGCAGCAGGAGAGGCAATGGTCAAGTTTCCCAACTGTTTTCTCAGCAGTTCTGGGCAGCTGGGTAGGAGAGGGAGGTTTCTGCAATGGTTGAGGCACTGTGAAAATGTTCTGGACTAAGTATGAACCCGGTGCTTACTGCAGGACACAGATACTTAGCTTTTGTGTGGGCTGGGAACTTTTCCTGTAGCCTATAAGTAGGAAAGGACTAGTAGTGGGTGTGCTGGTTTTGGCTGGGATAGAGTTAATTTTCTTCATAGTAGCTAGTATGGGGCTATGTTTTGGATTTGTGCTGAAAGCARTGTTGATAATACAAAGACGTTTTCATTGTTGCTGCTGAGCAGTGCTTACACAGAGCCAAGACCTTTTCTGCTTCTCACCCCACCCCACCAGCGAGTGGGCTGGGGGTGCACAAGCAGTTGGGAGGGGACACAGCTGGGACAGCTGACCCCAACTGACCAAAGGGATATTACATACCATATGACATCATGCTCAGCATATAGAGCTGGGGGAAGAAGAAGGAAGGGGGGACGTTCGGAGTGATGGCGTTTGTCTTCCCAAGTCACCGTTACTCGTGATGGAGCCCTGCTTTCCTGGGGATGGCTGAACACCTGCCTGCCGATGGGAAGCAATGCATGAATTCCTTGTTTTGCTTTGCTTGTGTGCGTGGCTTTTGCTTTCCCTATTAAACTGTCTTTATCTCGGTCCATGAGTTTTCTCACTTTTACCCTTCTGAGTCTCTCCCCCATCCCACCGGGGGGAGTGAGCGAGCGGCTGGGTGGGTCTCAGCTGCTGGCCGGGGTTAAACCACGACAGTGGGACAGCCTGTGGGGAYGGCACCGGGTTTGGAAGAAAGGCTGGGCAGAGATGGGGGTTAAAGGCGAGAGTCAGTCGGAGTCAGGGTGAGGGATGACAGATCCAAAGGGATGGGGGCACTGGCTGGTGGGGAAAAGGTTTCCCTTCCACAGAGCACCCATATAAGATGTATGCAAGAGCTGGGCTGCATCCAGCCCAGCAATGCTCTCCCTTAGCTTCTGGCAGGAGCTGGAGGGACCCTTCAGGCTCCACTAAGGAAGGCTGCCAAAGGCCAGAGGCATCAGCCTTTAACCCTTCCCTGCATGGCATCTGGAGCCTCAAACCCACCCACTCCTGGAATTCCCACACATACCCTGGGGCTCCCCCCTCCTGCTTTCYCATGGACTCATTTCGTCTCTAACCACATCAGAGGGAGCCAAATAGGATGCCGCAGGTTTTTTTATCACCTTTGTGTTCAGTGGAAGGAGAGGGACGTCTCTATAGAAGGGCTCGTTTCCCCAGCTAAAGACAACAATCGTGTTGGAGTAAATCAATCCTTGAAATMGTCTCTACCTCTCCGCTGCCTACAGAGGGAACTGTAAGCTCACTTAGGCTTCGGTTAAGGTTAAGGAAGATGCTACTCACTGGGGATCTGCATGACATTTCCACACGGGAGACGCAGTTCCTCACTTTAACTGGCTTCTGCCAGTTCACAGCTATTGAAAAATGGTGGCCTTATTTCCCTGGTAATGCCAGTGATTTATTTTCTGCTTTGTAAAAGGCCTTTATAAATCCCCAGACAAGCATCCCTGAAAGCAGGACATGGGGAGTGTTGGAGCAGACACACCTCCCGACCGCTCGCCGGCCTCGCGGCAGCCGGGCAGCACATTCCTCACCCTGCCATACACATCAAGCAAACTTCTCAGCTCATCCTATGCTGCCTACATTAACGASGTCCTGCTCCTTATTGTAGTAATAAAACTGGTGACAAGCAGCAGCCAGTGAATGACTGACCAGACTTTTGAATGTTAACATTTGGAAATCCTTCACTTTCTAAAATTAGGGAGGATTGCACAAAAGAGAGATCCTSGCAAAACCTTTTTGTTTTGTCCCTGTACAGCGTGTGGCAAAGTGGGCCACAATTAAAGCTTCTAAGCACTGCTAAAGGCCAGCAAACAGCAGTATAAAATGTGAGTCTTAGTGCACGTTCTTTGTGTTTTAATACTGATAAAAATGAAGCTCTTTTGACTGCTGTACTGATTTTCAGGATGTATTTGCATTTGTTTTCACTTTTCCACTGCCCACCAGATCTTTGCTGAAAAAAAGTTAACTTTATTTCACRGAGCTGCAACCCCTGATGGAAGCGGTATGCTTTAGGCAAGGTACAAAAACAGATCTATCCTGTGGGGAAAAAGGGTGAAAAATGTAAAGGAAAACGAATAGTGGGCGGTTACAGAAATGGTATTCCCAAGMCAGGCCAGAGATCCATTTACAGAAAACAGGCTATACTTGTGTGCTCCATGTCATGCCACCTTAAGGTAGGTCAGATGGATCATACTCTAGCAATGCTACACTTCCTGTTGATTAGGAAGGGAATCCAGACGTAACCATCTTCGTTATGGATATCTAAGGTAAAAGGGGCAGCCCCAGGATCTGATCCCACTTAAGAAAGGTGGCCTTGAAGTCAGGGAGACTATTCTCTCTCCTTAAAGTCAGATAGGTGCATCTGGRCTGAATATAGGAGGGTTCTTAAATTAAACGTCTTTGCATTGTATACCATGGGGACTCCAAATCTAATGCTATCTCACTAAAACTAATACTAACAAACCAACCCAGAGGCACGAAATCTTTCTACTCAACTGATGCCACATAATGAAAACTGTGACCTAGGTGAGAAAGGCTCTGAAAAGGTAGAGTCCTGTGTTGCCACCTGAAGCAAAACAATAACAGCTAGACCTGTGTGCTTGCTCTCTGCAGGAATCCCTTCACATAGGAATAATTACATTATGGGCATTGCATAATTAAGAGAAAACAAGTAAATATGCTGGAGCCTGCTACAGTGAAGAGATCATCTCTTGTTGTCACTATCTCACTTTTTGCTGACTTCCTAATCTGTGAAGTTAATTTGGAAATTGAGTCYGCTAGCCTGGAGTACCACAAGATGTTCATTTTTCACAGAGCAATTAATACTCCTTCATCCATCTGAATGCAGGAGTACCTTTAAAATCCAACATACTCAATAAAAATGGTTCATAAAATGGAGCTTTGAATTCCTTGATTTCGCTTCTGGGGAAAACCAGCCCTGTGTAGGTAACAGAAATACCAGTCAGAATCCTCTACTGACAGAGGTGGATCTCTGATGTCCTCGGCCATGTCGCTGGACTCTCGGAAAGGTTTGCAGCACAGGTCTTAAGACCTGTATCTCCATATTGTTCTTAAGCTACAAATCCAGAAAACAGAGATCCCGAAGGCATTCCTGAGGGCAGCTGGTTGTTCCTGTACCAATCCAGCACTGCTTCACCACCAGCCTAGCAGCAATGGCATCTTCAGGAGTGTAAAACAGACACTTGTAATTAATGTTAGGACCTGTTGCTCAATTCTGGCATCAGCCAGCCCAGTGTGGAGCATCCGCTGGTGGCATAAACTGCATTCTCTACAGCCAAGGATCTGTAAAGCTTCACCTATAGCATTGTGCTGCCTGGAGAAAAACTATATGACATCTAACAAAAGAGAGAGATGGGTGCCAGGCCACTGAGCCTGGTTTAGGCAAAATACTGAGGGAAGTAGGAGGAGAGGCAGGGAACCTCTAAAAGTGTGATATTGTTACATAGTGGAACAATTTCAAAGCCAATCCAATTATTTTAGTATTAATCAAAGCCCAGTTAAGCCCAAAGGATTATTAACGTGTTCTAAAATATTTCTAAATACTTTTAAAGTATGAACTATATTTTTATATGAACAAATACTAACCTTGCTCGACAGGAATAATACGCTCCTGCCCCATTGCATTCTGTGATGCTTCTCCCCAAGAATTAGAGTTAAAAACTTCCTCTTGTTCCGCACGTGCTGTTTATCTACTAGTTAGCAAAGTTGTAGTGTATTTTGATTGGGTTTTATGACCGCCTCCTTCTTCCTAGAAATAGTCCTGAACAGCATGTAGCGTTAGTGAGAAAAACAAACCACGTGCAACGAAAGGCACACTTAGCTTTCCCTTCCTCCTTATTTTCTGATCTCCTGGATAAAATCCCGCAGGGAACTGCTTCCAAAGTCTGTTTATGAACTTGTGGCTTTTTTACATATACGTAGGCTTTCCTACATGTGAACCCTATGTACTGACCCAAGGAACTCAGAACCTTTGTGAACACTGAGGTGTTCTGAGAAATTCAGTTTCGTAACAGTAGCCTGAGGTTGATACTCTTTTCTCTATTTTCTATTTAAAAAAACAGAAGCTGGGTTGTGCAGCAGAGYACAGAAAGCCTGTGATAGTGCCAGCTGCAATGGAAGTTTCCAAACTTCCTGACCCACCCCTCAGATGTAGGATTGTTTTTCCTCTCCTGCTGTTTCCACTTCAGAAATCTGATCTTGGGACAGAAGTTCTGTCCTATCCATGTTACAAACATACCCATGTTCCACAGAATGACCTAAACTTACTCTGTAAAAGGCTGTGGCTAGCAAATCCCTTTAAAAAAACTATAATGAAGACTACATATGAGACAATGATGCATTTTTTTTCTGTGGTTAATAATGTGCATGTGAGGCTTTAAGATTTGACTGCATGAAAGGTTTGAAAGAATCATAGCAAACCTATCTGTATTTTTTTTCCCAGACAGATAGAGAAAAGTGGAAAAAACCCCATGTGTATTTTAATTCACTTGCACTTTAATGCAGGCTTATTATCACTCTTTCAAACTTGTCATGAAGCCGTATCTTGAATTCTGATGTGCACATTACTCTGTTGGTACACTTGCTGACTTTAGATGTCTCCTGGTTTTGGCTGGGATAGAGTTAATTTTATTCCTAGTAGCTGGTGTAGTGCTGTGTTTTGGATTTGGTACGAGAAGAATGTCGATAACACACTGATGTTTTAGTTGTTGCTAAGTAATGTTTACAGTAGTCAAGGACTTTTCAGCTTCCCATGCTCTGCCAGGTGCACAAGAAGCTGGGAGGGAGCACAGCCAGGACAGCTGACCCAACTGGCCAACAGGGTATTACATACCACCTGACGTCATGCTCAGTATGCAAGCTGGGGGGTTGGCCGGGGAGGGGGATCACTGCTCAAGGACTGGCTGGGCAATTGCATGGTGCATCACTTATTTTGTATATCCTATTATTATTATTATTATTATTATTATTATTATTATTGTTATCCCTTCCTTTTCTGTTCTATTAAACTGTCTTTATCTCAATCAACGAATTTTACTTTTTTTTTCCCGATTCCCTCCCCCATCCCACTGTAGCGGGGGGAGTGAGCGAGCGGCTGTGTGGTGTTTGGCTGTCTGCCGGGTTAAACCACAACAGGATGGTAACTTATACATAAGGACTTAGACATCAGTACAGACTCAAAGYAACTTCAGTCTGTGGCAAAATTTAACCTGCTCTGAATAAATTGCATTCTGATGGGAGTCTTACCACAAATCAATGGGCAGGGGGATGGGAAGCATCACCTGTAGTCTAAAATAGCGATGATACCCACAGGGAAGACTTCTGTGTAAAAGTCTGCGAGCAAACAAAGCAAGTAAACAGAGAGAATAAAAAGCCCAGCTGATTTTTAAAGGTCAGCCCCAGTTGTGACCATTACCTCCCACTTGCTGCCRTGACTTTTATGCCACGCTACAGAGGCAGCTGCCTTAGACAAATGGACAAAGGGTTCAATTCACAACACGAAAGGCTCGTACAGCTTTTCAGCACCCAGTTCTGTGCCTGTCATCTTCCTAACCCTATCCCCACTCTTGAAACTCATGCCCAGATTTACACATAAAACAAATGGGATCAGAGAAATGCTCCTTTCTGGAAGCTCCCCACAAGCTTCCATAAGGTATTTGTATGTGACTTATGGCAAAATTTACTAGCAAGTGAAAACACATACAAACTGTGCCCGGTGTTATTTAAAAAGCAGGCAACAGCACAGCAGTTACAGCAGTTTTTACTCCTGCGTACTTCTGGGTGCTGCAGAGCCTGGGGATCCAGCATGTGTCACAAACCCAGTTTCTCAAGCTTGTAAACAGGACTGCTCCAGGTTTAGCTTCGCTGCCATACCTGTTTGACCAGAATATGTCTGAGCTAAGCCAAGAGCTTCTTAATAGCTCCTGCCTGTTTTTTCTTCCTGAGGGTCCTCTGTGTACATGACTAAGCATGTATCTGGTGTCTCAGTATGAAAACCAATGGGGCAGGCATCAGTTCTACTTATCATGCAAAAMCCAAAGTTTCCAGATTCTTGATGGGTGCAAATCCCATATTCTGCCAGATCTAGCTCTGAACTCCCCTGCCTTGTACTTGATAGCGAGGGTCTGGGTGACCCAAAGCTTGCCGCAAGACTAAGCCCAACATGCAAGGGTGTGTATGATGCAGATATCACAGTTGTGCAGCTCCACTGCCCGACAGCTTTCTGCCCCGAACTGTGAGGARAAGGCAGTCATTTTAACCCTCATGTGATGAAAGGAGTGTATGGCCTTCCTCAGTGGTCTGGTGGAGGGCTTCAGCCAGCAGCCCCCATTTCCARGCGTGAGGGTGAGGCTGCCCTGTGAAGGAGAGGGCTGGGAAGCCCCCGGGTCTGGAAAGGCCGAAGCCACGAGGGAGGGTGTGATGATCGGGTGATGTGGAAACACCACCTCATGAAACACCTTTTGGTAGCCTGGGGTAGTTCCTACGAGGAACATTCCCAGGTGCGGTGTTAACTGCAGTCATTAAAACACCCGCCAAAAGCAAGCAGCAGGCGTGGTAGTGGGGCCACCACGCCAGCCAATGGAGGCGGCGGTCAAACATGCTCCTCGAGCTGAATGGTTTGGTGGAGATGAGGAAACGGCCTTTATCAGCCATCAAGAGATGTGTCATAAGATTTTAGTCAAACAGCTGATAATTTTCACTGTGACTAACATGGGGTTAAGGAATGAGAGGCGCTCGGCAGAAAGAATTCAGACCTGGCCTAAGGCACCTGGATGGGTGTATTTCAAAGACCTGCACCGGAATCTCATGCGTTAACCCAGTGCTGAGATGTACTCAACGAGGTGTCTGGCTAAATAATTTAACCGCTGTGTAGTGTTCCTCCTACCTTTGCTCAAACTCACTTTCAAATGTGGTTAGCAAACCACCGTGCCTGGGCTCTGCTGCAGATCGCAGCAGTTCAACAGTTCCTCTTCTCCCACTGATGCTTAGCAAGAAGATTGGAGCTCCAGGACAGAAATGCCATGGATGCTGGATTATTAAAAAAATTCAGCATAGGTCTAGATTTTAAAATAATTTAGGAACATGAGGTAGTGCAAAATGCAGCTATCCATATTTTCAGCAGTGACGGGGCAGGGAGAACATCGTGCTCACGCTGCAGGAGCTGCCCTGGCTCCCACGCTGTCCCTGGAGCAATGCAGGCTGTGAGGGCTGGGCAAGTAAGGAGGCTCCAAGCTGCCTGGGATCTTCCACCCTATACCTGTGCCTCTCTCTCCGTGTGATGCCTTGGGACCCCAGAGCCACCAAAATGCTTGAGCATAATGGCTCCTCTGACTTGAAAGCAATGATGCAGACCAAGTTTGAGTGAGGTGATAAAGCATAACTGGTTGTCGGGCCTCCTCCACTTCATGTGATAAAGCTTGACGATGGTTTTCATGTTGCAAAATACTTAAACCRTGCTGTGCTGATCTCCATGTGCTGTAGCCCCCCATGTGGCCTCCTACAGACCAGTGGCTATATTTTGGTAGCCTTGTAGAAAGTAAATGTAGACTGCAATTCTTTGGCTTAGTGGGTTAAAACGTCAGGCCATTTGACTGGGAACTCACTACTGCAGTTTCTGACAGACCTCTCTGTAGTTACATTTCTTTAACATTATTTACTGATGTCCCAAGCTTCACCTGACTCTAGATACACTTCTCCAGGAAAACTTAATATTGTCAGTCAAACCTGACTGTTTTAGATACTAGGAAATGGTTTCCTTTCTTTAGGTCATTTAGAAAGGTAATTTGGTCATATGCTGAATTTAGGATTGTCATCATATCTTAAAAGAAGGCGGCCGTCCTTCCTCTTTATTGCTTAAAAGATAGTCTGTGGTGGCGATAGCATTCCCTCATCAAAGGTACTGGCTCTGCGTCTCCGTGAAAGAACAGATCAGCTGCTCTGCGCTATGCACCCACACTACAGAGAAAATGTAAGTCACCTCTGGGCATCAGAGGTGGGTCTTATAATTGTTTTYTAAAATCAGATGCTCCTCAAGGGATGAAATAGGATGTTTCTATCTGGTATTAGCAGCAACAAAGCACACATACAGTGTGTACTTAACTACATTAAGAGGCATGATTACTGTAGGAACCAGATTTAAATTACCTGAGTAATTCACAAATGAGTAACTTTGTTTACAACATTTATTGCATCAGTGTGATGAGCTAAACACCAGTCAGGTGATGTCGTGAGACTGAGTCAGAAGTTTGAGACAGAAGAGCCTCTTAGGTCACCCAGCTTGTCCCCTGGCTACTCTGCCGTGCTTCCCTACAGCTTGTTTCTGCACTATTTTCTTAGTCAGATTCAAAACATTTCATGTAACAGGGTTTTCGCCACCAGTTTCTGAATTTTTTCCACTGTGAGATTTCATTGCTAGGAAAGGGGTCCTGAAAATGCAGCCTCATCCTGCTGTGTCACTTTATGACAGAATAATAGAATACAAGGCTGGAAGAGACTCAGAGATCATCTGGTCCATTTCTATGCCTACAGGCAAATTCAACTATAATTAAAACATTTCTGACAAATGTGTGTTCAGCCTGCTCTGAAAGATCTCAGCCTCTTCCAGCAAGCCATACCAGAGCTTGCCTACTCCTGGTATTATAAAGTTTTCCTAATGCCTAAAGGTTTCCTGTTGCATTTCATGCTCACTGCATCTCCATATCTCTCCCAAGGAGACATGGATTCAGTTACCACCTTTTCATTTTTATTTTGCAAAGTTTTTATATAAGATGTATTTTTCACTCTAGTGAGAGYATGAAGTACAGACTAATCTGTTCTTCTGCAGATATCATGCCATAATATCTGTTATCTTTGAATCTTCTCTTGTTTTACTCCATCTTCTATCAGCTATAAGAAATCTCTTAATTTTTAAGTGCTTCATATTTAGCTGGGAAAAGTACAGCTTGGCTTAATGCTGCCAGACTGGCGAAGATAGAGTCATAAAGTCTCTCTTTAGGGGTTAAAAGGCAGATTTTGCTTTGTACCACAAGTTACAGTTCTCTGATGAATATTAATGAATTTACCCTGACAACTTAGGAGGTTATTATTCCTGTTAGACATCAGGAGAACTGAGCAACAGGGCTTGTGTTATGTCCAAGCTCCTGGAAGGAAGAAAGCTCAGGTAGCTCCAGAGGAGATCTGGATCTCTTGGCTACACTGGTGCTAGTGAACTAAACAGTGACAGTGCCCATCCTCCAGCTTTGATGCTACCTGGGGTGATCTAGTCACCTCCATGCTATTAAGCTCCTTCAGCCCTTAAAACCATTTGGGCCCATTCAGATGCCTGTTGGAAATGCTCTGTGCTCATTCCCAAGCTGGGAGCTGCTAGCTGGCCAGGGCTGCAGCCGTGCCAAGTGCTGTTCTTCCAGCGTCGGGGCACAGACCAGTGTCCCCGTGCCTCTGCCTCTGCCTTGACTCTGTTTAGTTTTCTTGTACAGGAATAGCCCTTGTGTCCTATTTCACCAGCTTAAGTGCAAGGTCATCTTTTCCCTACATTAGCTTTGYTCTCTAAGGTCAGCAGGGTGACTACAGAGACTGGCACAGCTGAAGAAAAGATTTGACGCATTGTGCCTGCTTTAAAATAATTTTTACTCATGTCAGTTTGCATTTCCAAGCCTACTAAATAGGAAAGGCAGACAGTTGATTTATAACAGTCACTCTAAACAATGGACAAAGTATCATTCAATAAATACTAAATTTTTCCATTAATTGCGGGACTGAATGAAAGCTCCTTGGGGTTGTTTTTCAAATGCAAGCAGGAGCAGAGATTAGACAACTCTAAAGATCAAATACTTAACTGCAACATTAACTGTACTTCTAAACTGCTGGCAGGGATCCTGGAGAGTCGCGTGGTTGTTACACCAGTACACAAAGAATGTTTTACAGGACTGTCTCTGACCACTGTTTTTCAGAGGAAGTGAATGCACAGGCAGCAGAACTATTGTACAATCACCAACTCTCTTGCAACACACTGTTGACTTTTCTGCTAATGAAATGTACTCTTTTCCTGTGACAGTTCCTATTATTGTGTTTCTGAGATTTATTTATTTAATCATGGATGTGATTTATCAGGAACTTTGATTGTTTTTAAGAAAGAAAGAAAAGGAAAGAGAGAGGGAGAGAAAGAGCGAACAAAAGTGAGGGAAAGAAAGAAAGAGAGGGTCAGTCTAACCTTTCATGAATATAGATATTTGAAAAGAAACCTACTCATATGAGCTGTTTTCTAGCTGGGTGGGCTCCAGAACAGACTGCAAAGGTTGGGGAAAGAGGAAGAAGGGATGAATTAATACAGAAAACCCTGTTCCACTCTGCCAACATGTCCCTGATGTTTGGAGTAAGAAGGTGGCACCTCCTGCCTTCACAGCCGCTCCTTCCAGCCCATCCCCAAAGCAGCTATTCTGGACCCAGCTGTGTGCACAGCTCCAGATTGGTACCCTAACTGGTTCTTGTTTTGCACAGCTGATTTTCTTTGGGAAATCCGGAGGCTACAGCCAAACTGTGGGGTGGGCATTTTCCAGGGAATGAACCCAGTTGTTCCCCAAACACTGCATCCAGCTGGCACGTCTGGGTTTCCTTCTTACATGGTCAAGACTTGGGGCTGGCACCTCTCTCTGTGAGGTGGAAGTGCTCCTAGAATTCAAAAAGTGACAAAGACTAAAGATATACACCAAGACCCACACCTCAGACTGTGTAAAATGGGATGAAACTTGCCGTAGCAAAATATAGAACACATATACCATGTGTATTTTATATGCACCAGAAATACAAACATCAAGTATATTAACACTTACTGTGAATTTGATCTGATATTTCATGTTCTAAATATTTAATGTTATCCCTGAGCAGTAAACTGGTATGATATCTTCAAGCCACCACCTTGGTCAACAAAGCAGCAAGATGCATCTTAAACCCAAACAGGCACATGCAACAGGAAAATGTAATTATGCTAAACCCAGCATTTGCATACAACACACATTTGTATTTCTATAAATAACTGAGCCTGGAAGAGTATTTCTGTTCATTTAATTATCGGTGCAATAATGCCAGTATTTTTGTTCTGCTTCTGAGAATAGAAAGAAAGGATAGACGACTTGTTAAAACAATGGGCCATATGGGCAGAGATCTGTTTCTAATTCTAATGCTAGACTTCCTTTGTAACACAGAGTAAGTCATTTAATCAGGGTGTATCTCAGTTTCTTCATTTGGAAAATTGAATTAATAATAACTCCTGGCCCATAAGGTTGTTGAGAGACTTGGTAAATTGTGTTTGAATAGTGTGGTGCAATCCCTAACAGAATGCTCAAGTGCAAGGTATTGTTCTGAACAGAGAAGGGCTACGTGCCAGACCTCTACTGTCTTCTCCTGATGGTGCCACCCCAAACTTACTTTTCACGTCACCCACACAAAATGTTATTCTAATTATACATAGAACAGAGTGTGTGAGTGAGTGTAATGAACATTAATGGAATCCTTAAGAACTGCACCTACCAGAACTGGGTGAATTTATTTCTATAATGCTTGTTTTTCTATTTCTGATTCCTTCTTATTTGTTATGGTTTCATTAGGTGTATTTAAATGAGAGAGAGTTCAGAAAAGGGATCATTTCCTGCCTTTTCTATTTCCTCAGTAAGATTCCACAGAGTATTCTGGGTGTCATATAACTTGAGAATGATAAAAAGTAGAATGAATTTGTTTTTTTCTGGTGAGCATTTGTGCTTGAAAAAATATGAGATTTGAATACGAGGGAATATGAATGTTTTCAGAACACACACCACCAGCAAACCTGACCATATTTGAATGTTAATTTTTCTACACACCAAAGGGAAATCTTTCAAATGATTTGTTCATATCACCATATTTATCTCCTGTAGAATTAGTCCTTCCAGTGTAAAATTTCACTATGGAATAAAAAATAGTATAAAATGCAGTACAGAATTTCTCTTCAATAACTTTTCCTTTTATTTTAAACATGAATCCCATAATCTCCAGCAACACTGGAACCTTAACCTTTTTACTAGGTATTAATTTATTTCAATGTGTTTTGCAACTGTGGTTTCTTTAAAAATGAAGTCACCATTCACTCCTACTTCTATGTATTCAGGAAGAGGTTGTTGCTGTAATTGTGTGCCACCTCAGCTTTGGGGCTCTGGCTCTGAAAGTCCAGCCACTCTGTTGAGGTTCCTGTGCCGCCCGTCAGGAGAGGACTACTCAGAGAATAAAGTCCTGGCTCTGCTATGCAGCCCCTGAACTCCAGTTTGCTTCAAAGGGGCTGAAATGTGCTCTTCTTGTCCTACAGAATTCCTTTCCCTATCCTATGGGTATTAGAGGTCTTCCTGTACCACGAACAGATCTAGGGATGCTGTCATATGAAAAGATCTTTTCCCTAGGCAGCAGGGTGGGATTACAGCTCTGCCTCTGTCCTTTGCATTGCGCATCCCCATCCTGCAAAAGA
Source organism: Oceanodroma leucorhoa (assembly GCA_030449065.1). Classification (NCBI taxonomy): domain Eukaryota; kingdom Metazoa; phylum Chordata; class Aves; order Procellariiformes; genus Oceanodroma; species Oceanodroma leucorhoa. The sequence goes on along the minus strand of JASVER010000047.1, from coordinate 4,666,197 downwards.
ATAAACAGAGCTTGTTGTGGTCCATGCTTCTTCAGAGCTCACAGGGATCCCCTGCTTCCAAGCTTTCTCTGGCTGAGGATACAGATCCTACTAGCAGAGGATTAAATCCTTCTGCAAAAACCCTGAAAACTGAGATGGTGGAAAGAGAGAATTGAGAACATCTCTCAGTACAGATAAAAAGTGAGGATGACACAAGGGCAGTGTGGCTTACAAAGGAATCACAGGAGAGGTATTCATTAGAGCAGCTGGGTTTCAAGGACCATAATTGAGGCCTGGATACATTAACTTCTGTACATAGTTAATTAACTGTATTATTTCTCATTATTCTCTGTTTCTTTCAGATTCCATTGATGAAAGATCCCGGCTGGATTCGAAACGTCTGGACTCGCAATCTAAATGTAGGAATTTAATTGTTCATTTCCTTTTTAACTCCAGTGCCTTAGGGTGGGCCCAGCTTGACGCCTGATGGGTCTTTGGGAAAACAGGATAAGGCAGTGGTTAACTCTTGTCCACCTTCTGGTACCCAGCGCAGCATGTCCAAGTGTCACCCTTTGGACACTGTGTTACTGTATGTCCACTATGGTATTATTATTGCTGTGAAAGCTTGGGTGGCTCTGTGAAACTGGTGGCCCTCACATGTGGCCGGTACTAGCAGGATAAGGATGGAAACAGCACAAAAATTTGGAAATTTGGCACTTGACCTAGGCAATAAGCACAGAATCAGCAAATCTGTGGCAAATGTGAGATGCGAGATACATTGCAAGCCAGGGAAAACGTGTCCAGACACTCCTGCTGCTGTTCTTCTGGAAGGTGGTGGTTTTGGGACACAGCCATGAATTGGACAGAAGAACCACTCAGGAGAACTAATGAGAGAGGGAGAATGGCACTTCCCACCCCAGTTATAGAACTGCCACTGCTGAACGATTGATGAAGGAGGGAAAAGAGGCAGATCCAGGAAACAACCTGATGATTTCCTAAGTGACTCTGGACTGTATTCCTCAGAGTGACCTACCCTTACAGTGATGGTGGAGCAGAATATTTAGAGGCTGACGTGTTTTAAATCACAGGTGGGTCCACAGCATTTCTACCCAGCACCAAGCAGAGCCATGTAGACACATCCGCTTAGCTGAACTATTGGAGTCACCATACAGCTCTACATAGGTTTCACAAGAGACGTATTAGCCTGGGTGGAGTATGATGTTAGCATAGCTATACTGCTATCTCACGTAGATCCCACTCAGGTGTTTTCATGCAACCTACACAGTGCAATGTAGGATATACTCTATGATTTACAGAGGAATCTTCCTGATCCAGGAGTCTATGGCGACTTGCACGTAGCTCCTCGGTGTGCTAGCTGGTTGGTAGAGCCTGGCAGCTTTTCGGTTTGGGTCTGGCAGATGTAGGTCAAGATTTCCATGAAGGTACGTCAACTTTTACAAATCGAGGATCTAACCTTTACGATGAGTTTGATATTAGCAATGTCATGCAAACTGGACAAGTGAATAAGTCAAACAGGCAGTGTGAAATGAGGGTGAGGTTGGTTGCTGCTGGCAGGGGTTGGGTTTGGACATCCAGTTCAGTAGCTGAGCTATGCAGACAGCAGGGTACCTGGGAATACAAAAATAAACAGGGAAGGAACTCCAATTAGCAAAGGACAGCAAAAAATCTGAAAATTAAACACATGTAAAGCAATACTACAGATGTGATCTTTCCTTTCCAAACTTTGGGAACATTCAGATCTGCACTCAGGTGAGATTCTGAACTTCATAAGAACATCTCCTGGTAACCAAAATATGTCATGTGAACTTGTACTGTAACTTTGAAAGGACTGAGGATAATGCATTCTTGCAGTAAGATTATACTTTAAGAAGAATTAGTTTATGTTTTATTTGGGCAAAATTTTGAATTCATTTTTATATATCATTATTACGCTGCTTGTCCTAGATTTCTCATAACATAGTACAGAAATACGTGAAGAAGAGGAGGAGAAAGAATTTTGTAACGTGGACGTGCTATATTTAAAACGTGCTACACAGAAGGGAGATCATGGGAAATTAGCAAACCACTAACGATAAAAAAATTCCAAAGATGTTGCAGACAAAAGACGTGTTCACACTAAGCTGTGCCTATGTCTGTACAGACACGTTAGCAGTATGAAACAGAAAGTGAGAAAACCATATCAAACGGAATCTGCCACAGGAAGCAGAATTACACAGGATAAATTACATCTGACCTGGGCAATGTAGATGAGCAATAAGCATGATCCCAACCCCATGCAAGCAACATGCAAAACATGTGGGGTGAATGAGCTGGGCTGTCACCTAGGGCTGCTGGGGAGGGGCACCTGATATTGCCAGGGTGACTGCACAGGGAAGCTKCTTTGTTTGTGCCCAAATTGCAGTGTGGGGGTGGGCATGGGGAAAAACAGGGTGTCTGAAGAGTTCAGATCAGCAGCAGACATGTACCTTGACATGACTCTGAGCTACCTGTGGGTATGACTTTGTTTTTTATTCTATTAAATAGAATTATTTTCTGTATTTTCTGACCAGGTCTTTGTCTCTTCTTGTACTATGGCAAAGCTTGATACAAAGCACTACCTGCTTGCCTGTTCCTCGTCTTGATTTAAAAAAAAAAATTTCCACCTGTTTGAAACAATAAGCCAGACCCTTTGCTTGTGTAATASAGAGTTCACTGGCTTGAATGGGATTATGTGGCTTTGTGTGAACTGAGCATCAGGCCTGATACTTTTCAGACTCTAAACTCACTGGGATGGGAATTGTCTTTGCGCATGATACGCTGAACACAGCGTCGCTGATGTGCGAATAATAGTAAAACAAGCTTATGTTGCTTTTGTGGGCAGAAGCTGCTAGGTTTGAGAGACTGTTCATGGTATGTAGATTTGCCTGCAGTAGATAAACTGTACAGTAAACTGTGACGAGGGTAGCAGGAATGGGGCAAAGTCTCTGATGAATTCTCAGATTTGCATAATGGAGTATGTAAAGCATACAGCCCATCAGAACAAAGGCTTTCTACCCCAGAACATGCTAGRCCTAATGAAATGGATTCCACTAATTTCACTGAAGTAAATGAACCAGACTTATGCAAAATGCTTGTTTTAAGAAACACCTCTGCCAGATTCATGGAACAGGGATATATGATTTTCACAGCATGCTAATTCTTGAATGTAGCCATTTTCTTGAAATAACTTTGAAATATGATTTTTAAAAAAAAGTTCTTGTATGTATGTGCAAGTGCTTGTAAGCTTTTTTCAAATTATGATCAGAAATACATGGACACATAGTTGACCCTCATTGGTTTTTATGTAAGGGCAGGATTTAGAGAATGATACATAGAGCAGGCAGAGTTGATTACACATTCATGTACAGTATTTTAATACTGGACTAACTAAAATTGTTTCAACTTTCTCAGTTCAACATTGAATTAGATTTCCTTATAATGGATTATTGCCTTCTGAGAGCCATTCAAATACATCATACTTTCTGACCAGATTACATATCCATAATAACCCCCCTTTAAGACAGGTTTTTCACTTGCAAACATTTTTGTACATTTTATACTTCAAGACTCTCTTATATTTCAGAGTCTTTGTTCAAACATTAATATTCAAATACCGAGATTTCCCATTTGGGTAAAATTCCAATTTTTGCTCCACTTTCAACACAACAGCAAAAATCAGAAAAAGGAAATACTTCCTTCCAATCTACGGAGTGTATTTCCTCCATTAAACAGTTCATTTTCCAAATTCAAATTGGCTGATACATTCTTTGTTACAGCAAACCTAAGTTTAGTTTTCCAAACAATTATTTTTAAACTTATGGAGACGAAATGCTGTTTAATTACAGTTCTAAAAAAAACCATTCATTACCATGTTCAGGGATTGTAGTCCTCTAACACTTCTGGAGAGACTACACCCCTTTCAGCATCAAGAATATTTTGAGGGAAGGATTTACTACTGCGTTACCAGGGACATTTCTCCCACTCATAGAAATTTGAACACAAAACTGGAAAAAAAAAAAAAAAAAGTACTATTTTCATGAGTTTGCAAAGCTGATCACACCTATTAACTATATAAGTACTCCAGATGCAGAAGTCATAAAAATGAAGCCAGTTCTCAGATAAGGTCACATAGGTATGCATGTTCTTACAGAAGATGTGAAGAAAGATAGCAGGTGAAAAACTGAAATAAATGACAACGTTCCTGCTTTAAAATACCCGACTTAGAGGCACCTGTGAGAGTTTTATATAAGTCCTCAGCCTAAACCAGGAGAGTGAGCTGCTTAGATAATAGAAAGACTGCAGTAAACAATGCTATTTACTGAGAAATTGCTCAGACTTGATGCAACTAATTAAAGAGAATTTATTGTGCTGTGACGRCATGCACAGGATTTAATTCCGCGCCTCAACTTGTTTCTAGGATTTCAGTACAATCTTGATCATTATATCTTTATCAGTAACAATATATTTATGAGAACAARTCATCCTGGAAGCAGTAAGATTAAGTCAGCTCTGACAGCAAGCAAGACTGAAAAGATCATTTGTTTAAGCCAAATATATTTTTGAACATTATCATTGTTCCATGCAGCTCAGATTTTGCCTGAAGAAATTATTATCACAAGCATTCAAAGGATGACTGTACCTTAAATCTAGAACAAGCACAGTCCTTGGCATAAATCGTAATCACTAAAATCCCCAAGAATGGAATTGCAAAGAAAATGCCTCTAAGACAGGTTATCCCAAAACAGCGTCTCACCTCTCCCCTCGAATCACCTGCTACTGAGTCCAGAGGTTAAAGATCAGAGAGATSTGAAATCCGTGCTGCCAGGCTGAGGTGTCCTCACAGCTCGGCACACGAGAAGGAATGAAGACAGCGTGGAAAGACCTGAGGGCCAAAGCTCTTGAACAGACTTGCACCCGTGTGCCTGCCTCGCTGTTACAGAAAGCCTTGCGGAGGGAAAGCAGGTGCCCTTCAGCTGGAGGCACTGGATCCACACCTGCTGCACAGGCTGGATTGGGAAAAGTGGAAAAGTGCCATTTGAAATGACACACAAAGTCGTTTAAAAAAAATGCCCTAATCTGGTTACATTCTACCACTTCAAATATTCAAGAAAGTTGAGTCTTAGTGAGAGAAAAAAAAAATAGTAACAAGGGGTTGGTTTTTCTCACTTTTTTTTCAGCAAAATTCATAAGATAGGGTTGAAGAGGGGAAATTCCCAGGGAACTTCCACTGCYCAGGGAAGTGGTGGAGTCACCATCACTGGAGGCGTTCAAAAGACGTGTAGATGTGGCGCTTCGGGACATGGTTTAGTGGGCATGGGTACTGGGTTGATGGTTGGACTCGATGACCTTAAAGGTCTTTTCCAACCTTAATGATTCTATGATTCTATTTTATTCTAACTTTCGGGCAAAGCTTGCAGGGGCCTGCCCCACCAGTTCACTGGCRTGGCAGAAAGCAGCCAGGATCTGCYTCTCCTCCTGACAGCCTGCTCACAATCCTCCATCTGCCTCCTTCTTGAGGGGAGATTAAAACCCTTTTCATCCAGTTTATATGACAGCCTGAACTAATGACAGTACCTGAGATAGTGCAGAATTTTCTGAATTCAAAGCCAAGTAAACCTGCTTCTCATAACTACAAGCAAGGGACAGAGTGTCCCTTCATTCACCAGGAGCCACACACAGAACAACCACTTTTATACCCTGGTCTGCACAGAASTGAAGAATTTTTTTGTCACAGTAAGAAGCACCAAATATTGTTACTTTTATTACAAAACTGATTTTAGACACCTCACTCTCTCAATGGAGTTACAGAATGAACTTCAAGCTGAGCTCTATTAGCACTTAATGCTTAACCTATCATAAGAAAAAGCTTTATATAAAATATCTCTTTATCTTCCTATTATCTTAAGTTGGCTGTAGCTGTTGCATCTTTGCTAGCTACAGGAAAGAGGGACTAGTTTGCGTAGTAACAATACAGTGAACTAATCAAGATGTGCTACTTTACAACCCCCGAGCWATAACTTTCAGAACCTGTTTGCGAGGATAATTCAATATTGGTAGGCAGTCTGATGTAGAAATTGCAGACATGASGCTGAGAAGAAAGAAACAATATCTTCTCAACAGGAGGAGCTGGTTTCCAAATATCTTTTCCTCTTCAGGATTAGGATTGCTATTTTAGTTTGCAAGAATTGCAGGAATAGTAAAGAAAAGATTATACCCTGGGAAGTAGAGCAGCTTTRTTTGAAGTTCTCAAAGTGTGTTTTGTACTATTTTGTTCTAAACAARTAATACGGATGATCTTTTGATTTGCTGTGCTTTGAAAACAGTATTCTGGGCAAAAGCTTTGCTAGTCACGCATRGATTTACTGGACTGACGAAAAGCTAGTTTTTGGGCTGGAAAGCATTTCAGTCCAAAACAGGACAGAGGGGTTTTCCRTGGAGTTGTGTATGATCTCTCATTTCTTGTATGTGTGTGCCTTTAAACATCGGTATGTAATTTGCCTGAGCAGAGTACATGTCTGCGTTTGAACAWGCCTATGCAGGAATTCTGGGCTTTGGCTGAAGAAAGAACATGCTGATGATTTCACTGTTATATCCTTAATCTCATACACTGTGATTGCTTTGCTTTATCAGGGCTCAAGATTTTCTAAGCTTTCTAAGATTATAGTTAGAGAGCTCAAGCTTGGTTATTTACAGATTTGGAGCTAAATTACTTTCTGATGAGATTGGACTGGTACAAGTGGACCTCCAGCAGGGTTGATATATTTAGCCTCTCTTGTTCCTAATTTAAATATTCCTACACTCTTTTGCTTTGGCCATGTTTGGATCATAGGAGTCAACAGATGCCTCTGTTTCTCAGTAGCCAAGTATTTCRTAGCAGAGAACTGAGTTTTGACTGTGGAAAGAGCTGCTAGGATATAAAGGAAGCATTGAGGTTTCCATGGTTTTGCAAGGCTGGATGTGGATCTAGAGGAAAAAGAAAGGTTCTTTTGAGAACCTTCATCATCAAGACTTGTTATATTCTGAGAAGGAAAAAAAACCACTTGTCTGGTAGTTCGTCGGCTACAGATCCCCTTTTTGGGACTACATTTTYGGGGGGCGAGGGGGAGGGAAAGACTGTATCTGTCACAAAACCAAGTCTGAAAGTACTTGGTTCAAAATCAAGTTTGGTTATGCAATGCAAGCCCTGACRGCATGAGAGCTGGTAAGCGTGTTATCGTTACAGATGAGCATTTTGGTACATGACCAGTGCCTCCTGCCCTGCCTCTAATTCCAGCTGCAACAGTTCCTGGAAAATTACAATCCCACATTTGATCATTTGACAAAATAATCCTCTTGGTTTCCCTTTTCACCTGTCACTTCCCTGCCTCATTGATAACTTAAACTTTATCGTACTTCTGATGACATCACAGTCCTCCTGAGGATGATGTCATCATCTCACCCCTTAACAGTCAGGCCAAAGGAGGAAGATAAGGAATGATGTCAGAAGCATATTGGCTAGCATGTGCGACTGTCAGCAGACAACTACAATACTTGGGAACCGTGACCATACGGAAAGCAAAATCCAAAAGCTGAAGTTGGCACAGTGCAAGGAGCTCAGGCRGGGCAGGCTTGATGGCTGGTGCAGGCCAGAAGCATCTGCCTAAAGGTGACCGATTGAACAGACTGCCAAAAGCAAGATGGTTTCATATGGAATAGTCTGTCCTGTRTGGCTTTATGTTGGACAAGGATGGCATTCTTCCTCTTTTCAAAGTAAGTTTACTGCTCAGATCTTCAAGCACCTGATAACTGAAACAGTGGGAACAATCGATCCCAGRAATAGAGACAAAGCAAAACCAGCAGGAGAGACAAAACTGGCAGCAAGTTCAAGTCAAGGGGGGCCAAACGTTTTAGAAATCTCTGCAACTAAATAACATCTACTTACACGTTTTAAAAAAAGTTCTCAAATAAATCAAGCACTAAGAGGCAGATTAAATGCCAGGATTTACACGCTACAACAACCAGCACTACTGTGCCTTCAAATGAAGGACAAAATGAAGTACTGGATAACTGGACTTGAAGGGAAAAGAAAAGAAAGGGAAAAAATGATGTGAACCAGACAGAGAATTGAGTAGATTATCACAGGTAGGCACTGTATAAAAATACCTACTTAYGTTAGGAGAACTATTCCTTTGTTAAGATGGTGGGACATTTAATGAGGTAATTACAGAATCAGAGTCCAACTACTTTGTGATGTTTACACTGGAATAAAACTAGATCAACTCTTAATTTATATTGCCTGAGCTACTCTGAGTTTAATACTAATACAGAGAATGTCAGCACCAGACCCCAGAGACATCTTTGCTTATGAGTTCATCACAAATTAAAAGATAAAACCTCAACTTTTCTGTTCACTGAATCATTTTTACATGCACAGTGTGCATGCATTAACAATTGCAGTCATTCATAACCCAGGTACTATGTGCCTGAACATGAACTCCAGTTTTAGGGGGGGATATACCAGACATTACTGGTATTGCACTAAATAATTAACTTTTTGGTTTGAGTGGTTATTTTGCTCACTGGCAACAAACTTGCCAGGAAAATCTAGTGTCCCAAGCTAGAATTGAAGGCTTTTTTTTTTTCCTCCCCTGCATGAACTTCTGTAATGCTCTCCAGGAATCCGTTCTTGAGTTTTATTACTCTTCTGTACTTGTAGATTTTTTTTTTAACCCAGTTTTATTAATTTACAGAAGACTACACAGCTCAACTTTCTTCTTACTTGTATTTTCATAGTAACTATGAGCCCAGACCATAGGCTAGAAYGCCACAGTGCCAGAACTGTACAAACACAGTTCTTTGGGACAGGAATCAAGAGTTAGGTAATAATGGATGRATATAAACAGTCCGGCAAAGGAGTGGAAAGAAAAACTTTCATGAGCAGGTCCTTCGAAAGTTTGTGGGCAGTTTTAATTCAAATCTTGGCAAACAAACTTGTGTTGCCCAACACAATGCCACCAGAAAGAAACCTGTCAAGAGGTAAATGTTACAGGAAGAAAATGGCAATAGTTCAGAAATTCATCATTCCTGAGTGTGTTTTGGAAATGACACCGGCAGGGACTGTTCTCTTGCAAGGGCAGAGCATGCCTCCTGACCGTACTCCCTCAGCCATCTAGTTYTGTGGGTAACACCAGATTAGTTTTTAGGAACCGTTCCTGACCATACTGTCCTCCAAACTCTGCATTGGGCTGAGCCAAAACCACAGCCATGACCATGCTAAGGCTTGGATGGTACGGACGACTATGCACTAGTGCTTGGTCCTCTATATAGACGTAACTGGTGAGAATAGTTATGAGCTGAAGTGCAGCACAAGACAAATAAGGGTTTCAGAATCAGTTGGCAGAGGTTGTTCCAGAGAAGTAACCTGAGGAACACGGCCCTGCACCGCGGTCACACCATCAGTAAGAACAGAGTAAAAAAGCACAGAAGGACGAAGATGGTGTCCTCCTGTTAACGGAAGCTAACTGTTGCTGTGCAAGCATTTGGCACTTTCCACAGCATCTTGTGTGTATGACGGCTATATTTACACTGCTCCGTAGGAAGAGAAAATATGACCTYGCACATGGAACCATTAAAACTGTAGAGCATTGTTCTGTGGGTTATTTTACGTCAAGCAGCAGATGGTTGGACATGACAAATAACTAAAGACAATACAGTATTTCCAAAGCTGAGGCTCTAGCTTCTGGATTTCTGAAAGAAGCAGAGAAGGGTGGGTGTTGTTGAGGCTGTGGAAAGACAGTGGTTTTGATTCAGTGTGTTACAATCATGTTTTTATTTTAGTATAGTAGTGAAAGACTGTAGTGGAACAATATGTTAGATCAGTCCTGGACGGTGATGGCTGAAGGATACCACCCCCTCGAAGGGAACACAATATGGGATCGTATTTGACACGAATGTGGCGGGCAGAGCACTGGTCAGGATCCACAGCCAGCACAGACACAGCTTCTTGTATCTTACATCAGGGATGGGATTATTTACCTGCACGTCTCATTGCCTGCTGACTGCCTGCTGACAAGGGATTACATACGATATGCCTGGGAAACGAAACTGCACGTATTTTTGGGCTCAGTTGCATATTATTTTCTCTTTGGGATTAAGTAAACACCCTTGTTTGTTGTGCCCAGGCAGAAACTGTATTCACTGACTTTTTTGTTCTAAAACCGAGGCAAACTCATTAGTGTAGCTGTGTAAGTGGGAATGGAGGAGAACAAGAAGCAGGGATTGGAGGCCGTGAGCGTGCACCAGGCCCCGTCACCCAGCCGTTCTGTCATACTTGCGTACAGTACAAAGACTAGCCGACGTGGAGACAGAGTTAACAGAACTACGGGAGGAAGATGTGCCGGAGAAAAACAGTCYGAAGGGTTACAATTGGGTGATGACATACAGGAGATTGCGCTGACAATGTTTTACAGTATAACTGGAAAGTTAACAGAAAACTGAGGGCTTAAGCACTAATTACTCGACAAGGAACTCTTCCCAGACTTCAGCTGCGTGTACATTTTGGGGACTAGAACATGCAGATGCACGAAATCCAGCTCTGAAAAACTTGTTTCCAAGCCTAAAATTAGCAGGCTCTTCTTCAACTAGTGAACTTTGATCCTTTTCTTGTGCATATTCTTTGTCCTCTTTTTCCCGTTACTCTGTTTTCTGCTCCTTTGTTTTGCACTTAGCACCGCCCTCTTCTGCCTCCTGTAAACAGACTTGAAAAAGCTTGGAAGATTCCCCTATCAGTTAATTTTTATCACGGACATCCAATTCCCTATTTAGCTGCACCCGGGCACTTGGTGTAAAAGGAGGTTACAATATGACTTTAATGGAAAGGAACCACTACCTGGAGGAAAAACTTTATTTCATCGCATTTATTTACAGCGATAAAGCATACGATAACTGAAAGAAGTGCTTCCTATGGGCATAAGCATTGTGCTCTGGGAACCCCAGCCTCAAGCTGGTCCCTTTCCAGGGCCTGCCCATCACTCTGGACTGAATGATTCCCTTTCCACTCTCTGGTTTTCCCATCTACAAACCTGAATAAAGATGCCTTCCTTGTTAAACATTTTTGACATCGACTGAAATGACCTGGTAAAAAAAAGAAGGTATTTCTGCGATTATCATTTCCAGTTTGAAGTAATGGTTTAAGCAAACCAACAAACATACTGCCCCGCGCTGCCGAAGCTCGCCGCCGGCCAAGGCACAGCAGCTGGCGGCGAAACGGCCCCCGCCGGTCTCGGAGGGGGACCCACGAGAGGCGCCGCGGGGCGAGCGGGACGGCGGCCGGACCCCCCCGCCCGCGGACCGCTGCAGCGCACCGCCCCCCGCGCTGACTCAGCGCCGCCGCGCCGCGAGGCCTCGGCGCCCAACCGCCGCCGCGCCAGGGGCCCAACCGCCGCTCCGCCCCCGGGGCCCGGCCCGGCGGCCGTTACGCGATCACCCGGCCATCGGCCCCGCTGTTGCGGGGGGCGGCGGCGGTGCTGCGCGGCCCCCGCGGCGGGCGGTAGGCGGGGGCTGGCCTGCCCGCGGTTCGCCGCCGCCGTGCCCGGCGGGAGGCGGGTCGGTCGGGGACAGCTCCAACGCCGGCCCGGGGCTCCGACCCTGCCCGCTCTCTGCTCCCCGCCCCGCCGCGCCTTCCCCGGGCGCTGTGGCCCCTCCCTCCGGGGCGGGACCCGTCCCCGTCCCCGTCCCCGTCCCCGTCCCCGTCCCCGCGGCGGGCGGCGCGCACAAAGGCGGCGGCGGCGGCGAGCGGAGGCTGCGGGAGGCGGCGGGCGGCAGAGGTGGGTGCCGGGGCTTGGGGGGGCCGCTGCGCGGGGAGGAGAAGGAGGAGGAGGAGGAAGGGGAGCACCGCTCCCCGGCGCCCAGCTGGGCGGGGAAGGCCAGGCCGGCCCGCCGAGCGTTGGAGCCGCTGGAGGCAGCGGGCCCCTCGGACCTGACGGGGCTCCGGGCGGCTGCCCGCAGCACCGGCTTCTTCCTTGCCGAGGAGTTTGGCTTTTGGGAGTGGCAGCAAGCAGCGGGGGTGTTGGGTTCATCTGGAGTTGGTAGTGGGTTGTGCAGGGGGTTAGAGGGCAAGGGGAAATCTGATGCTTTCCAGGTTTATCTTCAGAGGGAGGTACCCAGCGCTGGGCGGCTGCGGGGACGTGTCGGTTTGGGGTCCCTGCTCCTGCCGAGCTGCGTGAGCTTGTGAAGTCCAGTGCCCCTCTATGCGCTACTTCTCCTTTTACGTTAGAGATGATATTTTGCCTCCCTTTGGCTGGCARCTGCTGATGCAGATTGCTGCCTTAGGACCACTGCTTCACCAATACTTTCCCTGAGGTGGAATAATGAAAGCGGTGACAGGCCAGAGGGATTTAATGGCATAGCAGAGCCTGGCTGGCAGTAGTGCAGTTGCTACCTATGAAAATAAACTTTCAGGTATTTTGGGTTTCTTTTACGTGATTTTTTTTTTCCCTCTAGAACAGCTATTAGTTTTTCTTTTGATTGGTGTATCTCCTCTACCTTCCAAGAAGGGAAAGTAAAAGAGAACGTATCTTGAGAGTGCGGAGGAGACAAAACTGTGCAATATTTTTGTTATCTCTGTCAAAAAGAGGAATTGTGTAGTGGCCTGTAGTAATAACAGGATCTCAGCAYTGATGTTGCAGACTAACTAGCAGATCATTTTTCCTTTCATATGTAAAGTCATTGACCTCGATAGATCTCTTGACTTCTGATTTGGTTCACAGTCTGGAGGGTGTTTTGGAGTGGTTGGTTTATTTTATCTTCTGGGTGGCTTTATCTGTGTCTCTGCTGTCTTAGGAAGCAAATACTGGCAAATATTTAGTGTACATAAATAAGGTTTTGCTGTCATCAGTGTACCCAGTTAGAAGTCAGATGGATATACTCCTATTACAGTAAAATTCCATAAAGAGAACTGGAGAAAAAGTGGGGAGACAGTGAAGGAGTTAAGATGGGAAAGACTCAACGTAATTATGTTATGATTTTAGGCATAAAGCCATGAAAATAGCTTCTAATGGTTTTAGATACTTTCTGCTTTTCTGATCGCTCCGTTTCACTAATGCGGAATATAGACTACCGGGTAATATCTACTTACATGACTCAGCGTGGTCTGTTTGTAAGGGAGTTGGGCAAGTTTTAGTCTTTGGCCTTTTTCCATACCTCTRGTTGTGCAGGTGCACACATTCGTTTATCTACGAACACACATACACTCAGCAATCATCAAAAACAGTTGAAATACAGTAAGACCTTACTTTAAACTCTGAAAATGTGGAAATCGTGAAGTTATAGCCTAACAAACAAATTTATTTTCCAATCCCACTGAAGGARAGGATCCCAAGTCACATGAGATATCAGCGTAGAATAGAGCTGCTACTGTGCTTCCACTCTGATTTATGTTCCTCCTCTGACATCAGAACAGTAGCACAGGGCAGCACAGTACATGATCTACCATATATTCTCCAGTTATTTGAAAAGTTCTCGGTTTCAGGCATCAGTTGTACTTTTTGATTTGTTGTAAAGTTTGATCCTATTTATGCAGCATCAGTCCAAAGGGGTGTCAGCCCTTGCGTACGTTCCCTCAAAGCATCTCYGTGAGGAGGGAAGCACTGTACAGTTGGGAAGCTGACGCACAGAGACATCAAGGGAAATGTGGAAGGTCTCCGAGGAAATCTCTGGGAAAGGAGGAGACAAGTCTTGAGATATGATTTCAAGATTGCCTGAAATGCCAGAAGACGTGTCCCTGGTACTACCCACCACTGACTCTTTCTCAGCTTCTCTYTTTAGTTGATACTAGCAATTGTACGGGTATGCAGTGAGTCAGATCATCCCATTGATCCAGCTGGAAATTATTTTTGTATGGCTTTAGTGGTGTCAGTTCAGTGCTGACACAAGGGCAAGATTTGGGAGAGTTGGGAATGTACGGTTGGGAGGTTGATGTGGGGACCATGGTTGTACACTTCAAGTGGCCATGAAATAATTCTCTTGGACTCTTGAGTGCCAGTCCGATATCCTGATTGTGGGACTATAGGGCAGTCCTTCCTTCGTTTGAACATGAGGATTCATTACAGGCACGTTTTGAGTCTTCAATTTGAATTTTTTATTTCAGCTGCTCTCAAAAAAATATCCTGTCCTTTACRGGGGCTTTGTGAAGTATTGGACCAAGTAATATTTCAACTATTTGAAAGAGAGCGCAATACCAGAATCAAGTGAATAGTCATAGTCRAAAGTCTGTATCTGTGAGTGAGTTCGAGTGAGTGAGTGGGTTCTGGGAGGGACTGGCAGCTTGGAAGATAAGTTTGACATTTGATCCATGTGACTTGACTCTCTGGCCATTATAAGAAGTCACAGGTTTTGGCACTGGCCTTGGTTAACTTGGAATAGAAGTCAAATAGTTCCTAATAGAATTAAGCCCAGAATAATCCCAACCCTAAAATATTTCTGGAGATTTGGCTGGCAGGAAGCAAAATGCTCTTACTCTGGTGTAGAGGCAGCCACATGCTGCATGTTGCGTTTTGATTTGGGACGTACAAGTGAATTGCACCTGTCTCCCGATTGACCAGATGTATTGTCAAATCACGTGCAGGAATGTGGCCTGTCCTGTGCCGCTGTGACTATGGGGAAGTCTGGAAAAAATGTGCGYATAATCAGATTTGGACAAAGTTTGCCCTCCTATTTACAGAACAACCAGAATCACGCTGCCCAGCAGAGTGCTCAGGAGTTCTCCCTCAACAACTTGTCCAAATCAGGGTCGTGGCTGCTTATGGCTCCCTTCCAGGTCATGTGTCCAGGTTTCCTTTCCCAGGAAAAAAGAATATGCAGGGAGAGTGCTTGTCTATGTCTCACTCTGATGAGCTTGGCATGCTGCAGCTGAGATATAGCCACATTGATAGACCCTGCTTGAAACCAATGGGAGTTAAACACCCTCTGAGACCTAAGCCTTAGTAACTTGCCCAAGACTGTGTGGGAATCTTGTAGGAAGGTAGGGACCTAAACTGAGGTCTGCTAAAGTCCTGGGCAGTGTCTTCACTGCTCSTCTAGAGAAGGTAAATTCAGGCTCTGATTTAGGTCTGAGAAATGCGCAACTTTGGGGTTCTGCCTGGGAATTTACTCAAAAAAGTGGAATGGGAATTCGTGACAGTGACCTTGGGTTGGATTGATGTAGAAGCTAACAAATAGTTAGGAAAAAGGCTTTCAAAAGTTCTTAAGGATTTTCGGTTTCCAGCCTGAAATGAGTTAAAATATTAAGAGGTTTGAATGTGATGGTCGCACAGCATTAGTGACTTTACAATGTGTTCACCATTTACTAATAAACAGAAGTACCTCAGAATAGAATGATAGTTATTATGAGCTTTTGTAGTTAAGAAGTCATCATTACTATGGTTGTGGTACAGACATGAAGGGCTAAGCTTAATTTTGAAAAAATCCATCTAGCTAATCTTCATCTGAAATATTTCCTTCTCTCCCTTACATTTTCATCATAAATCTTTTTTAGAATGTAACCTCTGATGCTGTTTTTCATGTTAAAGAATAYGTCAATAATTGCTGTAGAGGGAGTTGGTATTCAATACTGCAGACACAACTGAATTGCTTCAGAGTCAAGAAAATGAATGTTTGATACTTAATAAAAGAGTGGCAGTAAGCACTTACCTAGGAGTCTTTGAAATATTGTCATTTACTTTTTTGTAAATGAGGAGTAATTCTCTTGAAGGGGCAGACCGGGCRCCCAGATGGATCAGGTTTGTAAAATTGTCATAGTTTCAGTGTCAGCAGCAGAACTGCAATGATTTATTTTAACTGAACACTGGCCCATCAATTTTTGGCTCCCTTTCACCATTTCACAAGTTGTATGGACAAGTTCTTAGGAAGGTCGATTTGTTTTGTGCTTATGCCCATCACTTCAGTCGTGGACCAGGGTCTCATCATGACATCAGGTATTAAAAACATAACCAAAAGATGTGTCTGTATGGGTTGTTTTTCTTTGTGCTAAGCATTTGGTTTGTGTTTTGTTTACCATTGCTGCAAATCTTCCTCTCATGGCCTACAAAACCAGTGCACAGTCATAACTGTAGAACCTGAGAAAAGGGGCTGAAAGGGACCTAACTGTTACATCCCTGCTAGTGAACGAAACGGTGCCAAAGTCTGTTCTTGGTGGCCAGACCAGCTAGCACCATCTGTTCACGTCTATTCTATAAAGTTCTCTTAACCTTTAAAAGAAGGTGACTACTACTGAACTGGTCACRGGAGTAGTCCCCAGTCAATCTTACCTCATTAGCTGTGCCTGGGAATTGTTGGGAGAGTGCTTATTAGCCTGTGCCTAAAATGTACCAGGAGCAGATTTTGTGATTTAAGTAGATGCAGTATAGATGACCAAATCATAATGGTTGGATCTGTGATGTGATATGGTTTGGTTTACTGCTTTGGACACAGGCACAGTGACAATCTCTGTCCCAAAGATTACAATTGSCTGTTCCTAAACCGGTCCCAACAGATGTTTGTCCTGCTCTTCACAATGTTCTCTACTAGAGATTTCATATCTTCCAGAGGAAGTGTGTTCCAGTTTTTAATTACCCTTACAGCATGCTACCTAAATAATTTTTTTTTTTTTTTTTCCCCAAAAACTGTCTTTAGAGTGTGTTGAATAGCACTTGTATCCCCAAGTAATTTGGACATGTGTGGGTATCTAACCTGTTATTCATTGTGTTGTGGCACCTGAGGAGACACTGGGTCTGGCAAAAGGAAAAAAGGCCTTTAGTTCCTATGACTTTCGGTATTTTATTTGACAAAATACGATAAAGATAGATGAAATGATATGAGGAGGAGCTGGGCCGTAAAAAATGGGCCATGAAGGGTACAATTACTAGCTTTTTACAATTACTAGTAGAGCAGGACTTTAAAGAATTAACTTTGTTAGGTCAATCTTTGCTAAGTCAATAAATCAGTTAAGTAATAAGGGAACACCTAGCTACTTATTTTTCACTTATTTTTCACCAAGATGATCAATTCTGAAAAACGACTGCTGTGTTTAAGAATCAAAAGAGTTGGGAATTTTGTGAGCCTCCTGGCAGGTGATGCTAGTTAAATTGACATTAAAAATGATACTAGAAAATACTTTTAATTTCATAATAGATGCATAATGTAGAGCTGTGGAGTGTCTCCTGGCAAAGAACAAAACTCCTGACAGAAGCAGTACAGAGTGTTCTTACTTGCTGCAAGCTAAGATCAAAAGGATTCTGAATTTTCCCAGCAGCAAAAAATATTCTATGCTGTGTCCACTAGCATGGTATGAGAACAAGAGTTTTGCTAAATTCAGTATAATTAACAGGCAGGCACTGGGGGTTTAACCCATGACGTAAACTCATGTTTACTGCTGAAGTTGCTGCTGCCTGGTTAGGAAGTGAAAGACTTCTTGGAGTGGCCAGAGTAAAATGTTGCTCCAAAAGCACATGCAGTCTCTCTGGGATTTGAGGAATGTTGGTTTCCTGGAGTACTGACATAGTATGGACTGACTTTAGGTTCGGAGTATAAACTTACAAACCTCAGACTCCAAACAATCTCAGCTTTGGTTGGCATGTATGGAAGTTAGGATAAAGGGCCTACGTCCATCAGAGTCCAATTTCTGAACTCTCTCCCATTTTAACTACAGCATCTTTTGTTCCCTACATTTGAAATATAAAACCATTTTTGTCTGGTTTGCTGCGGAAATGGGGTTTATGTGATTAGTCTCCCAGTTAGTCTTTTAATTCTGCAGTGATTTTGTTGCACAGGCCAGGTTCAGCCCAGCTTGAAAGGAGTGTCCATCACCAGCTGACACTTTGAATGTGGCACTTTCTTTTTGAGGGATAAGAGATTTTCACTGTATGGAAGCAAGCTGTGCTGTGCCAGTTGGCCTCAGAGCTTGAGGATGGTGTCTACTTTTTTAATTCACGAGTATAAAAATAATCTCTGTGTCCTAAGACAGGACAGGCAGCRTGGCTAAGATTTGTTGTGAACAAGAATAGTTGCAAAATTCTCTGTTTAGGAGTTTAGGAGACCTGCTGGTGTAACTTAACTGGATGTGTGAGTCCTCATATTTGGATTGTTTGCCTATCCCGAACAGTGGGGTGTATGTACTGTCCCACCAACTCCTTCCCCACCAAGGAAGTTGTGGCTGTTTTGCACCTAGAAATTTAGTTGCTTCAGCAGACCAAGAATTAACTGGGGTGAACTACACCATGTAATTTTGAGTCTAATTGCAGCCATCTTTAAATTTAATCTTAGCTCAATAAGAAATGTGTTTCTTATTGTGCTTTAGGTTAGAAAAATCCCCAGTAGAAACAAGTATTTTTCCAAAGCAAAGGGATAATTTTAARAGTTTGCTTACATCTGTCACCCTGGAGGCTCATTTCTGAACTTAGGTCTGTGCCTGTGTGGTGCCAGCTTTTTAAAGAGTTCAGATGATGGTCACCAAGATACTKAGGGGGCTAAGAGCTTATGACTTAAAAGGAAAGGCTGGGAGAGCTAGTTTTGGTCAGTCTTCAGGGTATTCCTCTTGGGGAATAGAATAGAGAAAACAAAGCTGGAATCTTAAGAGGACAAGAGGCAATGGGCACAAGTTGCAACAAGGGAAATTCAGATTAGGTATTGGGAAGAAAATTTTYGCTGTGAAGACAGGCAAACATAGGAACAGGAGTGCAGGGAGGCTGAGAAATCTCCATCCTTGAAGACATTGAGAACGCGACCAAGGTCGTGGGCAACCTGGTCCAGGTTGGCCCTCCTTTGGGCAGACTTTTGGACCAGGTGACTTCTAGAGCTCTGTTCCAACGTGTTGTTCTGTGACACAGCATAGGGTGCGGCATGAGTTTCAAGTGCAGTTCTGTATGAAACAGCTTAACCCTAKATTTGCATTTTCAGGACGGCATGTTTCTAATGTATAACAGGAGCCCAGAAGTGCTAATGCCAGCTGAATGCTGGAGAACTAAATATAATTGCTCTTTCTGCCGTGAAGTTTTCGTGTGTTGACTTTTCAGTAGGTGGCACTTTCTAGATGTCTGAATTGAGGGCTATGCAGAAATGCTTCTCCAAACAGTATTTAGGGATTGTTCTTTCATTAGTTACCATCTTGTATACTAAATACTTCAAAAAAAGTCTGTTTGGCTTTCGAAGTTAGTGCCTAGCTTTAATCTTTTTGYGATTCAGCTTCCCAGTTGTCAGATGGGGAGACGATTGCCGCTTTTCAGGGGCAATGTAGTGATGACTATCATAAGCCCAAAAGAACACAAATAATTCTTCCTTCAGAGCATGGTTTGTGTCTTGATACCCATGTATTACAACAGAAAGAGAGAAGAAAGCAAAGCTTCAGTCCTATGTGGAGGGACTTTTGGAAAAAAACACAGGTGATCATTAATTAGTTAGAACAGCTATGCATGAAGAGACCAGCCTTCATTATAACATTTCCTAACTTTCCAGTTTTTTACTGTAATGCTTTTACTGTATTCTTTTAATAGTTTTTTGATTCTAAGTATAAATCACAGTTAAAAATTGGAGCTATTTTTACAGCATTTCACATGTACATCTTTTTGTTGTTTATGAAAGAACACAGCTGAGAGAGTCTTGTAGCAGATGATGCTGCTTAACACATGCTGCGCAGCTCAGTGCCGTGGCTGTCTCTCAGACTCTGAGCTCAGTTTTGTTCTCATCATCGTCAATGGGAGTTTTAGCATTGCCTACCCTGCAAGTGTCTCTTTTATTGATGTCCAGGCGATGTAGTACAGCCTAGCAAAGAACTTGTATGCGAGGCATATGCTTTATACTGAGTGCACAAGGACTTTGCTGAAATCAGTATCTTAGAATTTGCAAGAGGTGTTGGAAAAATAATGAAAACAATAGACATTGGAAGTCCTTAAAATCTGTACTGTTCAGGAAGTTATCTGCTTAAATTCATTCATATTTTGAAAGCCTTTAAAAGACTTTTTGAACTTTTAAGTATGTCTAAGTGTGCATCCTGTCTAAGGGACTAAGTATATTAATGCATCATAAACAGGATGTGCATTAACAGAGTAGAAGCAGGAAACTAAATGCTAAATACTAAATAAATCCAGGAGCAGGGGAAATAAAGCCAATCACTTCAACCATCAACACATGCCTAATTTTTAATAAACCTGCTGATACTAAAAGGCTGTTTTAAAACAAGAACGRTAAAGTTGCATTAGGAAGCACTTTGAAGTTCAGACGGTCTGGATTGAAGGTTGCTTGTCAAACCTTAATGCATATCTATTGTACGTGTGCATTATAATAATCTTTTAACAGGAGAAAACCTTGTAAAGTGGGAAAATAGTCTTTGACTTCAGTGTAGTGGAAAATAAGATCTGCTTAAAACCATTCACTTGCCCTGCCCTTAAAAGCCTGTAGAAATACATGAGAAAAGGGTATTTGGTGTTGAGGGCACAATAAATGATAGGAGGAGATGTTATTTTGGAAGTAATGCTTTTCTCTTCAGAGATGATTGGAGACATTTATGAGCTGCAGAGTCTAAAAGTCTGACAGTGGTTTTGAATGCAACTGATTTTATGAACTGTTGAAAGTTGTTACAATTCTCTGACTCACAAGGTCTCTTTTGCTTTTGTCTTTTAATAGCTTGCTACAAACACGTGTCAGCTGTAAATAAATTAGGTGGGAAATCCTGATTCTTTGTGAAGTTGTTAATTTGTGAAACAGGAGAATACCCCACTGCTGGAATCTCTGTCTCTCAAATGTCTCTAAAATGTAAAGCAGGAATCAAAATCTTATTTGTTCTATCTTTTGCCTTTCAGGTCCAAACCATGAATTACGTTGGACAGTTAGCAGGGCAAGTGTTTGTAACTGTGAAGGAGCTCTATAAGGGACTAAACCCAGCCACATTGTCAGGATGYATAGATATAATTGTTGTACGTCAGCCAGATGGAAATCTTCAGTGTTCCCCTTTCCATGTACGCTTTGGGAAAATGGGAGTTCTGCGTTCTAGGGAGAAAGTGGTAAGAAAATTGGAAATTTTGATATGTTCTGTCTGTGGGTTAACTCTCATGGCAAGAAAGTTACTGAATGTTCTGTGGTATGCTAGTCAAGGTTTTCTTYAGACGCTCCTTATAATAAAGTGCCCAAATTAAGGCAAGGTTCAATTAAAATGGTTGTTACTGATTCTTGCATTTCAAAGCATAATTTGTAAGACATTGACTATAATAAAAACAAGACAAGCCATGACATTTGTAACTGTTTTCAATAAAGCAAAATTTTGAATGTGCTAATTTGGGCGTATACTAGATTTCATTACTGACTGTGTATTAAGACTCCTTTGTTTAACATGTTCAGTGATAGTTACAAGAAGGGAGGTAATAATGAAGTAATATTTTCAGATAACAGAATGTTGAGGTTAACTGAAGCTAGAAAAAGCAGTGAGGACCTTGAGATAAATGTAACTAGTCTGAATGACCTGGCAATATGATACCAGATGCAAAGTTGCCAGCGGGTAATGCATGACAGATTATTTTAGGAAATAATCTGTAACTGCATACAGCCTAGGTTCTAATGTAGCTATAATTGTTCAGCAGAAAGATCCTAATGTCATCATGGACATTGTTCAATTCTTACATAAATCAGAAAGGTATTCCAATATTTAGGATGGGTAAAAGTTGAAAATGTTACCATGCCAATAGTATACTGTGTCTTGAAATATAACATAAATGTAGACTTGTCCAAGTCTCCGAAAAAATACAGTGAAAATGGAGTTGGTGGCAAGAACAGTTATAGGGAAAGAGAGAGATTCTCCTGAGAAGAAATGGAAATAGTTGGGGCTGTATAGCGGTGAGATAAATGTGCAGAAGAAATATAGACACATGAATTGTGTCGAGAATGTAAACCAATTTTTCTTATTTGTGCTTCTCATAGTGTAAAGTGAAGTCTGTTTTATGAATTTGAAAGACAGCATATTAAGAATTTGCATGTGGAAGTACTTCTTGCACAATTCAAGATTAGGCTATGAATTAAAAGAGTAAAAAGATTTGTGTGGTGAGTGAAGCATTCAGAATTACATTTAAAAAGATTCAGGACTTTATGTAATGGCTATAAACCTTCCTGAGTAGAGGAGCAAGACAGCAGTGAGCTGAACGAGTTAGAAAAAGGTTTGGAAATTGATGGCCTTGTGAAGGGGTGAGGAGAAAAACAGGGAAGTTCACTATTWTATGTTTATTGTAAGGTTTCTTACACTTTCCTGAGAAGCATTTGCCCAGTGACAGTGGTAGGATAGCTGAACAGGAACTGTGTAACTAAAATAACTTTCTTTTCATTTGAGAATACATTTGTTTTCTTCCAGGTTGATATAGAAATTAATGGAGAGGCTGTAGATTTGCACATGAAACTAGGAGACAATGGAGAGGCCTTTTTTGTGCAGGAGATGGATAATGATCAGGTAAGAATCAAAACTGATTTTAATTTGTTAAAAATTCAATGCTTGCTCTTCAGAGTCAGTTTTGAGTTTAGGAATTTTGTTGAAAAACATACCTTTACCCATTTCATAGTTTTGAAAGTTTCTGGACAATTTTCTGCTATGGAAATTTAATACTATGCAGTTACTTCGTTTTTTGAGTTGCTGAGATTGAAAAAAACCTGAAGAAGGTAATCAGATAATTAAAAAATAAATCAGAGTTTATGTGCATGCCAGTGTGTGAACAGAAGTAACATGTACACAGTTCACATGCTCCAAAGATGTGTACGACAGAGGTTAATATGTCCATGGACCTGTTTTTTGCAGAAATGTTTACTTTGAACATATGCACTCAGCAGACTGCCAGTAGAAGTGCACATGCCCTGTAAACATCTGTGCACACAGTAATTCTGGTACTCACCAAAGGCATGAGTACATTATTCATGTGGAATTATATTTAAATGAGAATGCCTKCTGTTGAGCTGTGTGGTTAAATACTAGTCTATATCAGTTATGGTCACACTAGTTTTGAATAGTCCACACAGAATGTAACATAAGAAGAGCTTTTCACAGACACTTCTCTTCAGATACCCCAATAATTTTTGTCACTGTCCAGAGTGTGATGAGTTTTCAAATTCTTATATTGAGTAYGATACTACTAGTTTCAGGTGAGAGCTGTGTGCATGTGCAGTATTCAGCTCTATATCTTTATATTTAAATCTTCTGATCTCTATATTTAAATCTTCTGTGTGGTAACAGTTATTTGGTGACTGAAAATTGCTAGAAATACTTCATGAATGTCTAGAGATGTATATATATGATTGAATAAGAGGGTGTTTGTGTGACGTAGTTATAAACCGGTGACCTATCTGACTACTATCTGTCATCTAAGTTGTGAAAGAGAATTGGATTTTGCAAAATGTTCAGGTTATAAACTAGGATTTTGTTTCTGCTCTCTATCTAGCATCAGTGGATAGAGACTTATGCCATAACCTGGCCAATATTAGCTGCTCAGAGGATCCTTTTCATTAAGGGTATTGTTCCTGGCTTGTCTAAGGAGTTGCAGCTATGGAACAATTTCAGTATGTTATAGGATCATACTGAGCACTCAGATGGCTAATCTTTGTTACTTTTCTGGGGAATAAATAACTTAGATTTTGGCAGTTGTGCATAGATTTTAGAACCAGATCTATGACTGGCAGAGGAACTAATATGTTGCATGGTTTGCATTTTTTCTTTCTCAGGAGGTAATTCCTTATCATCTCTCCACATCTCCCATTTTGTCTGAGGGAACTGCTTTAATGGAAGCTCAGCTGAAGAGAAACTCCATAGACAGGATAAGAAACCTGGACACCAGTGCATCCTTACAAGTATCACCCCAAGCTCATGGATCCCAGCCTTCTGCTGAAACATCTCCAGTCTGTAGCTCTGTGAAAAAAAGGAGGAAAAAGAGGAGGAAGTCTACCCATAAAATAGACAGCTTAAAAAGAGAAGACAACGGAGACACGTCAGAAGATGAAGACATGTTTCCTATAGAGATTAGCTCAGAGGAAGAAAAAGAACCATTGGACAATTCAAGGTAGCACAGTGGAATTGAGATACATAATGGAAACCTAATGCTGGGTTAATGTTCCATTCCATACCTTCTAACAGTAATTTCTATCTAAGTCGGTACATATGGTTGATGAACATGTTTCTTTAAGAAAAACCTTCAGGCTAGAAAGCTATTGAGAATGTTACTAGCAAAAATAATGAAAATGACATTGAAAACATAAGAACAATCTTCCGTCATGCTGTGAACTAGAAGGTGTAAATCAGATAACATTTCTCTATCTCTTTTTAGTTCAGGTTATACTAATTCTTCTCTACAGAAGGGTTTCTTTGTTATCTGGAGTATATGACAGTTCAGTAATCAAGTATGGTTTTTAAATGTCACGTCTTGCCCTATACCTAGGATCCCTGTTCCAGATGTGTTTGTTGATGAAGTATCTGACATAAAGGCTCCTGCAGTTTCTACGTTTTCTCAGTCTGCATCTTACCCTCATTCAGATGGAGAATGGTCACCTCTTCAAAGGTACTTTTTGTGATAGTACAGTTCTAAATAACCTTCCTTTAATTTCTTATATGCTAGTGCTATATGAAGAATTACTAAAAATTTTGGTATCATCAAACATGGTCACTGTCAACTACTAGATGAATGCTTTCTGTATTTCAAATCAGGTAGTGTACAAAAGCTTCAGGTTAGCTTTTTTCCTTGATGCAACAAATGCATGCATACAAATGCAGATCCACAAATTCTGAAGAATATTTATATCTGTTAATGTGTCTGCATATAGAGGCTGTAGAGAGAATGAACATTTTGTGAAATCTGAATCTTTGCCCAATGCACACAACCTTGTAAGGACTTCATTGAATGCAGATATATAAATCTTTAGTACTTTGGGTGTAATCCTTTTAAACACTTGCAAGATTGGAACTGATCTATAAAAATAAGATTTTTTTTTTTTAATGAATAAGAATATGAGCTTCTTGTATCCCTTTCGAAGGTAATCTGTTGAATTGCACAGGTAGATAGACATGAAATATTTATTGTGTGAAAAGAACACATACAGTACTTCACTTACTTTTTCCTGTATGTGTATTTGTGTGCATGTGTATACCTTTGATGTCAAAGCAGATTAGTTTGGACCTCCTTTATCTTGTGTCTGTGGAACACTGTCAAAAAGGGACAATTTTGTGCTTGATGTGCATGGCATTATAATTCCAATGAAGTCTGTGTGTGTGTGTCTGTGCACGTGTGCCCCACATCTTCCACGGAGACTATTGGAGTGGTGCAGTATTCACAAGACCTTATCCTAAGAAGTCTAGTTTCAACAGACGGCCTCTGTAGTTGAGGGATGGAGGAAGGGAGAGCAAGGAGATKATTTCAGAGCAAGGGCTTAATTTGAATTGTGTTCTGGAAGAAACTTTCTCTACTGACTGTAGAGCTTAATGCGATTAGCTTCACCAGTCTGGTGATAGCATGTGTCAATACCCTGCCTCTTCGGTGGCTTTTTGAACTATATATTCTGTTTGTTTCTTCATAGCAGTATTCTGGATTTTGAAAACTCTAGATGTAAATTCAGCATTCACGTAGCTAATGTACAAAGAGCTTATGTTAATCAGCACTTGTGAATAATGACACCCTGTTTTTCTTTCTACCAACATGCTGTGCTGTCCAGTAAGCCTATAGATTGCACAGGGCAATTCTCTCTTCTCACTGTTCCAGCAGACGGAGGCCTATCTAACTCCTGTCCTCAACAATCTTCTCACTTTTCTCCTCCAGACAGGTAGAACAGTTGTCCTCCCTCTCTTCTGGTCTGCTCTTTAATCCTTTTAACACATTAATACACTTTTAACACATTAATAATATGTGAACTTTGTTGAACTTATAACTGCACTTATTGCTAACCCAGACACTTTGAAAGTAAGTGACATTGAAAACCACTTCCTCTGCTTACTTCTTTGGGGGCATTGACTGGAGGTARGTTGCCTTGATGAATCATCTGTTGAATGAGGATGGCTAATATAAAATCAGGCCAATGAAAACCTGGGTTAAAACTGAAGTTGATTAAGGTGATAACAAAAAAGAAGGAGGAACTTAGCTAGTGAAAACTTACATTCCTCTGAAGACTGACGTTTCCATGTGGCTTTTTACAGTCAGTGTATATTTTAATGACATTTTTATCCCATGGTTTTCTTGAGTTGTTTGCTTGTGTGCAYGTTGCAAAAGTAAAAGCAAAACAAAGGCCTTGGAGATTGAGAAAAAAGGTACTGGGAGGAGGCCAGTACCAAAAGAGAACCTCTCTTCCCTTTTTCCCTGGTTTGGGGGAGGGGAGGACTGTTGGATTGCAGTGGGGGAGCGTCTTAGAGAGGAAAGATGACACAATAGATAAGGCATCTTGCCTAAGGTTTAGGAGATCCAGACTTCAGCCTTTGCTGTAGTGTAGGATTCCTCTGACTGTGGACWCTTTTCTACAGAGCTGGAAGTGGATACAGACACTTTTTATGATCTTAAATTCAAGATGTCTCAAGATTCTGCAGCCAAGCCCTTTCTCTCCATTAAGTCAGTGGAGAGAAGTCACAGCAACTCAGTTAAAAAATTTAAAGTAGGTGTCCAAATATGGCCTCTACAATTCTCTATTAGTGCTGGGGAAGCTTTGAGTAATAAATCAGACTAAATTGCTCAGTGCTTATCTCAACATAGATGCCATACTAGGTGCCTAAGGCTGTATTGAAACTGATGATAATCTTGAGGTTTTCTCAGCTTCTAGGTCTGCTCTCGTTAACCTGACCATGTTGGAACACCAAGTCAAGGTGAAATCCTGGGACATTCGAGGCTGTTCTCCTCAGTGTTTTTCATGGGAAGGAAGGACAGGCACAGAGGTTGGGATGGAGCAGTGATGTGCTGTGGGTGGCTCCATGAACTTTGCTCTGGAGTTCACCTGTCCTGCGGTCTAGATATACAGCTAAAGTGCTGTAGTAACTTGTCTGAGTAAGGCCCTTTCTGTGTCTGCAACTGTTTTCCTCTGTGTGAAATAAGAAACTATTATGGCCACCTCAAAGGAGGTTCAGAGGCTCTTAGCTATTGTTGTGACATGTACATGAGGTAGACCTCTTTCCTTCTGACTATCTTTTCCTGGTTTATTTGGCCTCAGTCAAGACAGGACTTTTTCTCAGGTCACACTGCTGCTTTCTCAAGGCTCTCTTTGCTTTCAGTGGGAAACACTGCAAAGATCACCGTGGTTTACTATTGCAGAACTGCCAACGACAGGCCAAGTTCCTTATTCTTTGACATTGGATTACATTAAGTGCAGTCATAGCTTTTAAGGAATACATAGGACTGTGAAACAAATATTCAGCATTTATGGGATGTGAATCAGTTATGCTGATCTAAATGACTGAGCTGAGGTTTCCCTTCCTTCTCATGCAGTGTTGACAGGATGGGGGGCTCTCGTTTGATCTGCAATATCTGCAGCAATCTGTGGAAGGCAAGAGAATTTCATCTGGGCTGGGTCAGTGCCTAACTTAAGGACAGAGGAGTTGCAAGGCATAGTTCAGCCCAAGACAAGCATCATGGTAGTGTGAGGAATAAAGAACCCATTTTGAGTCTGATCCATGGATGCATTTGCAGGATACTGTCGTGGGGTTACAAATCCTACACGATCTTGATATTCAGCCTTATTGACCCTTAGTGCAAGCGTAACATTAATCCAGGATTTAATTTGACCTAACCGAGCTAAAAAAAAATGTAAAGGAATATGATTGTGAGCTTTATTAGTCTTCAGTCTCATTTTAATTTGGTGGCAATAGTATGAAGTGAATAGCAGCAAAAATAGTCCCAGTGTGGGTAAAGGAGACGACATMTGGCATTGCATATGGAAGCGGAACTATACAAACAGGAAGTATACAAACASGGCTGCAGTAGGCATAATTACCATCTGCGTCCATAAACTTCAGAGATTATTGTTATTGTTGTTCCAGAAGGATATTAGTTGGAGAGAGTAGCTATTGAGTGTTAAAAAACAATATGGCATATGAAGAAAAAAGTAAAAGTATTTCTCTGTAATGAAAAACCAGCTCTCATCAGGAGGCCACCAACCTTGTATTAATGTTTGTGGGTGGTGGGAATATACATCATGGTTCTTGGTGCTGAGTAACAGCCTGGGCTTCTTCCCCACTCAGTTGTGTGTACAAGGGAACTGTATTTTCAGGGAAAATTATGGAAAAGGGAGGTTCACCACTGCCCCGATCAGTGTTCTCACTGCAAAATGCAGAGGTTCTAGCCCAAACTGAAGCAATGCCTGTATTCTCTCAGGTCGTCTGGCTGGGTAAGTGAACCTGGGCTGAACATACCCCAAAGCCCAGACTGGAGATTTTTCTAAGTAAACAGTAGGTCTTTTGAAGGTTAAAATGTGTGTAGTGCACAGATTAACTCGTGCAGTGATAACACTTCCTTAAATCTAGATGTTTTGGGCTTAAAGCAGCAGTAGAAGCATTACTGCCTGCTGAGATTTTTCTGAAGTGCCCAGGCTGCTATTTCCAAGGTTTCAATGGGCCCTAGATGCATGGAAAATACTGCAAATCCTGCAAACTTGTCAGTGGGAGATGTAGAAGTTGCTGAAAAACCCACCCAGCATTCCTTAATCCTTAGAGCTTGAAAATACTTTTAAAATCACATTGTATTGATTCCTTCATCTGTCAAATGGTAGGTTATTCCCTAAGGAGTAATAAAAATTTGAAATTGTTAGGACCAAGAAAGATCTCCCACAGTTGTATTGCTTATGAATGTTATAGTTTAGTTAGCTACAGATAATTGTTATCTAAAAAGTTGTAGTGTTTGTCCATATTCAAAGTATATCTTACTGCAACATAGATGAAAACAAGCAATAATGTAGATAATTAGGTTGCTGTTTTTTCAGATGTGAAATTCACAGATTTTTAAAAACTGCTTTGTGTTAGTGTGAAGTGATTATTTTCCTGGGACCAGTCAATTCCCAACCGGCTAGCTCTACAAAACTGCCTTACATTGAAAGAGCAAAACTAGTTTGGATATTCAGTTTATCCAGAAGAAGGTAAAGATTAAATCAAACATGAAGAATTGATACTAAATGTAGGAAGCCTTTTGTTTTTGAGGGTGAAGGTAACTCAGTTTGGACTTTTGATTTAGGAATGTTGTGGATTCTTTTGTTGCTTATAGTTTTTAAATCAGGATTGTATGAGTATACCAAAGACATGCTGTGGCTCAGACAAAAATTAGTGGGCTTTGTTCAGGGGGTTCTGGGTGAAATTCTGTGACTTGCATTATGCAGAAAGGCAGAATAGATAATCAGAATTTTTCCTTTTGTCCTTGAAATCAGTGAATCATTATTTATTAATGGCTGACTTGACATCACATTATTGACTTCACCACATTAAAAATATGCTACAAACTGATAATTTGCTAATTAATTGTAAAATATTTTATATTATGTACTCAGCAAAACAAACAGTTAAATATTTTTGAACTGGAAGGACTCAAATTATTTGTATAGCTCTGCTGCTGGTTTCCCTAAAATATGCATCCAAGGGTAGGACTGAACAAGTTAGTAGAAGGAAGTAATCAACTGGATTCCTTAGACTAATTTATTACTTAGTCAGGATAAAGTGTCTTGTTGATGTGAGCGAGTAATTTCTGCACTTCACATCCATTATAACAATACTAACATCTATTAATCTACTGCTGCTGGTACCATCCCCATTCTTTTTTCCACACAGAAAACCAAAAATTCTCCTGAAATGTTCAGGTCCAGTGCTCTTGTTCCATCTCTTTCAGCTTCTCAAATCCTACTTCTGTGACAGCACTTACTAAAAAATGGATGAGACCTCTGAATGCCRGTCTAAGAGGATCCTGAACTATTTAAACTGTTTTTCCATGTTTTCACACTTTCAGTTGGCTAATGATTATTTAGATCTTCAATGCTTTGGGTTGGTGGATATCAGTTTGGAAAGTGCTTAGTGCATTRTGGTTACTTTTGGTTTTGTAATATTGTTTGTTTGTTTTTCTTCAGCCCATCAGGTTCACGCCCTTCTACTCCTAAAAGTGACTCAGAATTAGTTAGTAAACCTATGGACAGAAGTGGACTGAAGAATAATCCCCACATGCACTGGGCATGGGGCGAGCTACCCCAGGCTGCAAAGGTATCCAACGTAATTTGTTTAATTCCTGCTAGCATCTATTGTGCTTTAGTGGGGCACATGTGCTTATTCTATTGCAGACTGCTGAAGAGGGAATGGATCCTGTTTTTACATAAAATTGCAATGTTTTATGTAAAAGAATTGCATCTTGCTCCTTAGGAGGTACAGGAAAGTAGCTTGTGCCATGGATGTTCTCAACACCGATGACATACAGCAGAAAGTGAAGAAGTACCTGAGACCTAGTCTTGTAAAAGTTAGAAGMTTAAATAACATATAAGATCAAACCCAGTGTCCTTTGGTAAATCATTGAAATTCATAAGTGGTCTTAGATGGAAATTAGGTGCTTGGTGTTAGCAGTGTGATTCACAAAAATTAAAATTGGTTGCTTGAGTGCATAAGCATCCAGAAACACCTGCAGTTCTGTATCTCTGCATGCCTAGACGTGCTGTTCTCGTGGCTGAGCCAACTGGCTTGGTGCCTGTCCCTTCCCTGAAGCCATTTGGCCCAGTTAGGCGGCAGGATCTGTAGTGTGCCAGCATGTTGTCTCCCATGCTGCACAGTAGCCACATGCAGCTGAGTACACTGCAGGTCAGTCAGGCACTGGCTGGCTCCTTATGATAGCTGTGGAGTCAGAGCATTCGTACAGGAAAGGGGAGAGTTAGGGCTTAGCCCTGCCTCAGGGTGTGAGGAATAACGGTCAGGTTCCAGTGGCATACTGCAACTAGGGGGACAGGCATGGTGCAGGGTTTGGCCCCTTCTGTGGAAGGTTGGCTTCTCTGCAGAAAGGACTGCAGGAGTGATGGGGTCAGGAACAGCATAAAGAAACAAAATTCCTGCTCTGCAGGCCAAGGAAGTGCGTATCCTCCTCAGAAAGAAGGCTTCTGCGTTCTGGTGGTGGTGGCACCAGAATTATAATGGCACTATTATAATTTATCTTTAATTTGCTATTGGTAGCTAGTGACAAAAGCAGGGATGGGAATCCAGAATTCTTAATTCCTTCAGAAGAGCTCTGGCCTCTTCTTTAGTAGGCCAAAGATGAGCCGTCCCACCACCTCTGCATTATTCTCTCCCTCATGTATATTACAAGAAAATTGGGAGATATTTTTCTGTGCATAAAGAACTGATTTAAGTGCACAGGTCTAGGCAGGAGTTTCAAATTGGCATTTCCAGTCTAGAATTTAGGGTTTCCTGTTAGTAGATTTGGGTGTTTCAGTTTTATCCCAGTCACACAGCCTGGTGTGTATTGCAAATCTTATTCCTGGAGGCTTTTCCCTCTGCGGTCCCTGTCTATGTCCCTAGCCACGCTATTCAGAGTTGACCTGGCGATACCTGAACAGGKTGTTATGCTTTGGATGCTGTTGATCTTTGTGTAAGAGTTTGTTTGCTATGATGTGAAGGTTATAACAGCTATACAACGCTGTTGTAGGAATTCAGCTCCACTCTGTAAGAACACCTCCAGTCGCACACTCAGAGAAGATCTAGAATTGTTCCTATGAAGTGATTGAAAATCTAAATCTGGGGTATAGATGCATGACAGTGTACCCCTGTCCTGGTCCCTGAGAGCATCCTGATTGTGTAAGAACTCCAGTCTGCGCTCCCTTCTCATGTTTGTCACGGTTACCTTCTGAAGAAAAGCTAGGATTTGCGCAGGAAGGGAGGAAGGCAGCGTGGGAGCTGTGACGTGCTCCCAGGCAGCTGAGTGGGAAATGAAGTCTGTAGAGCACACTGCAGAACAATCTTCCCTGGCCCCAAGATACAGATGAATTTTGCACAAGCAAATGCACAGCAGAGAGGTCTTTTGTCCACTGTAGTCTCCACCTCAGTTAGTGGTGCCTTTCTGCTGTAGCTG
The DNA here is from genome assembly GCA_030449065.1 of Oceanodroma leucorhoa. Lineage (NCBI taxonomy): Eukaryota > Metazoa > Chordata > Aves > Procellariiformes > Oceanodroma > Oceanodroma leucorhoa. The sequence goes on along the minus strand of JASVER010000047.1, from coordinate 4,634,161 downwards.
GTTACCTTGAGAATCTGATCTCAGTAGAGTGAACAGAACATGTTAAACTCTGGCTGTTCCATTTTTTAAGAGCTTTTCTTTATAGCAATTTGTTTATTTTTCCTCACAGGCCAGTTCTCTGCTCAAAGCAAAGGAACCCAACGTGGTGGATGTAAATCCTTCTGAAAGCACTCACTTTCGTGTCATCCAGGGCTCTCCTATAGAGGAGTTTAACACTGTGTCTCCTCTACCTGCCCTTGGACAAGCAGATGCAGCAACTGCTGATGAAAGTGAGCCCTTACCAGCTGAGACAAATAAGCCAGAGGTAGAGTCTTCAGGAGCAGCTGTACCGTTGCCTGCCAATGAAGAAATAAAACAAGCTGCAGCTTGCTCAGCCCAACCAGCTGGCAAGACAGATTCCCCTTCCAGAAAGAAAGGTAAAGCTGTTGATTCTGGACCTTTATATGTATGATTTTGTCTTTAAACTTCATGGTGATAAAGCACCTCATTGTCATATAAATTAATCTGTGCCCTGAAGGCACTTTCAGATCTGGAAAGTAATAAGTGTTGGAAGGAACCTTCAAAATCTGAGCTGTGCAGCAGGCTGTTCACAGGACCCATGTAGTAAGATAGAAGATCCTCCTTGGTCTGGGATTTTTGGCAGCTCTGTGTGTATGAACGAGTCTGCAAAACTTGCTCTAAATTCATCCATATTTGTCAGATTCAGAGATTTCACTTTTTGGTACAAGCACACTGTAGATCTGCTGGTTCACCTGCTCTGACTACTTTCTGAGTTGTTATGTGTCACTGGTAACTGTGGAACCTCTCTGCTCTAGTACAAAGTTGTAGCATGTYTTTTGCCCAAACAACAGATTTGCTATAAAATAAGGTGCTTTTGTTTCAGGGGAGCAATTTCAGTTCTGTGTGGTACACGTCTTGTCCTGAATTTGTGAAATATAACTCCGTCTGCTTTTCTACTTCTTAATTTCTGGGCTCTATATCTGTAGTATTTTATAATAAGTGCTACAATCTTCATATGAAATTTGTTTGCTTACAAATGTTATGTTTTAGAGCTCTGATTATTCTATAATTATGTAAGCCCTATATAAGCCTAGTTTGTGCAGCTGCTTTTTAATCAGTAAACGTACAAGTTTCTCATCCACTTCCCCATGCATTCCACTGTCTTTGAAGACAAAAATGACAGTGTTACTCTGCTTACTATTCAGTCTTTGCATAACTTTTTTTCTGATGTTTGATGTTGGAAATTGGGACAGTGAGAAGTCGTGGGTTTTAGAATGAATTCCAAATTAGGTTTTGGCCTTACAGTGGTTACTTGTCTAGATGTACCAGCAACAACAGGACAGCGATGACTCTGTGTGTTGGTACTAGTGGAAGACCTAGGAGGGTTGTCTTGTTCCCTGCAATGGTGCCTGTGCACACATAACACATCAGTTGTATGTGCTAAACTGAGTTGTCTCCATAACAAGCCAGTTACAGTGTATTAGTGACTATAGTATAGCCTGTTGTGTTATTTCCCTTTTGCAAGGGGTGATTGAAGATTATTTCTTGGAGGTCAAATGCTATAATTGCCTTACTGTGATAATAGGCCTATGCGAATACTCAGAAAGTTTTCCTTTTGCTGTTTTCCTACAGTGACCACTGACTTCTAATTCCCAGTGGTTTTGTCTGGGATAGGGAGGCTTCAGCATATCTCAAAACTAGTCCTCTGCTGTCCCATATTGTGTATTCAAAGTCTGAATAATGTATATGAGCAACTTGTTTTTAAATTTTTGGCAGTACCATTTTATACGAGTACAGTTCACAAACTGTTATAACTTGTCTGGTTTCTCAGTCTTAAAATGAATGGTTAAATAGTAATAAAAGGGCTTGTTACTCAGAAAATGCTCATTAATAGGCTTATTTGTGCCGTCCCTTACAGACAAACGAAGCCGGCATCTTGGTGCTGATGGTGTCTATTTAGATGACCTCACTGACATGGATCCAGAAGTTGCTGCACTTTATTTCCCCAAGAAGTATAAGTCCTTTGCTTATATTTTTACTATTTAAAGAGCTCTTGTCACCTTCCAGATTTAGATCAAACTCTTCATTGCCAACCAGATAAGACCTCTTTTTCAGAGTCCAAGCAGAAGTGAAGGCAGAAGGAAAATAAAACTCTGTAGAGAGGAATATTAGAGCTTTTGGAAGGCTCTGGCAGACATTTGGGCCTGAGAAGTGTGCTTGAAACTGATTTTCTATTTTGGTCAATTAAGCAGCATATATTGATTGTGGATTGTTACGTAACGTACACTGATGTTTGTGAGTGTTACTCACRTGCCCTGGGAGAGCAATTGGCTTTGGGATATATTTATCCCCATGTCCTTACTTATTACTGTGAAGAACATATCTTACTGTTAACAGTGTTAGCACAAAATTATTCCTCTAATGTTGTTCTACTGTGAGTGATCACCTATAAATATGAATGTTAGAAAATAATTTTTGGAAGACGTGTGACAGATTTATTTATGAAAATATTGCACCCTGAACATACAATTTCCAACTTGTTCCGATCTTTATTAGAGCCTCTTATAACATTTATAGTCCACTTTCCACATCATACTCTAGTCACTTGACTAAAGTAATTGAGCAACAGCTAAAGTAGCTTGCATATTTTATTTTTCTTTCTTGCTTCCTTAAACTCAGCTGTTGTAATATTAGCATTTCAATGAAACTGAAAAAGATTAGTAATATGGAGAAAAAAGTTGGATTGAAAATTCCTTTCTCAAATGCATTCATATAAATCTGGAATGGAAAGCAGAGTTTGATGAGCCTGCACTTTGTAATAATGATCTCATCTATACACAGATTTTAAGTGGGCATAGTGATTTATTGTTTCTTAAAATTTTAATCCTAGTAGTTTATATGTAGAGTATTTTATTTATATATACATGACATATAAACACACAAACATACACATCCTTTGTTTTGGGTTTAGCTATCAGTTTATATAATTAATATAAATTAAATAATAAACTAATATGTTTATTCTTGTTCCTGTGTGGGAATAGTTCTACTAGTATAAACTCTGCTTATAGTAGCATTATTTTGTCTACTAAGATTGTACAGTTTATTGTCCTATTTTTCCTATCTCTTGTAAATAAGTGAAGCTATAATTATACATGCCTAGTTTAGGCAAGTAAGTAGAAGCAATCTAATATTTGCACGTACATGAGGCCTATACTACTTTGTTTAMATTTTGTGGCAAAACCAAGCAAATTTCTAAGTGTGTGTCGGATGTAAACAGTGCTTGTTGAAGGAAGCAAATTTGGGAATGAATACATGAAGACTGAATTCCTGATTTTTCTTTTGCAGTGGGGATAATGTCCAAAGCAAGAACACGAACGACACGGGGCCRCGGTCCGCCAGCCAATCTCCGCAGTCTGTCGGGAGCTCAGGTGTTGACAGTGGAGTTGAAAGCACCTCAGATGGAATTCGAGATTTGCCCTCCATTGCCATTTCTCTCTGTGGAGGCCTTACTGACAACAAAGAAATAACCAAAGGTACAGAACGACTTTCTGAATTACAGGCATGTGCTGTCAGCCAAGTTTTAGCATCCTAGCCCGAGGAAGCAGTGCCCTCCTGTGGCTGTACTCGAAAATGTGTTGAGAAGATAAATACTGTCCCTGTAATGATAAGTTTCCTAGAATTTTTCATACTTAAAATAGTAGACATATAGGACTTACGATTTTTAACACATTTTAATAATCCACTATATACTGAATTTTTTCGAAGTATTTCACTGGTATTTTTATTTCCTGATAGTACTACATTTTGTATCACAATAGCGTTAATGGTACTTTTGCCACTTGGTACAGTAWATAGCTAGGGAATTCACAGCTGTCGGTGTCAGGAATGAAAAAGGTGGTCTGTAAATGGGGCACTAGGAAGGGGAGTTGGAAACTTTAACCTGAGTTTCTGCTCTACCTCCAATTTCTTGTGTGACTTTTAGATAAATCATTTACAGTGTTCTGTGCCTTAAACTTCCAGCTGCTTAATGTGAAGATAAACGCGTTAAGACTTGCACTTTTTGCAGTAATATGGCATCATAAAATCATATGAGCCTGATCCTACACTGGTTGATGTTCAGAAGCTAGTTATTAAAACACTTCACATAAATACACTGTGGCTTACTGGAGTTGTATTGTTATCTGTATCACTTGTAAATTACATAGATTTTGTGAAAGGAGTCACAGCTGGTGGAAGGGGTGTTTATTCATAGACACTCACTTTTGCAGTAGGCCTTACAAGTGATCATTAAGTTTCTGGCTGTGGGTTTACATATATGTTGAGCCCCATCAGTTCCTGCTCCTAACTTGGACAGAGGATCAGTGAAAGGCATGACAAASTATTTCCTTGCCTTGTTTAGAAGCCTGATTTTCCTCCTTCACAGTTCCATCCCTGAGCTTTCACTTAGCTTGTATTTCGAACAGGAGAGGCACCAGCAGCTACCCAAGAAACCCTCAGCATCTTCTGAGACTGAGTTTCTGAACATCTTGCTTCYATATTACTGCTAATCTCAGCACCCTAGCAATTAAGGGCTGATCCTGAATGTGAAACCTACGTTTCTCACRTCTGAGAGATGCTAAGAGGTTTAGGTTGGCCCATCCCAGGCATCTATAAATGCATGCTTTACATATGTAATTTTTCCCCCCCACAGAAGAATTCTTAGAACATGCAGTAACATATCAGCAGTTTGTGGACAATCCTGCTATCATTGATGACCCTAACCTTGTGGTTAAGATTGGAAATAAGTAAGTATATTTCAGGAAAAAAATATTTTACTGTTGTAACAAAAACACTTCTGTGCATTAGATCAGCTTAACTGTAGCTAAAGGTAGGTTTTGAATGTTCATAGCCTATATTCATCCAGAAAGAGTTAAGTCTCTAGTGAATTCAGGCTCTTCTAGTTTCCTTTCCTCCTTTAAATTGGAAGTAAAGAGCAGTTTCAGATGACCTGTTACAGCTAACTGACACAATTTGAATTTCAAGAAGCTAGTATTAAATGCTAATAGTGTTCACACTCAATTGGCAGAGTAAAAATGAAATAGGATSTGAACTTGCTAAGGCTTGCCCTGAGCCAGTTTGAATAATTAATATTTACAGGGATAGGGCAGTCTGCTTGCAAGCACTCTGTACCCAGCAGTTTGTTTGTATATACTGAATATTTTGCTAATATGCCTCTATGGAGGCATTGCTTTTCAAGACTTGTCAAACTTCACCCACTGAGTATGAGACTTCTRTTTCTGCAAGGTTAAGACATTATTTCATATGTTTATATTGCTGGCAGCAGTGCAGCACTATGGTCTATGCCAGATGCAGCTTTTTGGAGGATGTTTTAACTTGAGAGCTCCTTGCGTCTGGCATACAGTGTTACAGAGTAGAGGAGAGATCATGGCATTGTGCTGCACTTAGAGGTTAGGCTACCCTTAGTCATAGACATCGCTCATACAAATCAAACATGCCTGATGCATCCTTATGTGATAGTTTGTACTGCGTATGTTATAGCCCCATACCTGGCCCTCTCTATGGTCCGGGGTGAGTCACTTATTGCTTCCCTGCCATAGTTCTCTGAACTTGATGGTAATGTTTACCTGCCTACTGATAYGTTGGGAAGAGAGGAGTACTTAGTGAGGATCTTACTGTCATATTCTCTGGATGTCATGTGAGCTTCAGCTTCCCTAGACAGGTGGATGATAATACTGTATTTGTCCTACCGTCTGTAACAAGAGTTGACCCATGTTCAGCACATAATAGCAAAAGCTTGACATCCTACAGACTACGGCCCCTAACTTTTAYGTAGTTCCTTGGTGGAAAAACAGTGAAAACAGCTTGTAAAAAGTGTAGCTCATGCTCTGATAATGAGGTACAGTAAGGATGTGAGGAATGTATGACAAATACCCTTTCTACTTAAGGGCCTAGTTTCTCTTACATACCTTGAAAAGTATATGCCCTGAATACCTGTGAAAATACTGTGGAATAAGGTGGGTGCAGGCCAGAGTTTGACCTGTGCCAAAGAGGCTTCATGACTTTAACCTGCCAAATGATAAATACTGGKTAGATTGTGAATTGGAACCTTGGGATTACAAAAATGTAGTAATCATCTCTCTTGCATGCTCAGGTACTACAACTGGACGACAGCTGGTCCCCTTCTGCTGGCAATGCAGGCATTCCAGAAACCTTTGCCAAAGGTGAGATTGAACATGAAGGTTGGTCAGAGGAGGAGTTTTGACATTCTGCCATTTATTAAGGCAGGGAAGAAGTTGTTGTACAAGAGAATCTGCACATCAGTATTATCTATCCACACGTAACCATTGATCTAGCTTATGCTAAGGGCTAAATAAGCAGGACTAAATTTGGTCTGTGAATAGTATTTATTTGCTAGACTGAGATAGTTACCAATATTTTGAAGAAAGAAAACTTCCTGTTTTCCTTCATTAATGCAGATTGTAAACATAAGTTATATTGACCCATGTTAGTGTTTGCTCTAGCTGAACACTTGGTGACTACTTTCCATTTTATCCGTATACAGCGTATATTATCAAATAAAAATAGAGGCCAGGAATTTTAACCTCAGTGAATAAGCTCTAACTAGTAGATGAGGAAGGCCTGTAGCTTGCTAGTTTTCTATTCCTCAGTTGRTTGTTCATAACCAATCCAGGTAGGTAGTGGCAGATAGCTACGACTATTTGACACTTATATATGTTGGCTTATATTAAATACGTTGATGAACTCRGTCCAATTCCACGTGACCTGGTGCTACATAGATGCTCAGGACAGAAATACACACTACTGTAAATGTATACAAAGAAGTAGTATCACCATTGGCATTATTTTGTATCCTGGTTAGCCATGGATTTAATAAATTTTGAACCTAAACTTTCCTTTTGCCATCTGCAGTACTTCACATGTCTTTGGGTTTAATCTATGTGAATTCAAATGCTATGTCTATTGCCATGAATGTGGAATAAAAATTTCTTCAAAGCCCAGAATACTCTCTACCTCTGTGTTCTTTCTTAGTGTCACATTACCTACRTATGCAGTCATGCGTAGCTGCACTGTAGCATCCCAATATAAAGTAAATTGATCCTGAAAGTCCCAAACATCTGGTAAACCTGGCTTGAATTTCAAGGATGTCAGAGACAGATGTTTTGTGCTTTACTGCAAATATTCTAGTAATCATCAAAGGTGGGATTCATCCCATGGTACTCAAATGCCTACAGAAGGTGTATAGTTATCCTACTCTGTATTTGTTGGGGAATTCCACAGAGTGATTCAGACCTTGACAGGTGCCTACTGGGTCTTGCAATAAAGRTAATGCAAGGTAACTGCATTTTTAATTAAACACTTTGATACCYGAGCCAGATGTTTTGGGTTTTGCCTAGATGGATAAATGGAAAGAATTGGAATGAAATATTTTTGCTGTTAAGTTAAGGGAAGTGGCAGTTCTTTCAACAGCTTTATGGTTACTCGATAATTCATATAGCTTATCAGTTAAGAAGAGTATTTTGTGAGTGTGAAATTCAGTGTGTTCGTTTTTTTTTTAATGGTTAACATACTCTGAATGCTGATAACTTTCTAGACAGTGCAATTTTAATTTAGTGGAGAAGCCAGTGTATATAGTTGGAACAGTCTACATGATTGGGAAGGTTTACTTCGCTGAACTGTACCTCTGAAACTAAAATTACTCATTTATTCTACCAGTCATCCTACTGGTTTTCTTAAAGACTTGTTAATCAGGACGTCTGCTTGATGTTGTCCATATGTTTGAGAACCTCCTTAAATTGTAGCCATTGTTCTCAACAGTGGCATTCCATTCTCAGTAGCTCCATCTGCTCCTTGTTTTTCTTATTTTGTTTAAAAAGTTCTCAACTTATTTGCTCAACTTTATTCCTCTGTCATTTCTTTCTTTTTATATACTTTAGATAGTATAGTGAAGAGAACCTATGGAAAACTGAGAAAAAGGATGCATTGTCCCATACATTAGCTGAACTCAACCCGCTCTCTTAACTGCTAAGAGTTCTTGGAATCATTGATTAATTTTTTATTTTTTTTTAAAATCACTAATCAACATCACAGTTTTATTTTGGTGATTTTGCTTACAGTGGAGGCTATCATCTCAGAAAGCCAGTGGTTAAGCTATTCTAGGGCATACCAAACACTGGCCACCTTTACTGTAATATTTTCCCCTTTTGTCTTTTGCTTGCTCTCTGAGTGAAAGAATTCAGCTTTCCTTGTTACAATGCGTAAGGCTCCAGTCATTACGGGTATTAAAAGAAACTTTTCTCTACTGAGATCTAGTATATATAACCACTGAAAAGTAGCAAGGGTTTAAAAAATCCTGTTCTAACATTGTCAGTCAAATTCATAGCATCATACTAAACTCATGAAAGCTAGTAACTTCTTTAATTACCAGTTTGGAAAAAGCAAATATGAACTTTGTAGTTACTTTTAAATGAGAATAACTATGTTGCATGTGGATTTGTTACTGTTTTGCATGTGAGCTCCTTCAGGAAGTGATATTTTTCTTTTTTTTTCAGTATAATTTGCACTAAGTAACTTCAACTTAAAAACAGTAGGTCCTCCATTCTAGGCGTTATACTAATACCTATTTATGCTTTTTTTTTTTTCTTCTTTGATTTTGTCTCTCTTTCATTTTCCTTTTAAAAATACCATAAGTATTCATGCTTAAGTTACTTCAGAGCAGCTCTGGATACCATTAGATTTTGCTTTAGTAGAATTTATGGTCCACAGACAGTATGTTTACTTTTATTCTATTTATTATCAGTTAAAATTGTGTGTTTGGCACTTTCTTTCATTTACATATATCAGGTTGTCCTTTATTTTGGTTTTTTTTTTATGTTACCATCCACTTATCACAGGCCACTGTGGAATCTATAATGAGGGACAAGATGCCCAAAAAAGGTGGAAGGTGGTGGTTTTCATGGCGAGGGAGGAACAGCACTATTAAAGAGGTAAGTTTAAGAAGCAAGCAGAGTTTCCTTCTGGTTGCAGTGGGAAGGCTGGATACCTCCATATTCATCCCTCAGAACTTTGCTTCTGAGCATAACTCAATGCTCAATTTGACTGAGGGATATACACATTGAAAGATGTTTAAATAGGGTCTAAAGTCTGACTTGTTTTGACTTCGGAAAGCTTTGGATCAGGCATTTGATGGACAAACATTTGCCTGCAGTGTTTTGGTTCTGCATTTATTTTCATTTCATTACACAAACCTGAGGCAGTATTATCTAATGGATTAAATTTGTGTTTGGGAACCTAGAATTGAAGAGCTGTGCCACTAATTTAATGTTTTCATGCAGATTACCTACCTTTCCGCAGCTTTCTTTTGATAGTTGAAGAACAGGCATATTTATGATTAGTGTGAGCTGTAAAATTCAGCAAAACCTAAGATGGAAAACTGACTATATATTAGTTTTAAAGTAGTTTTGAATTTCTTTTCTGAGCATTAAAAGTTTGTGGTAACAGTCTTAAAGCCATGGATGAACATTAAAGAACAGCAGAACTTTATATGAAATATTGATCTCCTGTCTAGACATATTTAATCTTTAAAGTTGGCTAATAAAACCTCTTCATATTAATTTATACTACTGAAGCATTAGTACTTGAGGGGAGAAAATGACTTCTAATACATTTTTATGGTTGTGCCTCAGTCGATGAACTTTTTTTAGCCTTGCATCAAATATCCACAGATCAGTACAATGGTTATGGGCTTCAGAGCGYGAGATTTTAGTTTTTACAGTTTGCTGAAGTTCTAGAATTTCTCTCTGAGTGGAAGTATTTGGTTATTTCTTGAGCTGTGGCAGCTCTAAATGGATAAGGGGAGGTGTTATTGTCGTTTGTGTCTCTCATAAAATCATTCACTATTTAAAAATCTTGTGGGATGAAATTGATAGAGCTTAGCATCTACTCAAGGTAAAAGCAGTTTGGAAAGTTTTATTGGATTAAAGATTTTAATGATTCTATGAAAGGTAATTGGATTTTTTTTTGCTTCTCTAGAGTCATACTTTGCCTTTTCAGGTGAAATCTAGCTATTTGAGGTGCATGAACTGAGTAGTTATGGGATTGATCTCAGAACTTCAACAGTACTAGATGTGAAATCTGGTATTTCTGTACTTCTTCCATGCAAAACTAAATCTTAATTCTTTTTCTGAGTTTTATATTTGCAATTTTTAGTTCTTGTTCAGCCTTTATTCTTTAAGAAAACCATGAAGTTTTACTTTGCCTACAAGCAAAGGAAACAAACATGCTGTTGATTTTTACCAAGTCTGTACAAGACAGAGTTTGGTTTTCAGATATTTTTCTAAAAACATTTGCTCTCTGCCCAACAGGAGATGCGCAGCTTCTCATACTTGTGTTTTTACAGGAGACAAAGCCAGAGCAAGGTATGAGTGGGAGTGGACTTACAGGAGAAGACTCTTCGCAGATGAGCATGGCAAACAGGTACCCCAAAAATTATCTGTACCTGAAATGAGCAGGAGTTACCATTTAAAAGTGAAAGCAAGCTACCTCTTATATTTGAACAAATAAATACTGCGTCAGTGAAATACGTTTAATTTGTTATTCATTGCACAAGATAAGTGCAGATAGGAAGGTTCTGCCCATGTCAGGGTTGCAGACCTTGCGAGTGCGCGCTGGCATTTCTGTGGTTTGGCTGGCAGCTCTGTGACACACATTTCAGCCTCTTGAAAACAAACAATAGTTGGAGCAGTTCTCCAAAGCTGTATGTATCTCTCTAGAATTTTCAAGGGAACATCATAGATGACCCCATGCTGTTGTCAGATCCCAGTTGCTAAAATTTCCGATTTACTTATATTTATGGCCTGACAACTTAATTTGTTCCTACATATTTTGGGAAGTTTGGGGGCCTAAGACTTTCCACAATTTTTTTCACAGTCAATAGTCRTGGTTTTCTGTTACTTCTTTCAAGGATTGCAGAAGACTCTTCCTTCTCGTGCTCCAAACTAATCATGCTGTATGGCCAGAATCTTTCCTTCAGGAAGGTTCCATAAGATGAGCTTGAACTTGCTTTGGAGGGATGAGTTAGCCAGGGACAGCTCTCCTACCTTGCCCCTTTGCTGTACATACAGATCTTACTGTAAAGACAGCCAGTCTGTGCGCTGCCCGCACTTAGAGCTGAAAAGGTCCAGATTCAAATATGCTTTATGCTCATTAAGCTRAGTTCAAGGATCACATTTATGAAACAAAAAGGCATTAAGCGTCATTCTTAACAGCAGGTTGCTGTCCAGGAGAATGTGCTGGAAGGAGGATTCCTCATTCTGTAGGAGACTAGCTGTTATCTCAGTTGCCTCTCTGAGTTTGTAAGAGCCACAGAATAAATTTGAAAGGCTGATTTTCCTTTTAATGATGACAAGTGACATTTAGGTCTGTTGTTTCTTACGTGGTGCTTAAAGATAAGCTTTAAAATGGAATTAAGACTTCAAGCAGAGTAGATTCTGTAATTGGCGTTCTTTGTTTAAATTTTAACTGACCTTAGAAATCAAGTCATTAAGAATTTATTGCTTGCAAGCAGAATGCGACAAGTGGGGTGTTGAGTAAAGCTTTTGAGATCTGATGTTACAAAGGATAAGATAGACTTGTAATGTTGCTAGTCATGACATGCAGTACCTTGGTATTGGGTCAAGACTTCTTAACATCAAACAACATCCAGGTGTGATTGAAATAAGAGCCCAAATGCTGATGAGATTTGTAGGATCTGAAAGGATATTTTACCTTCCACCTAAGGTGATAGATTTGTTTACTGTTAAGAAAACTTTCCGAAGAAAAGTATCGTTAACAAATTTCTGAAAAATGGTTGTAGCAGAAAAAAAAATAAAAATTACACTGATGTGTATTTCAACAGAATTGTGTAAAGGAGCTCAGGTTTTATGACTTTTCATCATGTCCTGAATGGGGTAATCCTGCAAATCCTGGAAAAGAATAATCCAATGATCTAAAGTTGCTCATTGAAAGAGAAGGAGGAGTTACTTTCTATAATAAAATTTCCATCACCTGGATTTATTTTTATTAATTGATAAATTCTTTGGGGGATGGGGGAAAGGGGGGAGAAGAAAGCCAGCATAACAAAATCCTCTTTCTTCATCTGAGAACTGAGGAATTTTTGTAGTTCCAGTATCTAATGGGTATTACTCTTTTTTTTACCACTATGAGATTTTTGAGTCAATATGGCACATTAATTTACATCTGTTAAATTTAAAGTAATGAAAAGTAGCTTATAGACAAGTGAATGGCTAGAACAGTCCAAGTATGAATAATGGGGAACATGCGTGAATGAAAATTCAACGCTTCATTGATATATTTAAAGCCATGATGTGAATGACCTCCTGTGAGATGGCATTTAGGAGCAGAGAATCAATGACTTATTTGGTGACTCACTGTTAATGCATTTTTAATGGATACTGAGATGCATTTACTGACACGATAGCATCATTTTCTGTGTGTGCAATGTTCCAGAATAAAAGATGAATCTTCTTCAAGCGATGAAGACCCTAGAGCTGCCAAACAAAACCTTGGGTCATTACAAACCAACTCAAGTCATCTCTCATTATTGTCTGGAATCAGTTACAAAAAAACTCTTCGACTCACTTCTGACCAGCTTGTGAGTTAATTTTACATTCTTGTCCTGAAACGTCATTTCTAATACAATATGAACAATACTGTTATTCAGGCTTGCAAAGCTTAATTAGCTCTTATATCTTGCATTTAATTCGCTCTCTTATTATATTTTCAAAAAAAATCTTTTCCCTTGTCTTTTCAGTATTAAGCATAAATGTACTTTGCAGCAAGCGCTGGGGTTCAGAAATTGGGAGACATGGGATCCCATTTAGAAAAGTATCAAAATTAAATTCCAAAGTATGTATTTGTCACCTGAATAAGTGTACTGGAACCACGTCCTTTTTGTATTATGTGTAATGTGTATATGTCAACCCACAGGCCTCTCTTCTTTTTTTTTTTTTTTTCTTTCTTCTTTTTTCCTTCTCTTTTTATTCATCCTCTCCTTTCCTTTCCCCTCATTCATAGGCAGACAGTCACGTTTTACATAAGTACGATTTTCTGTTAGAAACTTCTGAAAGAGCTGCTTGTGAATTTACTATGAGGCTAGGCTATTAATTTCTTGGGAGCCAATTCTCTTCCTCTGTGACAGAGGTGTTTTGACTAATGGTGACAAAACTGTTACAGTTTTGAGTTCTGCACATTCCAATTTGATCTGGAAAAGTGGGCTACTTTAGGGGAATACTTTTTGTTGTCTGATCTACAGCCAATTAGTTTTCTGAAGGAAACCCACACAAGGCGTACAGCATTAAACAGCCCATCACTCAGTGCCTGAATAGTTTGTGAGAAATGTAGAATTTTTCCCAAGAGACAGGTGGGATGTGCTGGTAATTTTGTACAACAAAGAGCAAGTAAGGGTTACACAAATTTACTGGTACTTTTCAGATTCAGAAAGCTTGCAGAAACTAGCTGAAGCTAAAACTACTTTTAGATAGGTTTCTTGATGAAACAGTGGGTGAGACTTGTCAGTTACCCGTCGGTTGTTCTGCATTCCCACCTCCTTTTCACTTTTTAACTAATTGAAAAATTGCAGTGAAATAAAACTAAGAAAAAGAGACACTTAAATTATTAAACTCCTGCAGGTTTTGTGAAAATGTTTAGGTCCACAAATAGAAACAAATCAGTAGTTTCTTGCGCAGCGTGTCACTAAGTGACACAGGAGACAGTGGGAGGGACGGGCAGGGAAGTGGGAGAGTTAAGGAAATCTGGTGGAGGCTGAAGGGTAACAGGTCACATGGTACGAGAGGTCGGTTATTACAGGAAAGAGATGTAATACCATAGAACACAAATCCCCATATAAACACTTAGAGTTCATGGAATTCCTTGTTACCCATGTTTCTCTCTGCATATGTGTCTATATCTCAGAATGGAAAATCCCCATAGATAGTCCCTATTCCTCATATTCCATAATTTGTTATTGTTTATGTGAACTTT